>CANSGD010000791.1:0-600000 GCA_947645195.1 Patellifolia procumbens
GTAAGAAATCATGCAATCATATTAGACTGAAGTTATTTAGCAAAAGATTGTTCCCTTAGCTTGTTCAATGCAGTACAGAAGAGGATAAAAGGAAAAAGTAGCAACAAGGAAAACTAGAAAAGGAGAAAAAAAGATGTTCCTATCATAAGGAGAGAACAGGAACAAAGAACTAAGGAGGAGGAGGGGAAGGGCGTTCCTGGTCCTTGACTACAACCACTTTTGCCTCAACCATGGCTTCGAGCTGTTTCTTAATGTCCGCATGATGAGCGGCTAACTGCTGTTGGAGTGAGTTCATCCCTTGAACGATGCGTTCCAAATGCTATTGTTGTTCAATAGCAGTATCACAAAGTAGCTTAAGAAGCAAAGGCATTATCTGACCTTGCAATCCAAAGACCAATGGAGATGATTATAGAACTTGAGCATGAGTTGGGCGAACACATACATCGCTTAACCATGAATGTTCAGTAGAAGAGGGCACTTTCTCTTCCCCTTTGAACAAGGAGCAGATGAACCAGACACGGGTGGAGTAGGATAAGACGGGGTGCCTGTTCCTGTGGGAGGAATAGGAGAAGAAGGGCCATCTGTTTCTGTGACAGGAACACTGGGTGAAGGATGGTGGTAATTAGCAGAAAGAAAGGAGGGGTTGGAGGGAATTGTATCAGTGGTGGTAGAAAAGAGGTTCGGGTCACTTTCTGCCAACTTGATTTTTTCATAGCAGAAGGAACAGAGAAGGTAGAAGGTGATAACCTAGGAACATCAGTGAGTGTGAATGGGAGAGGAACACGTGGATTGGAGGGAGATCGAGAAGGAGGTTTGTGAGGAAATTGGATGGAGAATCTAGTTGAACCTCAGGAGAAAGGGACATTGTGTGTCCTCGTCAGAATCAATAATAAGAGGATCATCAGTATTGGCAGAAGAGCATTAAAATATTTGGCAGCAGCAGCCAACCTGGAACTTTTTCTTGTAGAAGCAGAAAGTGGAGCCATCTTAGGAACAGGTTTCTTGGCCTTTTTAGGACCTTTTTAACTTTCTTTTCTCCTGTTCTCGAGCTTTAATGCTTCCACAGGAACAAGTTCCCTTTAGTGAGGAAGGATGGATGTGCCTCTAAGGTGGACATAGGTAGTTTACGCTTTTTCTGAGAGGAATTAGGAAGGATGTTTGCCATGTGAAAGAATACCATCAGAAATAGACATGTCAAGACTAGAAGAGTTTTAGCATTAAGAATATTTCCTTAGAAACACCTAAAGTAGGCCAACCAACTGTGTTAATGTGAAAGTGAGCTAGAGAGGATGTAATCAATGCACCATAGCCTACCACATTTATTTTGAATGTAGTGAGTGATGTGTTGAATAAACAGAGAAGGAAAATTGATCTGAATATGTATATCAAGACAGAAGATATGGGAGATATCCGAAGGCCTACTTCATTCGTTTTTCAGTTCTAGGAATAAGGGCTTTCCAAACAAGATTAAACAACAGTTTATGAAACGGGGAAAGATCACTAAGAGACAACCCTAGTTTGTCCATCTACCCCACCCAAAGAATGGACAACAACATCTTGGTATAGTCAGGAGAAAGAGAGTGTGCCTTTCCTTTTGAAGGACATGTTTGTTCCTATGTTAGGCTTGATGCCATATCTGACTTAAGAGCTCCTGATCAAAGTCAATTTTCTTTCCTTTCACAGTAGTAATACACACACCATCCTTGTTCACAAAATTGTCACAGAATTTAGTCATAGCCATAGGAACAAGGGAGTTGTTGTAGGCAAATTCAAACAAATATGTCATTCCTTGTTCCTTTAATACATTGAGCAATTGATGAGAATTTACTGATTTTGCCCAATCTATATCAATACAAAAACTTAAGACAAACCAGAGAATCGTTTGATTTTACCTTCTTTTTCTTTAAAGAGCGTGTTCCTTTGATAGGAACGGACGGATCACTCGGTTCCCCCTCAACCAATGCACGAGATTCTTCCTCCTCATCGTCTTCTCCAATAAGCCTACGTCGTCTGGCTCTCTTGGTAGGTTCAACCGATGTTGCAACTTTCCCCAATTTCATTCAATTTTTCGGAAGTTAGGGTTTTGAATTGGGGCTTTTGGATTTCGGAATTTTTGTGTTGATTTTGAGATGGAACTGTGGAATTGATGGAGGTTCTAACCATTTTGAGATGATTTTGAAGGTTTATTGGTGAACAATAAGTGAGGGAAGGAGGTTGAAGATGAAGGGTTGTAGAGGAACAATGGAGAGAAGAAGAGAGATGATGCGTGAGAAAAAAAAAAGAGGCGTGAGTATGGGAACAAGAGGGGAAAAAAAAATGATAAAAGAAGGAGGAAAAAAATAGGAATTGAATGATATATATCAAAAAAAATGATAAAAGAAGGAAAAAAAAATAGGAAGGGAATGATGATATATTTTCGGAATTGAATTGCTGGAGATTTTTTTAATTTTTTTTGTACAATGGAACATGCTATAGGAACAACCTTTACTTTTATCAGCCAATCATCAATTTTTGCAATTTCCAATCACGAAGGAACACTAAGGGGAGTATTATGCGACATTAGTGAGTGGCTTTGTTCCTTTGCCTACAAGTTTGTGTTATACACACTCACAGTTTGCAATGGTCTTTAGATATTCACAAATAATCACTTAATATCACATAGGAACAATCAATTTGATTTATACTGGAGTACAGGAACAGGAATAATCACTTAAGTTTAATTAAACCTAACTCAAGCCTTAATTTATCAAATATATCTCTTTGAAGAGGCTTGGTTAATATATCAGCAATTTGATTATCAGTTTGACAGAATTCAAGTTTAATTAAACCTTTTTCCACATTATCTTTCAAAAATGATGCCTAATATGTATGTGTTTGACTCTTGAATGATGCACGGGATCTTTTGAAATACTAATGGCACTAGTATTATCACAGTATATAGGAACACAATTGAATTTGATTCCATAGTCACGGAGTTGTTGTTTTATCCAAAGCATTTGCGAGCAACATGCAACGGCTGCTACATATTCTGCTTCGGCGGTGGATATAGCAACTGAGTTTTGTTTCTTGGTACTCAAGAAACTAAACTGTGACTAAGAAACTGAACCATACCTGAGGTGCTTTTCCTATTCACGAGATCACCAGCATAATCAGCATCAGCATATCCTTTTAACTCAAATGTATCACTTCTTGGATAGAAGAGTCCAAGATCATCTGTTCCTTTGAGATATCGAAGAATTCTCTTTACTGCAGTCAAGTGTGACTCCTTGGGATTTGCTTGAAATCTAGCACACAAACCAACACAAAAAGCTATGTCTGGACGACTAGCAGTTGGAGTAAAGGGAACCAATCATGCCTCTATACTTTGTTTGGTCAACACTTGTTCCTGTGGAATCTTCATCTAGTCTAGTAGATGTTCCCATAGGAGTGTGATTAATCTTTGAATTTTCGAGACCATATTTCTTAAGAAGTTCCTTTATGTATTTTTGTTGGTGAATGATGATACCCTTTTCAGTCTGTTTGATTTGTAAACCAAGAAAGAAATTTAATTCACCCATCAAACTCATCTCAAATTCATTGCTCATAAGTTTAGAGAATTCTTCACATAAAGACTCATGAGTTGCACCAAAAATAATGTCATTGACATATATTTGAACAAGAAGCATGTCTGTTCCTTTAGATTTCAAAAATAATGTTTTGTCAACTTTTCCTCTTATGAAATTATTTTCTAAAAGGAACTTAGACAATCTCTCATACCATGACCTAGGTGCTTGTTTCAGCCCATAAAGAGCCTTATCAAGCTTGTAGACATGGTTTGGGAGATCATGATTTTCAAATCCAGGAGGTTGTTCAACATATACATCTTCATTTAAATAGCCATTTAAAAATGCACATTTAACATCCATTTGGTACAACTGAAAACCCATGTATGCAGCAAATGCAATAAGTATTCTAATAGCCTCAAGTCTAGCTACAGGGGCAAAAGTTTCCTCATAGTCGATTCCTTCTTGTTGGTTATAGCCTTTGACCACAAGTCTAGCCTTGTTCCTAACAATTGTTCCATGTTCATCTAGTTTGTTTCTAACCACCCATTTTGAACCAATTACTTTTTGTTGTTTAGAGGTGGGGACTAGATGCCATACCTTGTTCCTTTCGAACTCATTTAACTCATCTTGCATAGCAGTGATCCAGTCAAGTGGTTCTATCATTGATAGGAACGCATGGAAATGCACAAAAATTCCTTAACTGAGATCTTGTTTGCGTCCCTTTGGATATGTCACTTATTATGAGTTCCATTGGATGTGAATTTTGATGTTTCCATGGCTTTGGTTGAAATTCTCTGATAGGAACAGGTTGTTCTTCATGAGAGTTCCTTGTGAGGAGGAAGAGCCTTGTTCCAATGTTCCTCTTTCTACTATTGTTGAATCAGTTCTTTCAACGTTTTCATTTATTTCATTTTCATAAGGAACAAAAACTTCCACATTTTCTTGAGGAACATGGTTCGTTCGATGAGGAACTTCATCTTCTGTGTACCTTTGCTCTTTATCTTCTTCTTCCTTCTCTAATGAATCTGCTTCTTTTTGGATCAAGCCTATTTCAAAGTCCTCGACCTGTTTGCTTGGATCAAAGTTGTCAGATTCATCAAATATTATATGTATACTTTCTTCAACACACATAGTCCTTTTATTATAGACTCTATAAGCTTTACTATGTAGGAGTATCCTAGAAAGACAGCTTCATCACTCCTAGCATCAAATTTTCTAGATTATCTTTCCCATTATTATGGACAAAACATTTGCAACCAAATATTCTGAAATATGTAATATTGGGTTTTTTACCAAAGTATAGTTCATAAGGAGTTTTGTTGATTAAAGGTCTCATCATAGCACGATTTATAATATAGCAAGCAGTATTTACAGCTTCAGCCCAGAAGTTCCTTGGAAGATCACTAGCTATCAACATGGTTCTAGCCATTTCTTCCAAACTCCTATTTTTTCCTTTCCACAACACCATTTTGTTGTGGTGTTCGAGGAGCAGAAAAATTATGGTCCAAGCCATGTTTCCTACTAAAATTATCAAACTTTGAATTTTCAAATTCCCTGCCATGATCTGATCTAAGATGCATCAACTTATGACCACTCAAATTTTGTACTCTCTTTGCAAAGACAAGGAACTCGTCATAAGTGTCATCTTTGCTTTAGAGGAATATAACCCAAGTAAACCTTGAGTAGTCATCAACAATAACTAGCACATACCTCTTACCACTTCTACTTTGAATTCTCATGGGGCCACACAAATCCATATGAATCAATTCTAATGGTTTTGTGGTGCCTACAATATTTTTTAGATTTGAAAGAGGATCTAACATCTTTCCTTTTGCATGCCTCACAAACTTGATCAATATGAAATTTTATTGATGGTAATCCCAAAATTAGCTCTTTTGATCGAAGTTTGTCAAGCAATGAGAAGCTAGCATGGCCAAGACGCTTATACCATAAAGAGGGTCATCTTCAATAACACTAAGGCATGTCAAAATTTTTTAGGAACAAAGTCAAGATCCACAACATATGTGTTCCCTTTCCTTGTTCCTTCCAAAATAACACTCTTAGAGTTAATGTTAATGATCAGACATTTTTCACTGTTAATTTCAACAAAATTTCCCTTATCATAGAATTGGGAAATACTCAGAATATTGTGTTTTAAACCTTCAACTAAAAAGACATTATCAATGGAGTGTGAAGGTGACTTACCAACTTTGCCTATGGCAATAATATTACCTTTCATGTTGTCACCAAAGGTCACACTTCCACCTTCATAGGTTGAGAGTGAGAGAAATCTAGATTTATCTCCTGTCATGTGTTTGGAACAACCACTATCAAGATATCATGTGTTGTTCCCCCTCACTCTAACCTGCACTAAACAATTACTGATTAGTTGTAGGAACCTTTTGTGTGGGTTCCTGTTCTTGACTAGCATTAGATTTAGCTACCCATTTCATATTGCTAGTCTCCACATTCTTGTTTATCATACCTGTTCTTTGTTGACATTGCATCATATAATGACCAATCTTGCCACAGTACATGCATATTCTATCACTGGGTAGATCAACATACTTCTTAGGCTTGTTCCTTTTCTTGTGATTTTTGAATCCCAAGCCTTCTTTTCTTTTTGTCTGTGGTTGTTCAATCCACTTAGGAACAGCCAAGACTTTGCCTCTGTTCCTTGCTACATCAAGTTCCTTCTTAAGATTACAGATCTGTTCCTTTAAAACAACTTTTTCTTTATTCAAATTTTCAATTTCAGATCTGTAACCTTTAATGGGAGTAGATCTAATATCAAAGGAACTTAGAACAGGGACAAATTCTTTTAGATGAGATATTTCTAAATTAATCAAATAGTTTTCATTTTTAACAATCTCATGTTGTTCCTTAATTTTCAAATTTTGATCAAAGAGATCAAAGAACCTACTTTCTACATCAGTTCTCATACTTTTTAGCCAATCAATGTGTTCCTTGCAAACTTTAACAGCTTTTTCAGTTTGCTCACGTTTTTCACGTTCATCCTTACATTCAAGAATAGCATCATAGAGAAGATTATAAATGTCAGGCCTTGTTCTTTTATCAAGGTCACTTTCAATTAAACGTTGTTGTACCTCATTTTCTTCTTCATCTTCTTCTTCTATGTCTGTGTTTGCCATAAGACAAAGATTTACAATTTATTCATTTTGTTGTTCCTCATCTTCTTCGGTCTCTGAATCTCCCACGCCGCTATCATAGCCTTCCGGACGTTTGTCTTTGAAAAAGGAGATCTTACTTCCTTGTTCCTTTCAGCAAAACGCTCCTTGTTCCTTTCCTTGTTTTTGTCGGTTTCCCAGAGGGCATTCCTTGATGAAGTGATCTGTACTACCACATTTGTGACAAGCAGCTTTGTTAGTTAACTTTTTGTTCTTACCTTTAAAGTTTCCATTCTTCATGTTCCTGTAGAATTTTCGAAACTTTCGGACCATGAAAGCTGCTTCCTCTTCTTCTGTTTCTGAATCGTCTTCATCGTCAGCTTTCAGAGCTATGGATCTCGACTTAGAGCTTTCACCATACTCAGTGTCGAGGTGTAGCTCATGAGTCATTAATGAGCCAGCTAGCTGTTCCAAGTTGAACTTGGTGAAGTCTTTTGTTTATTGTAAAGCAGTGACTTTAGCCATCCATCTATCCTTAGGAAGACTCCTAAGAACCTTTCGAACCTGTTCCTCAGAAGAAATAAACTTTCCCAGAGAAGATAACTCATTAATAATAATGTTAGTGAAACGAGTAAACATCTCTTGTATGCTTTCCTTAGTCTTCATTGAGAATAGTTCATATTGATTCATCAGTAAATCAATTTTAGATCGTTTTACTTCACTCGTTCCTTCATGGGTTACTTCTAGTAAATCATATTTGCTTTGCAGATTTGCATCCCATGATTCTATTGTGTTCATGGGGTCCAAGTCCACAATGCAAAAGTTTAACAGCCATAGTATTAACTTCCATTTTTTCAAAATCAGTTTTATCAAATTCAGAGAGTGGTTTAGGAACAACCTCATTTCGGTCATTTGTAGTTGTGACTTCGAAATCACCATCTTCAATAACTCTCCACACCTGGTAATTTTCAGCCTTGATAAATATCTCCATTCGGTTCTTCCAATAAGTGTAGAATTTCCCATTGAACATAGGAGGCCTTTGAGTGGAATAACCTTCTTCGAGTTTCTCAGCAGTGTTCATGATTTCAGGATCTTTTTTCTCAATAGGGTTTCCTACTTTTTGTGAGTTCCTGCTCTGATACCAATTGTTATTTCTTTAGGAACACTACAAGAGGGGGGGTGAATTGTATGTGTAGAAATGAACGTACTTTTTGCGGAATTAAAACTTTAAATAGAAAAGCAAGCTAAAGGAACAGAGAGATTTTTACGAGGAAAAACTTCCTGGGCCCAACAGGAAGAAACGACCTCGTCAACTAGGGATTTTAAACTCAACTCTTTCACTAATTAGGCCAAAACACCTTGTTACAACCTAACTATACTCAAGGCCACAACTTGAGTTCCTAAACTCAAGTTCCTGAATAGCCGTTCCCTTAACAGTTGTTCCTCTCAACTTCACTCGAAGTTCTCTCTTTTTACTTGCTTCATCAAAGCTTCTCTTGTACAGGATTTCACTCAAAATCCCCTTACCCAAAAACCAAGATTACAATGATACTTTAAACTTAATGGAAATAGAGTAAGTAGGTAATAGGAACTTTGTTGGCTTAATAAGAGAATGAAGGCACGACACTTTAAAACTCAATATTCACTTAATTGCTTAGTCAGTCACAAAAAGGAACGTAGTTAAGTCCTTGCCTTAAATAGCTTTTAGTTAATTAAACATGGTTTAGATCATGGGATAATGGAGAAGTGGAGTTAACCAATGTTCGTTCCTATGCTTAAGGAACAAGGAACCACTAACCCACAAGATCCACTAATCCCACGTTCAGTTGAACGTTAAATTCATATTCCACAAATCAAGCAATTTATCAGGATAAGTTGTTTAACAAACGGTTATTATTATTCTTCATTTCTAATAAAATATCTTTTAAAAGATTTTGTTAATTAAAAGATTTTATTTTATATCTATCAAATAAATCAAAAAATATTTTCTTTCAAATCTTAATATTTCAAAAATCCTTTATAAAATCCTTTAATAACCGTTTAAATAACTTAGTCATATATTCAAAAGATATTTCCTAATTTTACTCCAAGAATATCTATCTTAAGTAGTCAAGCGTGTGAAATGAATTTTTCACAAAAACATTGCTTTTATTTCAGATATTACTTGTTCCTTTAATGAAGTCAGTTTAACTGTTTCTTTTACGTTGTGCCAACAAGTCTGTTCCTTTCACGGGAACAGACAAACATTCTCTTATTAAACACTTTGTAGTTCCTTACCACTGTTACTCGTTCCTAACATAGAAACTAAAGATACGAGTTGTGCTTGTTCCTTTGCTTCCATGTAACTCCAGTATCCGTTTCTTGAGCATATTCACTTAGTCGTTATAATCCCGCTTCTTTGCTTGATTTCTTCTCTTTGACTTAGTATTCTCTGTGCTCAAAATAAGATACCTTACAAGATCCAAACATTCACTAATTTGTTAGTTCATACTACTTAGGTTGTTTCTTTGTTCCTTTGTCATTATCAAAACTAGGGATCAACAAAATTACTGCAGACATATTGGGGAAGTGGGAGCAACCAAATTTAACAATTTCAACAAAATTGATGAGTTTAGCATTATGATGATTATGAACTTGTTAAAAGCTTATAATAATTACTTCACTAATGTCAATTATGCTTTATTTTATGTAAAGTTATTGTATGAGTATTTTAGTGCTTTAAATTATCATGAAAGTGATTGAATCAGAGTTAAATTTTATAGTTTATATATATATATATATATATATAGAGTCGGGTTCTGCTAAAAATCTATACTTTGCTGAAAACTAACCTTCTTGATTGGAAAGAATGGGTAAATATAAGATTTAGAAAGGTACATATTACGATTAGAGAGTACGCGTGCTTCTAACATCAAAGTCATCAGTATTTACAAAAATGTCGTTAATTAATGCACGCGTACCCATTTATGTTAACATATACCCTCTCACTTGGTTTTCACCGGATATATATATGTATATATATGGATGATTAACTTTGAGAAAGTAGATAAATGAAAGTTTTGATGTGACTGATATGTCTCAAAATAGGACAGAAAATAAAGGTTTGTGCACCATTCTGTATATTTTTACTCCTATATATAATTTGCATATAATTTGCTTTTTTTTTTGTAAACTTAATGCTTTAATCAGATCAACTTATTTACAAAGAAGTAACCAGAAGTTGATTGAAGTCTTAACGATGGAAGGAGTTCTAGAGAAATAAGGCATATCGACCTTAACATCAAATCTTTTTAGGATTAGCTGTCAAACAAGGATCACTTTTATTGCATTTTCTAGTTATTGCATTATGTTGGATGTACTTTATGCTATAGTTCACATATAACCAAACTAACATAGAATAACTGGTGAGTTTATCTAGAATACTCTTTCTCATATTTCAGACTCTGTCACATCAGCTTTCCACTAACTTTATCTACTCTTTAATATTTCAGAATCACATAAGACTCATTTCAGTTTTGATCTTTATCCCTCAAACTGCCTTTCAGACTCTTCAACAAAAAAAAATATTGACACTTGGCAGCACATTATTAGTCCTTTTTATTAAAGTGAGTCTTAAGGTGAGTCTTAACGTGAGTCTTGGATATTGCTAAGACTCACCTTAAGACTCCCCAAGTCTTGAAGTGAGTTTATTGGTAGTCTTTGATAAGAGTCTCCAAAGTCTTATTCTAAGACTCTATCTTAAGACTACCACTAAACTTACCCTTAACAATAACTAATATTAAGCTAAAACGATGTTTTTTCATTACTTTGGCACCTACAAAGCTCTCGATCACTAATGATAAGTTTTGCTCACAAAATCATTGTTTATAATCTTGGGATAATAGAGTGTATTTTAGAAATTCACATGACATATTGATTAGCTTGAAAAAGTTATCAAAACGGTTTTGGGCTTTGAGGCATAAGGATGAGTGTGACTTGAAATATACATTATCAACCAAGAGTTATTAGAGAATGACTAGTAAAGAGATTACTTACCTAGAGCAGTCAATTGTGGTTGACAAGCCCCAACTTGGTCAAAAATTGACAACTTAGGATTTGGAATTACTTTCATCCAAAAACAATAATTGAGAATAGAATATTGTGTAAATAACTTTAAATTTTGATAAATTATTTATAATTAAATGTAATGGTTAAGATATTGGCTTATAGATAGCAATATAGGTGGAAACCAAAATGTTTCAGATAAGTAAGGGTACAAACGAGTCGAGCTGAGCTTGAGCTCGACCAAGCTCGGCTTGGCTCAGTGGCAATCTGATTGAGCTCGAGCTCGGCCCGAAGCTTGACGAGCTGGTCACGTACAGGCTAGAGCTCGGCTCAATTCCGAAACTTCAAGTTTAGCTTGGGCTTGACTCGAGATTTTTTCGCAATTATTGGTTAATATTTTGCAAAAAAAAAGAGTAAAAGACGCAATCATTCAAAAAGATAAATTTAATGCCAATAAGGTCCTTCACATCACTTTTATTCAAAAACCGATAATGTTAATCATCAAGTTATAAATTTAGGAATATGAACAAATATTTTAAGCAAAAGAGTCGAGCCGAGCCTTGTTGGGTTCGAGCTCGGGCTCGGATATCTAACGCTCGGCTTGGGCTCAAAATTGACTGAACTGGAGCCGAGCATTGACCGAGCCGATCTCGAAGGCTTGATATACTTTTGAGCTAAATTGTGCGTCAAACTATGCTCTTAGGAGCTATTTTACGCTACTCCTCTATCTAGTTGTGCTTTGCATGTTTTATGTTGAATTACAGGTTTTGGGAGTTTTCTCCCTATTTTTTGCTATTTTGAGCATCAACATATGATAGGCGGAGTTATGAGGCAAATTTATTGAGTTGCGGAGCTCTAAGGCCACATTTCATAGGCTTAGAGGCGTCCTTGATTCGAAGTTTTAGAGAAAATACGGTTCGCCCAATACAATTGGATATCGGGCGAAATCAATGCTAAGTGAAGATCGACAAAACGCCCGATCGGGCAACTTCGCCGATATCATCGGGTGGATTAGTGCTCCAGGAAGATCGTCAAAATGCCCGATCGGGCGACCTTGCCCGAAGCCATCGGGCGGAATTCTCTATGTGCCCAATTGCCCTGATATGCTGTTTGGCTGGTTCTAGACGAAGATCCGCCCGATCGGGCGGATTCGCCCTAACCCATCTGGCGGTTTGTGAAGTGCTGCCAGATGCCAGTTTTTAGAAGAAGAGTTTTTCCCGACGCCATCGGGCAGAGTTACTTTTTGTTTACATGACGCGTGTTTTGTCGCCCATTTTTAATCATTTTTCTATTCTTTTTAGACTTAGTATAAATACAACACTTAGTTTATTATGAGGGACATCTTATTTTCATTGTTATTTTTATCAAGCCCTAGTTTTAGAACTCTAGTTTGTCTCTCCATTGTTGAAGCTTGGATCTTTGCTTGACTTTTCAATATAGTTCGTATTTCAGACTCAATTTCGGTAATCTCTTTATTTTCGTTTCGTTCTTACTTATTTATATTTAGATTGTTTGTTTTTTATTATTAATTTCATTGTCAATTATGAATCTTTACTCTCAATTAGTTTTGTCTTTCATAGCCATGAGTGAGTAGTCCCCTTTTCTAGGGTTTTAGGGAGGAAAACCATGTTTATGCCATAATTGCTATTTGAATTGCTAAAGTTTCTAGGTTTTGATTAGAGCGATTGTAATGTGATTTGTTCGTGAATTCATAATTTATGTTAGTGGCCAATTTCATGAGTTATGTCTAGCTAATAATCGTTCGTACAGATTACTCTTACTTTTAGAGGCTTAGAGCACATTAGTGATTCTGATTATGTTTGTGACCATACTGCATATGTTGAATCACGAGCGTTGAGACCTGACCATAAGCTTGACACTTGCTCTGATCGTTCGACTCTAAACCTAGGTGGCATTAGTTATTTGAATCTTTTGAATGGTATAAGCATGGTGGACCGAACTATTGCCCTAGACTTTTAATTCATAGATAAATCTTCAGTTTAATACTGTTTTCCTTAGTTTAATTAGTAGTTCAGTCTTTTCTCCCTGATTTCATCAAAAGTAGTTATTTGATTGAATATTAACATGGAAACTATGTCTCCCTGTGGACTCGACACTACTTCCCTTAACTATTGTTGTTAGAGAACTCTAGGAATTATCTTTGATTAGGTGATACGACTTTAGCCTATCAAATTTTGGCGCCGCTGCCGAGGAGACGGCTAGTTTTCTAGTTTTTATTCGATTAATTGGCGTACTTCTTTTTGCCTCATTGGAAGCTCCCGTTCCAATTGAGGTTGTTCTCACGTTTTTGTTCTTGTTTCTCTTTTATGTCCAAGTACAAAAAGAAAATTGATATATTCCCTGGAGATCCCGATACGGAAGCTATACTTCGAGATCTTAAAGTAGAGTTCGAACAAGTGAAACCTGATTCAGAGATTTCTTCACAACCAATGGCGAAGTCGCTGAAGTCTTATGGGGTGCCTAGTCTAGAAGGCATACCCACAGTTCTACAAATGCCCACCATTGCTGCAAATAATTTCGAAATTAAGCCTGCACTAATCAATATGGTGCAGCAAAATCAGTTTGGTGGGCATCCTACTGAAGATCCGGCCAACCATCTGCAGAGATTCCAACAACTCTGCAAAACTGTTAAACATTAAGGAGTCACACATGAGCAGCTAAAGGTTATGTTGTTCGAGTTTTCACTCAGAGACAATGCTCAGAGGTGGTTCAGTGACATCGCTGAGACAGAATGGTCGGGGATTTCTGTTGCATTCCTTCAAGAGTATACCACTCCCACAAAAACAACAGGTATCAGAAACAAGTTGGCCACGTTTTCCCAAGAGCCAGATGAGACATTGAGGAAAGCGTGGACTAGATTTAGAGACCTACAAAGGAAGTGTCCACATCACAATATGGACAAGTGGTTACGAAGAGCATTGTTGATTCGTTGCAGGAGGAGTCTTTTTAGACAAGGCGGTTGATGAGGGCTATGATTTCCTAGCCAATCTCGCATCAAATGACCATTCATCATCTAGGATTCTAACTAACAAGGTACTTGATGTTGACGTTTCATTGCTTACTTCTCAGATGGCGCAGCTGAATCAGCAGTTGCAAACAATGAAGCCTTCTAGTTCTACACCTCCGCCTATGAGTATAAATGCTATGTCAGTAGTTGCACCCATCACCTCATCTTACTGCGAGGTGTGTGGTATTCAGGGCCCACTTCGACCATGAGTATCGCAGGTTTATAAAAGATTTTCCAAAATTTGCGAAACCCCTTACTCAATTGTTGCTTAAGGGTTCCACATTTGTATTCACTGATGCTTGTCTGGAGTCTTTTGACAGGATTAAGACGGCATTGATCACTGCCCCTATTATACAGCCACCCGATTGGGATTTGCCTTTTGAGATTATGTGTGATGCTAGTGATTACTCTGTTGGGGCAGTGCTCGGTCAAAGGAAAGATAAAGTGCTCCATGCTATATACTATGCCAACAAAACCTTGGACCCGGCCAAGGTTAATTATGCTACGACAGAGAAGGAATTGTTGGCCATAGTTTATGCTTTGGACAAGTTTCGAACCTATCTGACAGGTTCAAAGGTGATTGTACATACTGACCATGCAGCATTGAAGTATTTGTTAGCCAAGAAGGATGCCAAACCCAGATTGATTCGATGGATATTGCTGTTGCAGGAGTTTGATCTTGAGATTAGAGATAAGAAAGGTGCAGAGAATGTAGTTGCTGACCACCTCTCTAGGTTGAGGTTTGAGTCTGATTTCGATTCTCCTATTGATGACTCGTTTCCTGATGATTATTTGTTTGTTGTCTCTTCCCAATCCCCCTGGTATGCTGATTTTGCCAATTACTGTGATGGTGGGTCTCATCCTCCCAATCTTACCTATCAGCAAAGAAAAAAAAATGTTATCATGATGCTAAAAGGTACTTTTGGGAGGATCCCCTTCTCTATAAGCAATGCTCTGACTGAATGTACCGTCGTTGTATTCCTGGGAGATGGAAGGGGTTTTAAAACATTGTCATAGTATGCCCTCTAGTGGTCATCTAGGTTCCCAAGCTAATGGTCACAGAATTTTACATATTGGTTTTTATTGGCCTACGATTTTTAGGGATGCCCGTGCCTTTTGTTTGTATTGTGATGCGTGTCAAAGGTCGGGTAACATATCTAAGAGGCAAGAAATGCCACAGAGTGGAATTCGAGAAGTTGAACCTTTTGATGTCCGGGGAATTGATTTTATGGGTCCTTTTCCTACTTCGTGTGGGAATAAATAATTTTAGTGGTTGTCGACTGTTTAAGCTAAATTCTGCACAAGACTAAACTAAGCTGGGAACTACAACTAGAAGGTGGCAAAGTAGTTGGATGTTGCTGAGCACAGCTAGGATGAACAAAGAAAGCAAGAACAAAGGAAAGACAGGAACAAATCTAGTGGAGTAATCTTTAAACTAAGAACCTCTCTAGGAGTTGCGTTTGCTCCAAGCTTTCTTCATGGCCTTCCATGGCATTATGAAGCTCAGATAGAGAGATGGCAAAAACTCGCGCAAAGGCTAAACAAAACACACATTCCCATTCCTCTCGTCGTCCTCTTCAAAATGATACCTCCAAAAACTCAAAACAGCCTCAGTTGCAGAAAAAAACTCAAACCCAGCAACCTGCTATTTTAGAAACTATTACTCAAACACGTTCCCCCCTATTACTTTCAGTGATCTAATACAAATGGCTGTAAACAGTCATCAATCCTTCACCAATACAGATATTACACAAGAGCATATTGAGGCTCCAGCTCCCGCTGCTTCCATTAGTGATCCTGTATCTTCAGCTGCTGCTATAACTCAGGAGCTAAACCTTCAAGCCTCTACTAAGGAAACTGATATTATTGCTAATAATGTTTCCCCTGTTGGTGCTGAAATCAATGAAACAGTAACTCCTATGGTTATTAGTTATGCTGATAAACTAATGTCCAAAAATAGTACATTGGAAAATGTTACCTCTTATAATAAGGGTATGGCTCTCTCTTTTATGCCTTCTGATGCTACAGATGTGATCATTAATCTTGAAGATATTATAGAAGAGATTGAATATTGGGACAATACACTTGTAGGTCGAATTATTGGTTTTAAAGCTTCTGTTAAAACTCTTACAGACTATGCTAAGCAATATTGGAATTTTGTTGCTGAGCCTCAGATTTTATACTTTAATAAGGGCTGGTTCTATTTGAAATTTAAGAACGCTGATGATAGGGATGCAGTTCTACATGGGGGCCTTGGTACTATCATGATTATTCTTTCCTTCTCAAGCATTGGTCTCCTACTATGTCACATGAACTTGATCATATCTCAACTGTCCCAGTTTGGATTAACCTTCAAATCTAGACCCTTATTTTTGGTCTGCTAAGGCTTTAAGCAAAATAGGAAGTAAAATAGGTACTCCTTTATCAGCTGACCTTTGCACCACATTAAAATCAAAAATCTCTTTTGCCAGGCTGCTTGTGGAAATTGATGTTTCAAAGCCACTCCTAAACTCTTTAACTCTTTCTACTCCTTTTGGATTAAAAGAGCAGGATATTAGATATGAATGGGTTCCTTATTTCTGTGATTGCTGCAAGAAATTAGGGCATACTCAAAGCAGATGTAAACATATGAAGAAAGATACAGTTGCTAACACTTGTGATATTGCTCCAAAAGTCACACAAGTTTATATTCCTAAAGTGGTTGTTGCTCCAGTTGCTCCTGAAGCTCCTGTTGATGAAAAACTTGTAATTCCTGATGGATTTACAGTGGTTTCTAGCAGGAAAGGGAAATCTCCTGAGTCTGCCTCTATTAGGCATGATCCCCAAACCTCTCATAATCCTGTGGTTAGGTCTTTGCAGCTTATTGACAACAGGTTTGTTACTCTTTTTGATGATACTTTTTACATTTACTGTCAAAAGAAAGGGGTCTTGGATGAAGATGTTCCCCCTGATATTAAATGATTTTCTCTTCATGGAATATTAGAGGGTGTAATAAATCCCTCAAGCAACAGGAAATTCTTAATTTCTTGTTGAGCAACAAGATTGATTATGGTGGCATTTTGGAAACTAGAGTGAAAGAACATAAGGGAATTGCAATTCTGAAGAAGAAATTTAAAAGATTCTCTTTCTTTCACAACTATTCCCATCATTATAATGGTAGAATTTGGATTCTATGGAATCCTAATACTGTCTCAGTGGATATTCTTGTTGTTGGTGATCAGTTTATTCATAGTTGTGTTACCTGTTTAAAAACTCATGCTGCATATGTTGTGACTATGGTCTATGCTTCTAACTCTGGTACTGCGAGGGCCTCTCTTTGGGATTTCAACCTGTCTACATCTCCTAAAACCACAGATCCTTGGCTTCTCTTAGGGGACTTCAATGTTGTTCTATCAAGTGCAGAAAAGCTCAGTCAGAATCCTGTTTCTCAGCAGGATGTTGATGATTTCTCTAATTGTGTTGCTTCTGCTGGTCTTGCTGGTCTTGCTAGTCTTGGGAATTTTTTCACTTGGACTAACCTCCAAGAGGGTGATGATGCAGTTTGGGCTAAGCTAGACAGAGTTTTGGTCAATTCTGTTTGGTTCTCCTCTCATATTCATGCTACCACCACCTTTCCCAATCCTGGAGTCTCAGATCACTCTCCAGCTTTGGTGAGTATCAAATCAAATGTTCCAACTCCACCCAAAAGATTTAGATACCTCAACTGCTGGGGTTCTCTTTCTCAAATGTTAGACATTGTTCACAAGCATTGTTCCTCTCATTTTGTTGGCTCCCCTATCTTTACTCTCTTCCAAAGCTTAAACTTATTAAGCATGACTTGAAACTGTTACATTCAAATAGCTTCTCAAGCATTTCTATTACAGTCTCAAACTGCAGACATGATCTAGCTCTTGCTCAGGATGCTCTCTCTCAAGATCCTACAAACTGTGCTATCTTGCAAGCAATGAAGAAGACCAAAAGTCAACTTTTCAAATTGGAAGAAGCTGAACTAAGTACTATTAGTCAAAGGCTCAAAATTGCTGATATCCAGCGCAATGACACTAGTACTAAGCATTTCTATGCAAAGCTTGCTGAACAAAGAAGTTACTCTTATATTGGCCCAGTCAATGACTCTCAAGGTCAATGTTGCAGAGACAAAGCTTTAGCTGATCATGCCTTTCTCTCCTATTATGTTTCTCTTCTTGGTACCTCTCAAGATGATATCTCACCTATCTATCCTGATGCTTTTCTTGGCCCTACACTTGATGATTCTGATAAGCAAGATCTTATTATGCCTTTTACAAAAGATGATGTTAAAGTTGCTCTATTTGCTATTAATGAGAATAAGAGCCCTGGTCCTGATGGTTATAATTCTGGTTTTTTTAAGAAGGCCTGGAGTATTATTGGAGCTAATTTCAGTGATGCAGTCCTGGATGTTTTTCTTAAAGGCAATATGCTCAATCAAGCTAATGCTACTCTTATCTCCTTGATCCCTAAAAAAATATGTCCTGATTCTGTTAAAGACTTCAGACCTATTGCTTGTTGCACTACATTTTACAAAACTGTTAGTAAAATGCTAGTTGCTAGAATGCAGAAATTTCTTCCAAAGATAGTTGGAGAGGAACAATCAGCATTCATTACTGGAAGAAGCATTTTTGATAACATTTTGCTTTCCCAAGAGCTCATTAGAAAGTATGAGAGAAAATCTATTTCCCAAGAGCAACTATCAAGGTTGATATTCAGAAAGCTTTTGACTCAGTTTCTTGGCAATTCCTTTCTAATTGTCTAAGGGTGTTTGGTTTCCCTGAAAAGTTCATTGGGTGGATTATGTTATGCCTCACCACTTCAAAGTACTCTCTAAACATTAATGGTTTTAGTGTTGGGTATTTTTCAGGGTAAAGAGGTTTGAGGCAGGGTGATCCTCTTTCCCCATACCTGTTTGTGCTCTGTATGGAGGTGCTCTCTAGAAAACTCAGGAAGCTTGGGGAGCTCAACACCTTCTCTTTTCATCCCAAGTGTCACAGACTCAAGCTTACTCATCTTCTATATGCTGATGATCTCTTGATATTTTGTAGAGATGATCTAAACTCCATCAATTGTATTCTTGATGCTCTAAAGCAGTTTGAGGGTTATTCTGGCCTTGCTGCTAATGCTATGAAAACTAGCCTCTATATTGGTGGTGTCACTCCAGATTCCATTGATCATATTATTCATAGCACTGGTTTTACTCTTGGTCAGTTCCCTTTTAGGTATCTAGGGGACCCTCTCAATTCTGCAAAGCTCACCATCGGTATGTATGACCCTCTCCTTGATAAGATTAGACATGTATTGCAAAGATGGAAAAGCTCTTTCTTCTCCTATGCTGGTAAATCTCAAATCATCAATTCTATGGTAATTGGCCTTATCACTTTTTGGGGTTCAGCACTCATTTTGCCTATTGGTATTGCAAAGAAGATTAACAAGCTATGCAAAGATTTCTTCTGGAATATTGACTATGATCAAAAGAAAATTTCTTACATTAGTTGGGCTAGAATCTGTTCTCCTAAGCTTGAAGGTGGTCTCAACATCAAAGAGGTCCTTAGTTGGAATAAAGCTTTGTATTTCAAATGGTTAATCAGTTTCGCTCAATCTAACTCTTGTATATGGGCAAAATGGATCAAGAGTTATATCTTGATCAATCATAGCATTTGGCAAGCTACTGCACAGGCCAAGCACTCTTCTCATTGGAACAGTTTGCTTAAACTGAGAGATGAATTCATCTCCAAGCAGGGTGGTATCACACAAGCTCAGCTTCTTATCTCCTCCTGCATTCTCACAACTTCCAAGCTTTATGATGTTTTCAGGAAACCATCCTCAGTTGTTTCTTGGCACAAAACTCTTTGGGATAGCTGCTGTGTGCCTAAGCATGTTGTTATTAGTAGCTTTGCTGTTCAGAATTCCCTCCCTACAGTTGATAATATCCAAAGTAGAGGGCTCTCTTTGGCTAATCATTGATCTCTTTGCTTTGCTGATGCAGAGAGTTCTACTCACCTCTTCTTTAAATGCTGTTTTTCTCAATCTGTTTGGCATAGTATTCTTCAGTGGATCAGATTACCACCTAGAACTTGGACTATCAAACATGAGCTAAGGTGGTGCAAGCAACACTGTAAGGGCAAGGCTTGGTTCAGTAGATGGAGGAGATGTGCCCTCTGCTGCACTATCTATTTACTTTGGATGGAGAGAAATGCTAGAATCTTTACTAATAAGTTTAGAACAATTACCCAAATTGTATCAGTTATCAAATTTTTTGTTTGTGCTAGGCTTTATTCTGTTTGTACTCCTAGTAGTACTCTAGTTAAAGCTTTACTAGATGCTTAGTTGCTTTACTAAGGGGTAGCACATTGCTATCCTTTGGAAAGTTGTAATGGTTTTGTTTATTAATAAAACTTGCACCTTCTTTCCAAAAAAAGGAAAGACAGGAACACCAAGGATGGACGCGGAAACCCGTGGAATAAGGGAAAAACCGCGGGTGGCTTTGAGTCCACCAATCCACTATAATTTCAATTACAACCTTAGAATTCTATGTATCAAAGTAGTTTGTAAGCTAAGAACAATGTATGCTACTTTGAATGTAAAATGTTGTATGCGTGATACTTGTGTGTCTTTTGTACAATCATTGAGCTATAGATATATATACTAGGGAAAATATCTGTTTGATTTAGCCTTTATAACGGCTTGTAACCGTTCTTGGATCCTTGCTCGTATTTGCAATTAATGGCCTTGAATAAAATCTTCATCCGATTTTATCTCGTTGTATCTTGGACTTTGGTCTTTGCGTGATTTTAGCCTTTGGCAATAACTGATCCATAACGTATCTAGCAAAGCTGAGTCCCCTTAGCTGGGAGGTACTAGCTGGCTCTTCATAGCTGGTAGACCTAAGTTGGAATTCCTTAGCTGGAGAACCTAAGCTGGAGGATCTTAGCTGCAATAATTATTTAACCTGCACATGTAGCTGCGTAATTTTTCAGGGTATAACATCAACTATGTAACGAAATGGGTGGAAGTTATTGCATCACCAACCAATGATTCAAAGGTTGTGATGACATTGTTTAAAAAGATGATATTCCCTCATTTTGGTATCCCTAGAGTTGTTATTAGCGATGGAGGTTCTCATTTTCACAAGAGCACCTTCAAAGCCCTTCTTAAAAAATATGGGGTCACACACAAAGTTGGTCTAGCCTATCATCCCCAGACTAGTGGTCAGGTAGAGGTCTCTAATAGGCAAATAAAAAGGATTTTAGAGAAAGTTAAAGCTAGGAAGGATTGGTGTTTAAATCTTGATGATACTCTTTGGGCGCTCTGCACTGATTTTAAGACTCCATTGGGCACCACCCCTTATCGATTGGTATATGGCAAGGCTTGCCATTTGCCAGTTGAAATGGAGTATTTATCTGCGTGGGCGGTCAAAAAGATTAACCTTGATTTGGCAGCTGCAGCTTGCAGGTGAGGCGCGACTACTTCAACCGAATGAATTGGATGAGCTTCATTTAGAAGGTTACGAGAATCATAGGCTCTACAAAGAGCAAACAAAGAAGTTGCATGACAAAATGATCTAGAAACGCGAGTTTCAGATTGGTGATAAAGTACTCTTGTTCAATTCAAGGTTGAGATTATTTCCTGGCAAGTTGAAGTCTAGATGGTCTGAACCTTTTAAGGTGACTGAAGTGAAGTCACATGGAGCTATCGAGGTCGTTAGTCAGAAAGGTGAGAAATACAAGGTTAATGGACAGCGTCTGAAGCTGTACCATGAGGGTACATTCATTGGTTGTGTGGAGGAAATTCGTTTCGGATCTCCTTCATTAGATAATGTTTGACTGAGTAGGTAATATGGTCGTGCGGGAACTTTATAAACCAGCGCTATGCGGGGAGGCAACCCGTAACTTTTTCCCTTGGATTCTTTTTGATAGTTTTGTAGCTTAGTGAGAGAGTGAGAGGTAACTAATAACATTATTGAGTGCAGCTTGTGCAGGAACTTGGCCATTGCTAGCTGCCCTTAGGCGAACAGAGTGAAAATAGGATTAAAACTAGACCGCCCGATGCCATTGGGCGACACCACCAGATCGGGCTGATATTACGTCTTTTTCTGAAGGCCACAAATCAACAAAGTAAAAAACGCCCGATGGCATCGGGCTGATTTCGCCCAATCGGGCGCCTTCACAGCAAAGAAGAAAATTTCACCCGATGGCACCGTGCAGATCAGCACGATCGGGCGCGCAACTACATAAGTTTGAGCATAAAAAAACGCCCGAGATCGGGCGGTTTCAAAAACCTGAGAGGATGATTTTCGCCCGATTGCGTCGGGCAAGACCGCTCGATCGGGCCAAATGCCAGAGGCCGTGATTATTTCGGATTCCCTTCCTCTCCTATACTCACAACCTCACATTCACTCATCTCCCTCACATAAAAATACTCACCCTTTCTTTCTCTAGACCTCATCTCCACAATTAAAACTCCTTTGCTCCTCCTTCAACCTCCAATAAAACTTCTTTCCTTTTCCTTAAAACTCTATCAAAGCTTCCTTTAATCTTTTTTCTTCCACCCCTTCTACAATTTTTCTCCATCTTTCACCACCAATTTTCAATTTTTCCCCATACTCCACACAAATTCCCCATTTCTCTACTTAAATGTGTGAATAAAGGTTTAATTTGGATTACATGGCAGGTTTAGGAAGGTTATTGCGTGGTCAAGGTTCAAGATCTAGGAGACAGCAACGATCTCCTTCCCACCACCACCACCACCACCACCACCACCACCAATTGAGTCAGAAGGGAGGTATCCTCAAGTGATGAGGAGCAAAAGGCCAAATTTCGTCTCCTTCGGGAGCGTGAGGTAGTTTCAACTCGTTTCCTTGATCTTCCTTTTCTTACTAGCCTAGGGTTATATGATGATTTTAAAGAATTAATGCGTGTTATTGGCATGGAATCTCTATTTACTATTCGGGTTTGGACCTACCCCTTGCTTGTCTATGAGTTTCATAGTAGTTTACAGGTAGTCAAACCTAGGTATGGCCCTGTCACCCATATTCGATTTAGACTTTGCAATGTTGAACATGAATATAAACTGCCCGAGTTTGCCGGAGTCCTTAGATTTTCCAACAGGGGGCCAATTCGACGACCCATCGATTGGCAACCTCGTCTGGTCTATTATGGTTTGACTAGGGACGAGGGGCTTTTCACATTTCAGCAATGTCCGGCCAATGTTGATTCATCACACTATTTTTGCCATTTGGGTTCGGTATATGGCTTGGACTTTATTTGCTAGGGTGGAGGGGCGATTGATTAGTTTAGATGACCTTACCTTGTTGGGATGTACATATTTAAGGGCATAGATTTACACTACGAATACAACATCCCTCATCAGGTTGTCATACAGTTGGAGCTTGTCTCCAACAGCCTTCCCACCCGTCGTGATGACGGCACCTATGCCTCCCGCCGTATTGTTAACGGGGGGGTCGGTCACCCTTTTTTCTAGGCGGATCCCTGGATTTGATGAAGCCAATTACGAACCTGCCACGACCCCTGAGCTACTAGATGCCACATACCTAGAGACCATCCACCTCCTTAAAAGAACAGCCTACAGCAAATACTGTGTCTTCATTAATGAGACCCTTGAGTCTATAGAGTTGCCTGACCCTAGAGCGCGTATTCGCCCTGGCCTTCAGAACTATCACCTCCCCATAGCAGGGGAAGACATCCCGTAGCCTCGCACAAAGATTCGACATAACATATGTATGCCGAGGCAACGCACTTTTGATGACCCTGGCGCCTCTACTTCCTCACACCCTCCTCCCCCTCCTCTACCCATTGATTTTGATTATGCAGGTATGATGGGGATGTTATAGAGCTTGCAGGTTGGCATGACTGCCAACACTGCCAACTTACAGGAGCTGCATTAGGGGATGACATCCAACACCTCGGCCATTGCACGGCTTGGCCAGCGTGTTGATACTATTGCTGATATGGTTAAACGGTTTAACCGTCTAGAACGAGATACACATTTGGCTCTTTACCCTATGTATGACGACTATTGTGCGCGTCATCACATTACTGAGACTGCCGAGCACCCATCGTGGTACACGTGGAACCCTAATTATAGGGTGTCGGCTAATGAGGAGGATGGTAGAGATGAGGATGTAGGTGATGGAGATGGCGATAGACCTCGAGCCTCTATCTCCTTAGGGGACTTTGGTGCTGGCGGCAGTGGTTTTCCTGGGGTTTTCCAGGTGGTTATTATGGTGGTGGTTCAGGTGGCGGTTCTTTCGGTGATACCACCGACACTCACATGGGCGACTGATGCCCTTGTCATACTCCTTTCCCTCGCTGCAATGAGGACATTGCCGAGTTCAGCTTGGGGGAGGATTCTCATCTCTGTATGTACCTCTCTCTCTTTTATTGCTTTCTAGCGTAGTTTTACTGCTTTCTTAGACTAGTTTTACTGCTTGAAGAAAAAAATGCTGAAAAAACATAAAAAACATGATTGATCATGACTAGTTTGATTGCCTCCCTGTGCCCCTTGTGTGACTTGATTGGAAATTATTTGACTTAGTTTTCTGGATAGCTGGGCATTCGTGATTTTGATGCTATGATTTGATGTTTGATTGCTATATTTCGAGCAAGTTTTGATTATTATACGCTACATTGTGCTGCATGCCTGAACTGGTTAGACTGTGAGGCCTTTTCTAGCCTATTGGATTCATATTACTATCCAGTCTGTTTTTGGTGTGTTAGTTCCTCCTTAGTGGATTGATCTTAACTTTGACTTCATACTCATATGATGTCTGGTGACTTGTTACATTTGATGTGATAGAGGCGTTCTTTTGTTTTAGTCTTGAGCCCCATAGTGAAATTTCATTATATTTTTATCCTCCTTAGCCCCGTGAGCCTAATGACTTGCTACTGACCCTTATTACATGCCCATAGCCTTCATATATTTATTATTTCCAAGCCTAGCTTGGGGGAGAATTTGTGTGGGTTGAGTTTGAGATTAGTGTCTATGGTTTGCGTTGCTTGAGGAATAAAAGTGTATTATATATGGTTTCAAGTGTGTGAAAAATGAAAGAAAAATCAAGTTTTGAGTTGCGTGAATGTTGGTTCGAAAAGAAAAGAAAAAAAAATAGAGAAATCAAAGTTTCAAAGACAATAAAATTACTTCATTCACGTTGTCTACAAAGAGAAAAATTATACTACATTGCTTGAAAATTATGTTTGTTCTGAGTTTTCATTGTTTCATGAGATTTGGGATGCATTTTGTGGTTACTTGGTGTTGTTTGGAGTTGTTTCGTCTATTTTCGGCCTTGTTATGAGTTACTTTTTCTCCCTCATGCTCGGTTTTTCCACCACATTCCTAAAATTATTCCCTACCCTTACATAAGCCCCATTACAACCCTAAAAAGTCCTCTTGAGCTTGTGTCTACAATGTTCATTGGATTGATTTTGAGTCAGTTTGTCAAAGTTAAAGAGTATGTTTGCAAATTGAGTCGACTTGATTAGGATGAGCGACATTCGACGTTTCTTAAACACATGAGAGTGTGAGTGGGAAGAGATATTTATGGTCGGGTTGGTGAGTGTTCGGGCATATTCTTTGCCTGTCACAAAATTGAGAGGAGTGACACCTTGGTGAGCACCTTTTCAGGACATGTATGCCATGTAGATGTTGCATTTGATGTTTGCTTGGATGATTGGTAGTTGGATAGATCTGAACAGCTGATTTTGAATTTTGCCTGCTTGAACGATTCTTAGTCTTAAAAATGTTTTGAGCTTTGAATGTTCTATTCTCTTGGGGTGAGGCAATTTTTTCCATTAGTCATGATTCATTTGCTTGAGGACAAGCAAAGGTTTAGCTTTGGGAATTTGATATCATGTTATTTTGTATAGTTTTTCCCCCTACTTTTGAGCTAAATTGTGCGTCAAACTATGCTCTTAGGAGCTATTTTATGCTAACTCCTCTATCTAGTTGTGCTTTGCGTGTTTTATGTTGAATTACAGGTTTTAGGGAGTTTTCTCCCTATATTCTGCTATTTTGAGCATCAACATATGATAGGCGGAGTTATGAGGCAGATTTGCTGAGTTGCGGAGCTCTAAGGCCACATTTCATAGGCTTAGAGGCGTCCTTGATTCGAAGTTTTGGCACAAAGAGCCAAAGGAAGAGAAACTACGGTTCGCCCGATACAATCGAGCTGAATCACCCGATCGGGCGAAATCAAGCCTGCACTAATCAATATGGTGCAGCAAAATCAGTTTGGTGGGCATCCTACTAACCATCTGCAGAGATTACAACAACTCTGCAGAACTGTTAAACATCAAGGAGTCACACTTGAGCAGCTAAAGGTTATGTTGTTCGAGTTTTCACTCCGAGACAAAGCTCAGAGGTGGTTCAGTGACATGGCTGAGACAGAATGGTCGGGGATTTATGCTGCATTCCTTCAAGAGTATTACCCTCCCACAAAAACAGCAGATATCAGAAACAAGTTGGCCACGTTTTCCCAAGAGCCAAATGAGACATTGAGGGAAGCGCGGACTAGATTCAGAGACATACAGTGGAAGTGTCCACATCACAATATGGACAAGTGGTTACGAAGAGCATTGTTGATTCGTTGCAGGAGGAGTCTTTTTAGACAAGGCGGTTGATTAGGGCTATACTTTCACTAATTCACCTAGTGTCTAGTCTCATAGATCTCGACCCTTTCTTGACCTATATTCTATTTTGGTTAGTTAGGTTTGATTTAGTGTTTTTATCTAGTGATGCAAAACTCCTCTATCAGATTCTTAAATGGTTGTGTGTGACATTGACAGAGGCGTCGGGCTTGGTGGGGTTAGGAAGCCTTGTGAGTTTCAAGGTTGTGGGGTGGACGAGCCTTCGCAAGGCTCGTCGAATTTGTGCGTGAAGTCTGGAAGTGATGTGGGACTTGAAAGATCCATGTGACACGACCACGATCCACGACATCAAATGGACGAAGTCAAACATATTTGGTTTAGAGATCGTACAATAAAAGTCAACAACTTTGGTCCTTGATTATTGTTGAACATTAATTTTAATCGTTTAAGTGAATCACATCAAGTTTGAGTAAAATCAAATTACTGCAGACATATTGGGGAAGTGGGAGCAACCAAATTTAACAATTTCAATAAAATTGATGAGTTTAGCATTATGATGATTATGAACTTGTTAAAAACTTATAATAATTAGTTCAATAATGTCAATTATGCTTTATTTTATGTAAATTTATTGTATGAGTATTTTAGTGCTTTAAATCATCATGAAAGTGATTGAATCAGAGTTACATTTTATAGTTTATATATAGAGAGAGAGTCGGGTTCTGCTAAAAAATCTATACTTTGCTGAAAACTGAAAACTAATAGTCTTGATTGGAAAGAAAGGGTAAATATAAGATTTAGAAGGGTACATATTACGATTAGAGAGTACGCGTGCTTCTAACATCAAAGTTATCAGTATTTACAAAAATGTCGTTAATTAATGCATGCGTACCCATTTATGTTAACATATACCCTCTCACTTGGTTTTCACCGGATATATATATATATATATGGATGATTAACTTTGATGTGACTGATATGTCTCAAAATAGGACAGAAAATAAAGGTTTGTGCACCATTCTGTATATTTTTACTCCTACATACAATTTGCATATAATTTGCTTTTTTTTTTTGTAAACTTAATGCTTTAATCAGATCAACTTATTTACAAAGAAGCAACCAGAAGTTGATTGAAGTATTAACGATGGAAGGAGTTCTAGAGAAAAGAGGCATATCGACCTTAACATCAAATCTTTTTAGGATTAGCTGTCAAACAAGGATCACTTTTATTGCATTTTCTAGTTATTGCATTATGTTGGACGTACTTTATGCTATAGATCACATATAACCAAACTAACATAGAATAACTGGTGAGTTTATCTAGAATACTCTTTCTCATATTTCAGACTCTGTCACATCAGCTTTTCACTAACTTTATCTACTCTTTAATATTTCAGAATCACATAAGACTCATTTCAGTTTTAATCTTTATCCCTCAAACTGCCTTTCAGACTCTTCAACAAAAAAAAAATATTGACACTTGGCAGCACATTATTAGTCCTTTTTTTTAGTTAAAGTGAGTCTTAACGTGAGTCTTGGATATTTCTAAGACTCACCTTAAGACTCCCCAAGTCTTGAAGTGACTTTATTGGTAGTCTTTGATAAGAGTCTCCAAAGTCTTATTTTAAGACTCTATCTTAAGACTGCCACTAAACTTACCCTTAACAATAACTAATATTAAGCTAAAACGATGTTTTTTCATTACTTTGGCACCTACAAAGCCCTCGATCACTAATGATAAATTTTGCTCACAAAATCATTGTTTATAATCTTGGGATAATAGAGTGTATTTTAGAAAATCACATGACATATTGATTAGCTTGAAAAAGTTATCAAAACAGTTTTGGGCTTTGAGGCATAAGGATGAGTGTGACTTGAGATATACATTATCAATCAAGAGTTATTAGAGAATGACTAGTAAAGAGATTACTTACCTAGAGCAGTCAATTGTGGTTGACAAGCCCCAACTTGGTCAAAAATTGACAAATTAGGATTTGGAATTACTTTCATCCAAAAATAATAATTGAAAATAGAATATTGTGTAAATAACTTTAAAATTTGATAAATTATTTATAATTAAATGTAATGGTTAAGATATTGGCTTATAGATAGAAATATAGGTGGAAACCAAAATGTTTCATATAAGTGATAGGTTTTAGTCGTGTCACCTAATCAAAGATAAACCTACAGACCTCTAACTACGATAGTCAGTGGAAGCAGGGTCGAATCCACAGGGAGACAGAGTTTCTAAATTAATATTCAACCAATTCAGCTACTCCAGATGAAATCAGGGAAGAAATAATTAAACTAATGAATAAACTACAGAAGACGGAATAAATCGAGGGTTTAGCTATGGAATAAAAGTCTAGGGTATTAGGTCGGTCCACCATGCTTATACCAATCAAACAAGGTCAACAACTATCAAAACCTAAGTCAATAATCGGGGGATTAGAGCCTATGTTGAGCTATGGTTAAGACTCAACGCTCATAGTTCAACATACACCGCATGTTCACTAACGTAATCAGAACTACTGACATGTCCTAGGCCTCTAGTCGTAAGACGGATCTGTGCAAACAACTATTAACCACAAGCAACCAACGAAACTGCGCAATAACGTTAATTACTCAATAAAGAACAAACCACATCACAATCACCCTAATCAAGCCCTAGAAATCAATAAGAGTCTAAATCACAATCATGGTATAAACATGGCTTTCCTATCTAACACCCTAGAAAGAGACTACTCACTCATGATCGAATTAACAACGACAAAACTAATATGAAACCCTAACAATTGCATCATGAACAATTAAATAAATAAACTAAGCAATCAAGAATAACAAAAGAGATTAGGATAAGGAAGAGTACCAATTGACGGAAAACAGAAACTTTTATTGGAATCAAAATAGGTTTGATCACCTCTAAATTAATCTAAAGTGTTTAAACTAGACTAAGAACAATGAGAAATAATTCTAGTCTAAAGCAGTCAAAAGATGAATGATAGATGATAAAAAGATGTCCCTAAATAATGAGGAAAACGGTATTTATAATACCCCTCAAGTTAACTAAAAACGGAAATAAGAAAGCGAAAAAGTGCGATTTAGGCACCAGACCCGATCGGGCCCGAGCACAGTACCCGATCGGGTCAAACAACACTCTCAGCAATTTGTCTTCTGGGCCTTCGTACAGCAGCAGCGTAGCATTAACCAAATTATACGGCCCACCCGATCGGGCCGTGGGCATCCACCTGATCGGGCCAGGCGACAAACGAGCCCAACAAGCTCGCCTCATCCGCAGCTTCACAACAAGAGCTATGAGCAGCCCACCCGATCGGGTCGGGTGGTGAACATCCGATCGGGCCTGGTGCATGTGTGCTCGCCCGATGCGATCGGGCAAGACTTGCCCGATCGGGTCCGTGACTTTCATACCCGATCATAAATACTTCGCCCGATCGGGCCATTTCTGCCCGATCAGTGCACGGAAACCTCCTTTGATTCCTTGGCTCTCTAATCTTCACGTTTAGGGGTCTTGGGACCTCCTAAACTATCCATAAAGCTCGTGAGCCATCCTACGTGCCTCGTAACATCTCGTAAAGCCGTGGTTGCTTCCAAAAGGCTCGGGAATAAGGAGAAAACTCCATAAAACCTGCAATTCAACACTAAAACACGAAACCACAACTACATACGATAGTTAGCACAAAATAGCTCCCAAGAGCTCCAATGACGCACAAATTAGCTTGTAAATAAGGGAGAATACTCTATATAAATACGTGATATCAATAAGTAAGGGTACAAACGAGTCGAGCTGAGCTTGAGCTCGACCAAGCTCGGCTTGGCTCAGTGGCAATCTGATTAAGCTCGAGCTCGGCCCGAAGCTTGACGAGCTGGTCACGTACAGGCTAGAGCTCGGCTCAATTCCGAAACTTCAAGTTTAGCTTGGGCTTGACTCGAGCTTTTTTCGCAATTATTGGTTAATATTTTGCAAAAAAAAAGAGTAAAAGACGCAATCATTCAAAAAGATAAATGTAATGCCAATAGGGTCCTTCACATCACTTTTATTCAAAAACCAATAATGTTAATCATCAAGTTATAAATTTAGGAATATGAACAAATATTTTAAGCAAAAGAGTCGAGCCGAGCCTTGTTGGGTTCGAGCTCGGGCTCGGATATCTAACGCTCGGCTTGGGCTCAAAATTGACTGAACTGGAGCCGAGTATTGACCGAGCCGATCTCGAGGGCTTGATATCATGTTATTTTGTATAGTTTTTCCCCCTACTTTTGAGCTAAATTGTGCGTCAAACTATGCTCTTAGGAGCTATTTTATGCTACTCCTCTATCTAGTTGTGCTTTGCATGTTTTATGTTGAATTACAGGTTTTAGGGAGTTTTCTCCTATTTTCTGTTATTTTGAGCATCAACATATGATAGGCGGAGTTATGAGGCAAATTTATTGAGTTGCGGAGCTCTAAGGCCACATTTCATAGGCTTACAGGCGTCCTTGATTCGAAGTTTTACAGAAATTGCGGTCCGCCCGATACAATCGGATATCGGGCGAAATCAATGCTAAGTGAAGATCGACAAAACGCCCGATCGGGCAACTTCGCCGATATCATCGGGTGGATTAGTGCTCCAGGAAGATCGTCAAAATGCCCGATCAAGCGACCTTGCCCGAAGCCATCGGGCGGAATTCTCTATGTGCCCAGTTGCCCTGATATGCTGTTTGGCTGGTTCTGAAGTAGACGCAAGATCCACCCGATCGGGCGGATTCGCCCTGACCCATTTGTCGGTTTGTGAAGTACTGCCAGATGCCAGTTTTTAGAAGAAGAGTTTTTCCCGTCGCCATCGGGCGGAGTTACTTTTTTTTACATGAAGCGTGTTTTGTCGCCCATTTTTAATCATTTTTCTATTCTTTTTAGACTTAGTATAAATACAACACTTAGTTTATTTTGAGGGACATCTTATTTTCATTGTTATTTTTATCAAGCCCTAGTTTTAGAACTCTAGTTTGTCTCTCCATTGTTGAAGCTTGGATCTTTGCTTGACTTTTCAATATAGTTCGTATTTCAGACTCAATTTCGATAATCTCTTTATTTTCGTTTCGTTCTTACTTATTTATATTTAGATTGTTTGTTTTTTATTATTACTTTCATTGTCAATTATGAATCTTTACTCTCAATTAGTTTTGTCTTTCATAGCCATGAGTAAGTAGTCCCCTTTTCTAGGGTTTTAGGGAGGAAAACCATGTTTATGCCATAATTGTTATTTGAATTGCTATAGTTTCTAGGTTTTGATTAGAGAGATTGTAATGTGATTTGTTCGTGAATTCATAATTTATGTTAGTGGCCAATTTCATGAGTTATGTCTAGCTAATAATCGTTCGTACAGATCACTCTTACTTTTAGAGGCTTAGAGCACATTAGTGATTCTGATTATGTTTGTGACCATACTGCATATGTTGAATCACGAGCGTTGAGACCTGACCATAAGCTTGACACTTGCTCTGATCGTTCGACTCTAAACCTAGGTGGCATTAGTTATTTGAATCTTTTGAATGGTATAAGCATGGTGGACCGAACTATTGCCCTAGACTTTTAATTCATAGATAAATCTTCAGTTTAATACTGTTTTCCTTAGTTTAATTAGTAGTTCAGTCTTTTCTCCCTGATTTCATCAAAAGTAGTTATTTGATTGAATATTAACATAGAAACTATGTCTCCCTGTGGACTCGACCCTACTTCCCTTAACTATTGTTGTTAGAGGACTCTAGGAATTATCTTTGATTAGGTGATACGACTTTAGCCTATCAAATTTTGGCGCCGCTGCCGAGGAGACGGCTAGTTTTCTAGTTTTTATTCGATTAATTGGCGTACTTCTTTTTGCCTCATTGGAAGCTCCCATTCCAATTGAGGTTGTTCTCACGTTTTTGTTCTTGTTTCTCTTTTATGTCCAAGTACAAAAAGAAAACTGATATATTCCCTGGAGATCCCGATACGGAAGCTATACTTCGAGATCTTAAAGTAGAGTTCGAACAAGAGAAAGCTGATTGAGATTTCTTCACTACCAATGGCGAAGTCGCTGAAGTCTTATGGGGTGCCTAGTCTAGAAGGCATACCCACAGGTCCACAAATGCCCACCATTGCTGCAAATAATTTCGAAATTAAGCCTGCACTAATCAATATGGTGCAGCAAAATCAGTTTGGTGGGCATCCTACTGAAGATCCGGCCAACCATCTGCAGAGATTCCAACAACTCTGCAAAATTGTTAAACATTAAGGAGTCACACATGAGCATCTAAAGGTTATGTTGTTTGAGTTTTCACTCAGAGACAATGCTCAGAGGTGGTTCAGTGACATCGCTGAGACAGAATGGTCGGGAATTTCTGCTGCATTCCTTCAAGAGTATACCCTCCCACAAAAACAACAGGTATCAGAAACAAGTTGGCCACGGTTTCCCAAGAGCCAGATGAGACATTGAGGGAAGCGTGGACTAGATTCAGAGATCTACAGAGGGAGTGTCCACATCATAATATGGACAAGTGGTTTCTGACACAGACTTTTTACAATGGTCTGCAGCCCCAGACGAAGAGCACTGTTGATTCGTCTGCAAGAGGAGTCTTTTTAAACAAGGCGGTTGATGAGGGCTATGACTTCCTAGCCAATCTCGCAGCAAATGACCATTCATCATCTAGGAGTCTAACTAAGAAGGTAATTGATGTTAACGTTATTTCATTGCTTACTTCGTAGATGGTGCAGCTGAATCAGCAATTGCAAACAATGAAGCCTTCTAGTTCGACACCTCCGCCTATGAGTATAAATGCCATGTAACCAGTTGCACCCATCACCTCATCTTACTGCGAGGTGTGTGGTATTAAGGGCCACTTCGGCTATGATTGTCAGTTCGGTCAGAATCAGATGGAGCAGGCGAATGCTTTTCAGCAAAGACAGTCAAATAACCCCTACTCCAACACATACAATCCTGGTTGGAAAGACAACCCACTGCTCTCATATCCCAGCAACAATGTGCAAAACCCTCACCCTCCACAATACAACTACCAACAACCACAAAATACCGATAGAGTATCGATAAAGTCAACGTCTTGGAACTTCTGTGAAATGGAGTTTTGGCCTATTTGATAACTAGCCCAGTTAAATTTTAGTTTACAATTCAAGCTATGGGGATCCAGAAGATGTACATTGTTGTGCACATTTTGTATTAAATGTATTTCTATCCATGACAATTAGTATCTAAGTATAAACATCATTCATTAGGCTTTCTACTTTAAGAGTGTATTGAATATATGTTGTGTATAGTCTTAGTGATCTCCATGCTCAGGCCTCGTAGCATTTTGTTGATGAGAATTATGTCAATGAGAATTAGCATTTTGTCTTTGTTAGATTTTCTCTATCTTGTGCACTGAATATGTGTTGTCTGGCAATGACTGTCTGTTCTGTGCATGTACGGGGGGCTGGCAGGGACGCTGTGGTGCAGGGGTTGTACGTGTCTGTGCACGGGGGATGTTGGGGTCTTACAGTGTCTTGGGTCTATGCACAAGGGTTGTACAGGGTCAGGCATTCTCTCGGGTCTGTGCACGGGGTCTGCCATGGTCTCGGGTTCTGGTGCACATGGTTTGTACGGGGTCTGCACTGTCTCTGGCTTGTGCGTGGGGGTTGTACGGGGTCTAGCATTGTCTCGGGTCTATACACGGGGTCTTCCATGGTCTCGGGTTTGTGCAAGGGGGATGGTCTGTGCACGGGGGTTGTACGGGGTCTGGCAGTGCCTCGGGTTTTGTGCACGGGGCTGTATGGGTGCTATGATTCTATTCATGAGATCATATTCATTATGTCCCTTGTGCTTTCATCGAGCTGTTAATTAATCTTTTTTGTTATTATTATGAACTTAGCGTTTTGCTTATTATTATTTATGATGATGACATGTTTTTAAAAACTGCAGAATTATCCCGGCGCTCCTCGTACTTATTCTCAAGACTAAATTGATGAACTTCGGGACTTATGAATTTCATATGTCGATGTACAACATGACGCAGAAGAGATGATGAAGGAGTTGTAACTTCGTTCTTTACACTTTTAAACTTGTCATTTTTCTATGTACATACTTACCATTTGAAATTTTAGTTATTTTCTATCTTCGACACTTGAGAATACGATGAGTTATTGATGGATATTGGTTGATTATTTAGATTCTATATATATCACAATTTTTTGATATGAGTTGCTATCTAAATTGGGCATGTTTCCGTATATTACAGATTATTTGGGAAAGAATAATACAGGTTGGAAACCGTAATTGTATGCAGATATTTAAAAAAGAAAATTGTAAATTAGATAACGTTTGAGTGACAGAGGTGTTATCTAAAGTTGTAACCAAAGATAACCCTTCTTATAGATAGGTGTTATCTTTGCTATACTAAAGATAACATTCAGTTCATAAAGGTGTTATCTTTGCTTCTACATATTGATAACTACTATGTAAGATATGTATTATCTTTTATATACCAATAATAACACCCTCCATAGGGTGTTATCTTTACTTTACACAACAGTGACCTTAACAACACCTAAGAGGTGTTATGTTAAGTCTTATTCGAACGTTATGTTTGCCCCTTTTTGTAGTAGTGTAATAAAAATGGAGGAAATATATAGTATAAACTTCTTCATTATACTTTGCAAATTTCTATATTTTATATAGCAAGTTTCATATCTTATTATGCAAATTTCTATAGTTTATACTAAAAATTTATATTATTAACAGCCCAGTTCCTATCTGATAGATAAGGGCTGCATATATCAACTTGTGTGTTGTATATTTATAGATGAAGGTAGTATATTCTATAAATAATGTACTCCCTCTGTAAGTTAAAACCTGCAATAATTGAACTAAGGGAATTTTCTAAGCAAAATTTCCTAACCACCATATTACACTTTATTAAGCAACCACTATCACCCTTAATCACCATTGACCACCTTCACCCCACAACCACCACTAACCATATACACCTACACCACCACCACCACCACTGACCACCTGCACATGCACCGCGCACCCCCACTGCGCAACACCACCGACACTGCAACAACACCACCAACACCATATCGCTCATCACCATGACTCCCTCTCTCTCACCACCGCCGACCTTCACCATTGAAACATCCAAAACACTAACAAATCACCTCCAACAACACCAACAACGAAACTCTAAAACACCGCCATCAAAACACTAAACACCAACATTACAAAGAGATAAAAATCCCAAATCAACTACCAACGAAATCCCAAAACTTCCAAATCTTCAACTAGATCGAATTCCGAAAAACAAACTTCTGGTTTCATTCCCCTTCTTGATTTGATTGCCGTTGATTTGAGTAGTTCTTGAAGCTAGGGTTTCGAATTGGGCAGTAGTTTGTAGTTTCGAATGTGATGGTGGTTGGTGGTTACGAATTGGGTGGTGATTGGTGGTTTTGTAGGTGGTTACGGAGGTCGAAGTGGTTGGTGGAGGTGAATGGCGATCTGGGGTGGTCGAAGTTGTTGATTAGAGTGCAGTGGTGGCTGATTGAGTGGTGTTTGAAGGTCTGCAGTGCGATGGTGGATGACGATGAAGGTGATGGCAACGAGGGGGGTGACAGCTTCAACGGTGATGATGGTTGATATGAATGAGCTGGTGGTGTTTGTGGTTGAGGAAGGTTGTGAATGATGGTTGTGGTATGATTAATTTTGATTTAATGGTGTTAGTTTAATGTTTAGTGGTATATTAAGAAGTTGTAAAACAAGATTAATTTTACAAAACAATGGTATTTATGTAATTTTTGTGAAACTTTTTTTTACCAAAAATGGAAACAATTGAATTGTTGCAAGTATTGTGTTACCTCCATTTATGACAAATGTTGCAAGTAATATGTTACGGCGGGAGTAGTATATTTAAAGTAGTATATTTTCTGAATAAAGTTAGTTTATTTTACAATTTAATAAAATTGTAGTTGAAAATTTAGTAATATGTTCCTAGAAATTGTAGTATATCCCAGATAGATGTATTGGTCACATCTATCAGAAAAAACTAAGCATTTCCCAGTTACTTACCATGCTAACTTTACCACCAATCTCCACCAGTTTTACAGATATTTACAAGTTTGTCACTAAGATATGTAACTATAGCATATATCGAATTTTAATTGTCACTTTTTCCAATTGAACGACTAGCACAATTCTTCTAATTTTCTTATTAACATAACAATGGAATAGGGCAAACCATACGAGATGGGGAAATAAAAGTTGGTTATACAACTATTCCTTACAAATCAAAGAACCAATAACGAATGAAACTCACTTCAACTTCGGCAAGAAACTTTTTCTTCTTCTATGGATTCCTCTAGAGTCATGATACAATTTTTATTATACACTCTAATGTACCACAAACATGGCACACACAATGTTACTTTTTGCTCATTACCCATTTGTATGTTTACTTTTAGTTCATCAGGAGATGTCCTTAAAAGCAATGAGAAAAAGATAAAGATAATTTTGGTAGTATTATACTCTAAATACATCCGAATATACAATGAATAGTCTCACACCAAAAAGTTAAGATTGACCAAAAAGAAATTGCTTCACTGACCAGGTTCAATGCTCCTACGGGCATCCGAAGAGAAGTATCCTTCGCAAGGGAAAGAGATCCTTTATGAAAGAAAAAGCACAAATATTTCCAATTACCAAGTTAAACGATAATGTCATATACATTTCCTGGTTGTTAGCTCGACGTTGACCCTAACTCCACCTTGTTGATTACAACCTTTTTTACATAAGAATGATAAGATGGCTACATTCTTCAACATGATACTTGTCTAAGTTTTCGACTCGACTATTTGAAGTTTTAAACAAACTTTTCAATGATTTCGGCCTATATTGAAGGGACCAAATGGTCCATACTTGAGCTGAATTTAACATAGTGCAGTATAAGGGTAGATCCTACACTCGAGAGTACGATGCGCATCGTACTCTCGAATGTACATTAGAAGTATTTTAATGTACATTAGTTCAAATTTAAAAAACAACTGCCTCCACCAATATTTAAGATGTACATTTATTTGACGTTATTGTTCATTCATAAACTTAATATGTTCATTTACGGATATCAAATGTATATTACAAAACTAACTTAATTTTTCTCAAAATCACTTGTACTCACCATTTTCATTCAAAATTTTTCAAATTCTAATTCGAAGTTAAAAAGGCGGGAATGTACATTGAAAGTATTTAAATGTACATCAGTTCAAATTCAAAAATCATGTCAAATAAAAAAGTGTTTTTGAACGGATGTACATTTAAATGTTTCCAATGTACATTCCCGCCTTTTTGGCAAAAATCTGAATTTGAAAATTTTTGAATGAAATAGTGAGTACAAGTGATTTTTGAACGTAAATGTACATTGAAACATTTAAATGTACATTAGTTCAAATTCAAAAATCACTTCAAATTCAAAGAGATTTTTGAACTGATATACATTAAAATGCTTCCAATGTACATTCCCGCCTTTTGACAAAAATTGGAATTTGAAAAATTTTGAATAAAAAAGATGAGTACAAGTGATTTTGAGAAAAATTAAGTTGGTTTTGTAATGTACATTTGATATCCGTAAATGAACATATTAAGTTTATGAATGAACAATAACGTCAAATAAATGTACATCTTAAATATTGGTAGGGAAAATTGCTTTTTAAATTTAAACTGATGTACATTAAAATACTTATAATGTACATTCGAGAGTACGATGCGCATCATACTCTCGAGTGTAGGATCTAATTTGCGAATAAGAAGTGCATAACAACAACCTGACACCACTCGAGCCTCTGCTTTATTCGACTCAACTTATTTCAGAAAAAAAAATCATATAAATTTCAATAAGTTTGAACACCTCGTAAAATAAGTTAAAATAAATTGACGAGAGCAGCCAATCTGATTCGTGCCGAGTTAAGTTTGAACACCTCGTAAAATAAGTTAAAATAAATTGACGAGAGCAGCCAATCTGATTCCTGCCGAGTTAACTCTATAATGCGCATAAGGCCCCAAATATCCTCAAATCATACGCCGAAGACAATACTTTAATCAATGAAGCAATATTAGCACAATTCTGTTTCTTGTGAAACACTTAGATTTGAAAGGCAATAATATGAACAGAAAGAGTTTAATCTTCACTCACACCTTAATTTTGCAATTAAAAGAAAAGGCAGGCAAAAGCTCACTACCTGCTCAAACGAATTCAAAAATGTAAAATTTCTACCACAATAAACAGATCTACTTTCACACAAAAAAATCAGATATTCTTATGATTCTATTCCAAGTACACACATTTCAGCCAGAAAAAACAAGTGATCATCTACAGCTTGAATCTGTCATATCTGAAGCTCTTCCCATACACAAAGGCGCACCCATTACAATCAAAACAACCTACAACATCCAAAAGATACAAACATCACATATTCATATAATCAAATTTTCATGAGCATCTTGCTAACGAACGCCCATCATTAACATTCAATATATTTCCTAAAATGGTATTAATTTTAGAATATGTCAAAATCACTACTAGGTTAGTGCAGTTATTGTTTATGTTGATTTAAAATTTCTACTTTTAGCTACCTTATCCGGAGGCATTCATTAGTTTAATACCGCATGGGATTGGTCCAAGTGGTAAACTGGTAAGGGGCTTAATACTGCTTAAGGAGGGTCTCGAGTTCATATGCAGAAACTTTCATAGAAAGATTCACCCACCACAGCCAGGTGCGCGTCCCGGGTAGGATCTGGATGTAGTCGGGGCACAGGCTCCCCCAAATAAAATCAATAAAAGGAAGAAATAAGCATGTAGAATGTGAAAGTACCTGTCTTTGAGCCATCTGAAGCTTTTAGAAAAAGACCTTTTGATTTTGGCTTCAACACTGTAAGATTTATAACTAGCAACTCTTTTCTTTCTTTGCAATTCTGGGTCACTAAAACACCATCCTGCTTTTGATGAACTTGATGATGCATTTGCACTTCTTCCTTTCCTAAGCTCTTTTGGTATCTGGGTATTATTCATTCCTCCAAATTCTTGATGCTGATGTGCTGTTGATGTTGCAGTATATGAAGCACTGTGACATCTTAGTTCTTGAAATCCAACACCATTTGATGTATTTGTTGCTACATAATTTGTGGGTTTTCCCCACCCATTTCCATTTTCAATATAGTAGTTTTCCATTTCCATTCTTCCATCTCCATACGACTTGGATCTGTAATACTCACCCATCTATATACTTGAACAATTTTCTGATATCACTTTACCAGTTTTTCTGGGTTTTGGATTTAGGGAAGAAAAAGAAGAGGAGAAAATTAGGGGGTTTGATTTGTTTGTTTGTGGGTTGGATTTTTCTTCCTTCACTTGGGAGATGGAAATCCAAGTGGGAAAGTGTGTCTTCTTTTTCTTTTGCCCTTTTTTACACTGTTTTCTCTCGTTGCCTCAGCCTGCGGAGTTTATGAGCTTTCAAGTTTGAAGTGGAAAGTTCCTCAATTTTGTAATATTTGCAGACTAATAAATGTTGTCATAGTATATCTAAGGTTATTCAAAAAAAAATAGTCAGATGGTGTGCAACTATTTAAAGTCTGTATTTATCAGCTCATAGTCAGTATTCGTATGAATATGCAATATAAAAGTTTATATTACCCCCCTTTCCTTCAATCATTTTCTAACATTTTCAACTTACTTCTTCCCCTTCTACCACCTTGGCCACCACCACCACCACCATATTTGCCACCACCACCATCTAATGAGAGGGTAATCATATATACTTCCTCCGTTTGTTATTTAAACGTGACACTTTTAGATTTACGGATTCCTAGATAATTTTTGGGAAGTAAAGAGATAGAGAGAGAAAAAATTAGGGAACCCATAGGAGAGGAGAGAGATAGAGAGACTTTGTTGACCAAAAAAGAAAGTGTAATAAGTAATTTAAAACTTCCTAAAATAGAAAGTGTTACATTTAAAAAAAACGAAGGAAGTATAAAATTCTATATTTGTACATAAGTATTAAATACATTGTTTAAAATGATGTTTGGTTAAAAATTTACGGCAAAATTATGCATAAATTAGCGCTATCAATATATAAAAGCTACTTAATTTTCTTTTTTTTTGATTCTTATATACATCCCTTAGAGCTGATTTAGCATTTTTGTAAATTAAAATAAGGATTTTGCTAATTGATGCCCCAGGGTGCTCATTAATATTCAATATATTTGATGATATAACATTAACATTGGATTTTATGTCAAAATTACGAATATATTATAATACTTAAATTTCTTTTTTCACTTTTAGCTATTTTATCTAACGCTCTAGAGACGTTCGATTGCTTTTGCCTTAAAATAAACATTAATCCACTAATGAATGTATGAATTAGACATACAAGTTTCCGTTTCTAAATAAATGATACTTCATGTTTTCACGTTTGCCAATGCATTATTTTAAACATTAATATCTATAATTATTTATAACTAAAATATTAAAAAAGTTGATATTAAAAAAAATCACGAATTTAACAAAATTCTACATAATTATATTTTTTCTAATAAATAAATCATCAAAACTAATTAATAAACTGCTCATGTGTGACTTATTTAGAAATGGAAAATGTACCATATTTAATAAGAGGGGTGCAGAGCTGAGTGGAATGATGAGGGTAAATGGCGTCGGCGGTTAATCCAACGATGTGCGTGCGCTGGCAAAAGCAGCCCATGTCCCACGGTTTAGGTAATGATCTAGTCTTATGGCACGTCCTTTGAAGTCAAAACAACATATTGGCGCTTTTTTTTTTTTTTCTAGAGGTATCTTCGAGTTTCTTTGTTATCTACCACGCTCCAAATTATGGTCTATATTGCACCAAACTTTGAGATTCTGCCGCTTTGAATAGTTGAGCTAAGCAGGTGCACTTCCTTTTTCATTCTCCTACAAAATTTTACTCCCTTTGTTTCAATTTAACTGCAATATTTGATCAAAAAGTAGAATTACTCTTTGGTCATAGGTTGCAGTTAGATTAGGCAGAGGGAGTAAACTGTTAAACATTATCTTCCCTCCACTCTTCAGTCTTCTCTATGTTATTCAATCTCATTTACTCTGCATATCTTTCTTGGTTTGGACTCGACTTAGTCAATCTCAAGCTATTTTCGACTGTTTATACACCCATAAAATAAATTATATATAAAAATTAAATATTTTAACCCCTTATCATATCATTTGAGTTTCTCGTGAGTATTCAAATCTAGTTTTTTGAATATTGACTCGAACTGGTTAGCGTCTCAAGTCGAGCTCGATCAGTTCATAAGTTGTCTCGCTCGATTAGCACCCCTAGTCGATCTCGTTTCGTGGCATATTCAATTTTGATTATGTTTGTATCAAGGGTTGCCGGGTCAGCTTGTTATTGCGTGTTTGACATATCGTCATCTTTTTATTTTGACTCAATGCATTAGATTAATTTAGAATAAGATATTATAATACAACTAGTAAACTAAGAAATATTATGTGATTTGATTGTTGTTGTTGTTGTTGTAAGTTTGTAACAATAACAATAATAGTAATAGTAATAGGAACAGTGACAATAATAATGGTAACGGTAATGGTAACGGTAATGGTAATGGTAACGGAAATGGTAATGGTAATAAAGAAAAATTGTCGGGAATAAGTCAACTTTTTAGCGGTCTTCTTTTAATAAGTTAAACTTTGAATAATAAGTTAACCTTTAAGGGTATTTGCTTTTAACAAGTCAAAACTGGTTTAAAAACACAGAAATGGTTGGGAATGGAAAGTAGAAAAAGAAAAGGAACACAGAAATAACAAATAAAATTTAAGAAAAGCCTCACGTATTACCGATTGAATAATTTATAAATCATTTGACTTGTTAGAAGTTTAAGTAATATCAAAGTTAACTTATTCCAGGATTATCTCAAGTTTAATTTATTAAAAGAAGACCGCGAAAAGGTTGACTTATTCTTGACAATTTTCCCTAATAATAATGGCAACAATGATAAAAAAAAACACAATATTAATAGTAATAGTACGTATTAATAAAATTAATACTAATATATTAGATCAACGTTTAAAATAACTAAGATCAATGTGTTAGATTAATCAACATATTAGATCAATACATTAGATCAACGTATAACTTATAAGATATTAAAGATCAGTGTATCAGATAAAGAAATAAGATAGTGAAGATCTAGTGTAAAGATAGTGAAGATCGGTGTATTATTTACATATGTTCAAGATCAAACAAATAGTTAAAACCATGTATCTGTGCAATCATTATTATACTAGGTAAAACCAATGTATTACATCAATCATTAACATGTTAGATCAAGGAATAAGATAGTTAAGATCAATGTATTATATCAATTTACATATGTTGTAAAATTAAATGGTTACGATTTATTTCCTCCGTTTTCAAATAAGTGGAACATAGAGAAAGTGGGAGGAAACCAATGAGGTTAAAGAGAGAAAGTTAGGGACCACAATTAAAAAGGAAAATGACTTGAGTAAGGGTAATCATGTAATTTTATCATTTAAAATGTCCTATATTGAGCTTGGTGTCACTTATTGTGACATTTCTATATTAAGAAAGTGTGTCACTTATTTAGAAACGGAGGAAGTATATATTAGTTTAATCATCGATATATTAGCGTATTAGATCATATTGATAATATACTATATCAGTGTTGTTAAGATCAATGTATTAGACTAAGAAGATAGTTAAGATTAATAATGAATAAATCATTAATATATTAAATCAATCTAACGTGAAAGATAAGTACAATGTAGTATATCAATTTTCGATAGTTGAGACCTTTAGATAGATCAATCATCAATGTATTAGATCATCAATGTATACGATAGTTAAGAATAGTGTATTAAATCAATCATCAATGTATTAGCTCAATGTATACGATGTAATAGTGTATTAGATTAGTCATTAATACATTTAAGATAGTTAAGTAGTGTATTAAATCAATCATCAACATATTAAGTTGTTGAGAGTTATATATCAATGTAGCAGTTGTAGCTACAAACATTATTAATATATTATATTAATGTGTACGACCGTATATTTATCATTTGTAGGTCTGTGAACAAGACGAATCTAAGGTTGTTGGAGCTAAACTTGATTGTAATTATTAGTGTTCGAGTTATCATGAGCTCGAACGAACTTTTAGTATTCTTGTAATGATTATGAACGAGTTGGACTAGACTATAATTTGATGTTTGCTCTTGCCAACAAATGCCTTTGGAGTATTACTTTACATATTTTTGAATTATGGAATGTTACTGGGAATCAAATTAATCTATGAATAATGATTTCAGAAATAATTGCAAATGTTAAAGAATAAGGGCCTGTTCATTTCAGCTTAATTTCAGTTCAGTTCAGTTCAGCTCCAATCAGTTCAATTCAATTCAGTTCAATTCAGTTCAACTCCATTCTTTTATAACCATTTTGTTAAATATTATTATGTTGGTCTCATTTATTTTACTAATTGTTCTTATTCTTATTATTGTTATTGTTATTATTATTATTATTATTATTATTATTTATTTTTATATCATTATTATTAAGTATTATTATTATCTGTATATTATTTTGTTTATTATAGCTTTATTCATTATTATTATTATTATCATTAGGGAGGAACATGGTTTAGGTCAAAGGCACAAATAAACCCACGTTTTCAGGCCATAATCCAATCAAATCACATCAAAACGATTTATGATGTAATTTTACACTGTCCGACCCAATCATTATTTTATTACTAAATATTAATATATAATTAAACCTAATTATTAAAATATTAATATCAATTTAATTCTTAGATATTATTGTTATTATATAATCATCATCGGGTATTAATATTTTAATACAAATACTATAAAATAATTGTTATTAATTATCATTATAATCATTAATCATTATTATTATTAATAATTTATAATTATTAATATTATTAATTTATAATTATCACTTAAAAATATCCAAAATACAATTATTATTATTCATTAATATTACTTATCATCATAATTATTATTTAATATTCATATTATTATTGTTTAAATATTATTTATATATTTATTAAATTCAATTCAATTCAATTCAATTCAATTCAATTCAGTTCAGTTCAGTTCAGCACCAATCAGTTCAGTTCAGTTCCAATCAGTTCAATTCAGTTCAATTCAGCTGTTTTCAGTAAATCTAAACAGGCCCTAAGTTAATACTTGATACAACAAGTTGTATCTGATAATCAACCAAAATTGTAAATCATTGGCACTTGTATTCAATGCTTAAATATTGCCATTATTGTATGATTATATAATGTGAATTCTCTTACAAACTTGATACAATGTTTACCTTTTTATTAGTTCAAATATTTGAAGTAGATAACATATACCATTATTCATAAAAAAATTAATTAAAAAATAATTTGACAAAAAATAAGACATTGAAAAAATATATTGCATAATTGAATAAAGGTATACTTATTTTGTCGTATATTAGAATTTAATCATTGCTAGTAATTATAATAATAAAGATTTTATTACACAAAATCGAGGATAGCTATTCGAAAATTTAAGTTTAAGAATATAAAATAAAATTATTAAATTAATATATTAAGGGCGAGTGTTTAAAGACAAAAAATTACTATAAAGTTTAATAAAAAAAATTTCATAAATAAATTAAATGAAGGTCATTAATATTTTAATAATATTAAAAAAATAAGTATTATACAAATTACAATTCATACAACTGATCTACTTGAGTCAATATCGAATAGAATCACATCGAGTTAGAGTTGGATTGGATAGAATCAAGTCAGGTTAACACCAAATCGGATAAAATCAGGTCGGATCAATTTTGACATATATCGGGTTCAACCGAGTATCGGGTATGTGTCGAATTGGGTGTTGGTCAAAACAGATTCGGGTATAATCGATTTCGGACAGAATTCAGATCAGGTTTGAGTCGTATCAAAGTGGGTCAAACCTATATCAAGTCGGATGTCAGCTAGATTTTGGATGTTTCAACTCAAATCGAACCAGATCGGTTAATTGTCGAACCACATCAAATTATTGGATCGGATTTTGACACCTCTAATCATCACTAACAATAGAAGAGTGTCTATACCTTCGTAAGCAATTGACATGGACCAAAGCAAAATTAAACAAACTCCCACAGGCCCATTTCTAACAATTGTCCGAAGTTGCCCTTTAATGTGCCTTGCCCAAATTAGATCATTCTGTCCATTTAAGTAAAGATTTCACCTGGAATTTTTTTTGTGTTTTAAGGCGGTCCTGTTGCGAACTTCATTTCCATGACTAATTATTGTATAGAAAGATCCATATTATAGAATAGAATACTGGTTTGTTCAAGACTTCAGGTAGACATATGAGGCTTCCATGGAAGTAAAGCGAAAAGGAATAAAACCAATAATTTAACCTGCATGACATAGAACTGATCACATATAATACCAAGACCGGTTAGATGAAAGAGCTAGGTTATCACTAACCAATCGCTTCACTCAATTTTGTTTTGGCATAACTCAGTTAGAAACCAATGACATTGTTATTGCCTGAAATCCTTTCCCCTTTATCTATCGTCAGTACTCAGTACCCAAGAACAACTTGGAAATAATGTAAAGCGTTACAGAATCCTACAGGATACCTTCAGATGTGATCAATAAGCACCAAATTGCTCAAACGCTGAACGGAAACAAAAACCAAAAGACATCATGTACAAGTTTACCAAAAAGCTTCTGATCCTGATTCAATGTTACATTTTTGTGATTGTGACTGTATAAACAAGGGTGCATGTAATTTTGCAGTCAAAACTACTCATACGGAAAATGAAATCATAAAGTATGACTCACTTAGCATGAGGTGTACTCGCGTCAACCAACATTTAAGTTGAAGCATCTTGAAAATGGAACAACGGTTACTGATATGTGTATTGGACCATGTGCAGTACACTTCCGTTACTTTTATGCCATTAATCTACCTTTTCTTAAGCTAACAAGCGTCATGATGATTTGCCTATGCGATTCATCAGGTCATGGTAATAAAGGAGAACGCACATTGGTTGACCAAATATACTGAAGATGAACCAAAATATCATGTTTCCAACCTGATATTGACACACATAGAGGTAGAGTTAACAAGCTGCAAGACACACCGAGAAGATGACCCCTTGCATAGGACTATAACAACACAAGATTCTAAATGCTGGTGAGGATGAATCGTATGAAAGCATCCAATCAAACTTAAGTATTACAGAAGTCGAAGACAAGATGATTAATGTCCTATACTCCTATTACGGTCCGAGACTAGTGATTCTTCAGCTGATTCTCAACTTCATATATTTGCGCAGTTCACATTAATATTCTTAGTTATTTCGCTAACCCATTTTACTTGGTTTTGTTTCGCGTTAGAAAGTGTAAGCATGCAATTTGGCTCCCCACTCAAGGTTTTTTGCCTCTCTGCATTGCACGGGTAAGGTCGCACTGTTGTGAAGCACTAGTAACCTTGCCTCAACACTTGATGATTAATGAAAGCTTGTAGATTGACGATTTATAAATCTGACAATATCTACACTCCAAATGATTATTGATAAGTATCACATTACAAAGAGATGTTTTCCCACTAACCACCAGGGAAAAATCCTTTCTAACTTTGTTTTCTCTTAGCTCCGTTTGTTTTGGTGGAAAACCATTTTCTTGGAAAGTGATTTCCTCCATCTTTCATTTTCCTTTGTTTGTTTTGGTAAGGGGTGGAAAACAATTTTCCTAAAAGTGGAAAATGCTCTTAGAAGAGGAAAACCAATTTCATTTTGCAAACAAGGTATGCCACATTTTCCTCTCCACTCCTTACTTCTCTTGATTCTCTCCTTCTCATCTTTCCTTCTCTTTTGCATCATTTACCTTTTCTCCCTAAATTTTCCTCTATTCAAACAAACAAAGGAAAACTTTTTCTAAAATCATATTTTCCATTGAATAATGTTTTCCCTGAAAAGTGATTTTCCATGAAAATTGTTTTCCATTAAAACAAACAGACCCTTAAAGTACTAACATTTTTCAATTTGCCATACCAATTCTAGATAGTTTTAGGATGGTTCCTATTGGTTTTAACTCAAAACTCGGATCCATTAAAAAACCAAACCCCTTTAGTCCATGACAGAATAGATCCAGAACGCCAGTGAAGTGAGAAACACATACCATAGAGTTCTGGAACTTTCTCTGCAAGTAATTTGTAATTAAAACCAAGGGAACCTGGTTTAGAAAAACAAAATAAAAATTATCAGCAATTAGTCTGCAAATTTCTTCACAAAAGTAGATAAGGAGCATTAAGGTAGTCTTCTGGAAAAAAAAAAAACAAGAGATAGGACCGGGTACACCTTTGAATCTTTGACAGCCCCATGTTACCTGAAACATAATGCCAAGGAACGCCCAAAGTTTGAAAATATGGCAAGGGACAGCAATGCATAGCTGCAAAACAACAATAGATTAAAATCACATAGATACCTAAGATCAATACTAACCATTGAGATATAAACACACCCTTTACACAACCTAACTTATAATAACATAAATTTCACAAGAGGAAATCAAAAATTGTGACATCACGACCACGCTTTCTCAAGACACAAACTAGTTTTAAGCCTGGGCGATGCCCCGGAATTTTAGTTTGTTGCAATTTAGCAGTATTTAAAGATAAGTAATGTTATTTAGTATGGAAAAATGTATCACAAAACAATTACTTGTAAAATTAACCCTTGGTTTTCATTCATACATCATCACAAATTTTGATGAAAGAAGCGACACTAGTGTGATAGAGGACTGGTTTGTGGGTTCGGATCTTCACGTTGACATTTTCTTTTTAATATATGATAATGGCATGGATAGAGTGCTATTGGAAAAGGGATGATGAGATGTGGCAGATTGCAACTCTTGCCTACTTGTATATATATAGATTAGACATTTCGAGAAACGCGTATTTAATTGCATATAATCCAGCACCTTTTATGGATATGCAATCACATATCAAAGAAAGAAAAAGATGCGACAAAGAAATCCCCACATCCGCAGCATTATAATGTAAACTAGGGCATAAGTTTGTTTATGTTTTGGCAAATGTCCAACACAAATTCACCCATAAACAACACTCAGTGTTTACACCTTTCATATTAGTTTGATGTACCACCTCTAATAGCAGAAAGCCAATGACATGCCATTATCCTACTAGATAATGAGTAAAAAACATGCTCCCTGCTTACTTTTTAGATTCTCCTACTTGGAATCTGAGGGGAGAGTGGGTAGACATGAAAATAAAAAAGACAAAAAGAGCAAGGGATTTGAGTGCAAAACTGCTTGAATCTGAGAGTAAAATGGGGAAATGGTCAGGAAAATGGGCATATCTGAAAGAAAAGTGGGGGTGGCATTGAGAAACAAAATGATTCCATTAAATAACTTTTACACTCAGAACATGCCAAAATCCAAAATTGAATCTTACCGAAGCACCGTAACTATCAGTATTACAAATATACAGGAAGACTATCGAGAGTAAATCTGCAAGATACCTCATGAAATATGGCAGATATGAGGAAGGCAATCAACACTGCAACTCCCTAGACAAAAACAATACAGTGTCAGGAGCTCCAATATGATAAATGTCAAGACACACTGAAAGAATAACATAGTAACTCAAGCATCAAGATGAGTTATTTTGCCTTCCATCTTTCATTTTACGATCTGATACTGAAAAACATCGGCATAGGCCAAGAAAACTTGAGAACTATTAGTATCAGATAAGTGCCAATACCTTTGGTATACCGTGGCGCAAGCAAGGAAAGTAAACATGGCGAACCATCCATTTATGTACAGGCTGTGGCAGGACAAAAAGTTTTAGTGAGAAGGTAAGATGATAGGATCAAGGTTATAAATATACGAGGAACATTGTGGTGTACACACTATTTAACTCAATGGGCAAAAAATGCAAGAACTAGAAATGATAGAAGCTCCAAAGAAGCAGTATTTGCTTGCCAATATGATAAATATCCCTACATTCCACTGAGTATGTGCATTGCTGCTAAACAGAATAGAGACTCCTATCACCCAGATTCACAACAGGAAAAGACAACTGACCATTCCTCCTAAAGCAAATGCAAGAGTGAGAATCAGGTTCGTAAAACCCGTGTCGCAGTATCAAGTTAAGTGCAGGCCATTCTTCATGGAAATAATAGACTGACATACGAGGGGACATTAATTTAAAATGGGTGGAGGGTAATCATAGTTTTGCCAGTTATGTTGGTATATACACTATTTACACACACGCGCGCGCGCACATACACACATACACACGCGCGCACCCTTATAATTGATGTCAAGCCACTGCAAGTCATGACTAGGAGGTATGGAGATACTTTAGCTGTGGGCTAATGTGCTAATGTAGTTACTTCTTTCTCTTTCAACTTTCCTAGTCTGTCTCTTTCCCTCTCTAGTCTCTTCCCATCTCTTCTTTACTCCAGTCCCATCATGCCTCTTCTACATTACTCTTCAGAATCTTCAAATTACTCATCAATCAACCTATTGTAGACAATTATCGACCTAAACAAAATTGATACTTATAGACATCTAGTTTACTAACTTATTCACTCGATATCTTAAGCAAGAACTAGTGAGGAAAGTAAAACAATCACAAATTTAAACAGCGGATATGGCACAAAAGTTTCAGAGGAAACATACCATATTCCACATCCTCCAATACTGATGGAAGTCGTCAATTTCGCGAGCACATAAAAAAGAAACGGGGGGTAAAAGTATCAGCAATAACCAATAAGTCACACTATGAACAAGAGACAGGGTTTTTTGAATTAACAGGACCCTACCTCTTCAAATGTTCTCGCATTCCACCAATCTTTGTAAAACTCACGGTCACCAAACTTAAGAAGCTCAGCCAATATGTTTAGCCTGAAATTGGAAAGACACATCATATAGTGATATGTTGAAATGACAGACCGTAAAGATAATATCAAATTGAGACCCCACAATAAAAGGCTCATTTATAAAATAAGGTTGCATATATTGGGTCCAACATCAAATGTTAAGTATACAAATTTATTTTAAACCGAGTAGGCGAGTACTAGACATTAGAATTTTGAGGTGAAATGAAATGAACGGTCTGAACGACACAGGAACTTTTCTTAAAAAACAGCTCTAGCACACCAGATATTCCTACAACTTAGTTTCACTGAATTGTTCATGTACACCATCCTCTTCATAACCAACGAGTTCAGACTACTCAAGAAACATGGACGGTAACATATATAGCATAGAGTTCGGGAGCCTAAACAGAGAAAAACTTGATCCACATAGATGAATGTGAGCAATTAGCCTGTAAAGAGCTTGAAGCCAAAACTTACTAAATGAACAGACACTCAAATACATTGAAACACTATTCCATGCTTCTTTCTCATGCTAGTTCTCTTTGACACATGGTTATAAAGGTCAACTGCTATGTATCTTTTTCAACTTGCCACACCAAAATTTTCCGCCTCAAAGAAAACTACTATATTTCTGCTGATACAGAGCCGATAAAGTAATATAAGACCAATATGAACTTGACTTAACGGCTTAACCTTAATCCTTCACACAGCACCATAACAAAGTAGCACAACTCTTACTATGGTCATGACTAGAGCCACAATTTAGAACTATGCTTTCCAACCAACACAGAAGTGAATTGTAATACAATAAAAGGAAGTCAAAATTTGTACTTGTTCGACTACAAGAGAATCTTTCAACATCCACTCTTAAATCAAAGCCAACTTTTCTCTACAGAAAAATGCCCAACCATATGTGTACAGCTAAGAAGGGAATAGATTTTTCTCAGAAATGACCATTCTAAAAATTAGTCAATCTTGAGGAGGGGGGGGGGGGGCAGGCATCACAAAAATGCTTAAATACTTGGAAAATGAAGTATAGCAATTAACTTACCAGAGGTGGAAAAAACAATAGAACATGCACAACCACACGTACAAATTTGGGACTGAGAGCTTTAAGACCCTTTCTATTGCATACAACAAGTTTCCTTTTAGAGGATGCTGTGAATTTTGTACAATTGGATTGATGTACTACAAGCATTCGAACAAGAAGAAAAAGATTGTCAGAATGATGTGTGGAATAGAAAAGTGAGAAAAGATAATGACGATTTTAGTAGAATTGACAGACTTGCTCTACGATGAACCCCATTAGTCCTGTAAATATCACCAATTTTAATACTTGTCGAGCCACCCATCCTTTTCGAATATATGCAGTAGTAGGATAGCTTGGCTGCAAAAAAGAACACAAAACCCAAAAAACATAAGCAAATTTAGCTGATGGCTAAGCGGACATACTCTATCAAATGCAGCTGAGCAAGACCTAGATATGTGTGTGATGCAAATTTCTCATACAAAACAAGTTGCACATTGGCACTCTTAATTTTTAAGTGATTATTTAGTACCCTTGTACTATTGGCTTTCATATTTTTACGCAATGCTTTTTGTTATTCACATGGTACCCTCTTATTTTTGTGTGCACTAAGGCCACTATAAGCCTATCGTATAAACAATTGTAATTTTATTCAGTTGGTTTAAAATATGAAGGATAACTATGTATATTGCATTATAGCCTTTTTCATAGTGTACGCAAATATCAATCACTGATCATAGTTCCTAGGCAATATTCGAGAGTTATATCAACCCACCCGCTTCAAGATCTCTTTCTTCAACTCCTAGTGTGCACCTTGATCATCTTAACACAACTATGATTTGTGATTAAAATTAACAATCTTACCACATCCTCAGGGGCAACATTGGAATAGGAGTCGGGTTAAGAGGGGTGGTATCTGCAATCGCATGCGGTGAAGTGGCGGAGCTGGTCGACTGATGGTTGCTGCAGAGTGTGCAGATGGGAGGGAGCTAAGGAGAGAGTGAAGGGAAAGAAGATGAAATTTTTAAAAAGTAAGTTGTTTTTATCAAATTAACGGAGTTATAATTCTGGTTTAAGGGTAGGCTACGAACTGAGGAAGATTGAAAGAAGAGATCTTCAAGTGGGTAGGTTGTATACAATTTTCAACTTTTCCCTGGACTTATGATCAGTGGTCAGTTTTTAACATATAGAAAGCCAGTAGTGTACTAGAAAGAATTTTCCTACATATTTTCAATCAACAACAGAATTATGATTTTTGGATAATAGTAGACTTTATAGAGTTAGAGCACACAAGAGTATTAGGGTTCTATATGAATAACTAAAATAAATTGCACATTATATGGAAAAGTCAATAGTACAAGGATACAATATAGAATTTTATAAGCACACAGCGAACAAAATGGACTACGCCGGCATTGGTGTAAGATACCGCAGTATGACAGAGTATGCACCATAGACAAGTGTTGAGATCTGGATGACATATATGTATATCAGAATGCAACTGTACAGGAAGTGCAAGGGAAAGCAATACATGCAACCTACTATCTACTACTAGAGACAAAATTCACAAGTATGATTCACAGGATACTAGAACTCCATGAAATTCGAAAAAGAACACTTGGATTATTTTTCAGCTATAAAAATGGACCTGTGGTCCATCACCCATACTGAGGATAATGTTCATCTACTATTTAATAAAAACTAGTTTGTTTCATCGATGATTACTTTTTTCATTTTTTATAGTTAAAAAATTAGAAACAGAATTTAAGAACGAATTAAACAATTCAAAAGAGTCATAAAAGACTGGAATGAAGGATATCTCTTCACGTTTATACCAAATCTTGAGTAAGGTAAAAGGAATTGTATTATAATTTGACAATAAAAAGGGATATGGCTTTGTGGTAGTGTTCATGACATTCCAACTAAGAGGTCGTGAGTTCAGAATATTTTATTTGCATTTTAAAAACATTTAAAAATAAAATTATTGTGTACAATGATAATGTTGATATGGTAACTGAAAAATAAATAAATCATTTTATTCGTAATATGGGTTGAAATAACCTTAAGGGCCTCTTCTTTTAAGCTAAAAACAACCGAACCAAATAGCAATTAACGGCTGAATTGAATTGAACTCAACTTGACTCAACCAAAAAGTAGTCATATACTTCCTCCGTTTCGCAATACTTGCAATGTTTCTTGTCTGTACACTATCCAATGCAATACTTTGAATCTTATTATCTCAAATTATTGTTAAGTAAAAATGATAAAAAAAATTGATAATATGATAATATGCATTAAGACGAATCAAATAAGACCTCACTTGACTATATTTTTTCTTACACACTAGAGAAAAAATATAACATAAAATTGGTAGATGCATAGTGGTTATTATGCTAATGGCGCAAGTATTGAGAAAGACACGGAGGAAGTATAAGAGATTTAAATTAAGAAATTAATACTTAATAAAAACAAATAATGATACCAACGACATGTGGCGGCCTGCAATTCTTGCTTAAGCCTTTTAATATATATATATAGATTAATAAATAATAAGCTAATAATTAATTATTAATATTAATAAAAAAATAATTTTAAAAAATATTAACAAAAGAAAAAAGGATAATTAGCAATAAGAATAACCGCTTATGAAATTGGTGATGGTAGTTAATGTTCGACAATATTTTCATTTTTGATATAATTAAAAGAACTTAATAACAAACAAAAATTATAATGATAGTAAGAAGAAATAATCATAATATTAATAATTAGAAGATATAATAAATACTACCTCCATTCCATATGTATTGCAACATAGGGAGTTTTACGCCTCCCAACGCACTATTTTAAACGTTAATATCTCTAATTTTATTTAATCAAAAATTATAAAAAGTTGATATTAATTAAGCATATAGCGAGACTAATCTAACAAGATCCCACATGACTATATTTATCTTTATGTATAAATCACAAAAGAAGGTCAAAAGAGAGTGTATGAATAGTGCAAATGTCAAAGGTTGCAATACATTTGGAACGGAGGTAGTATAATAGTAACAATAATGATATACTCCCTCCATTCCCATTTAATGACCTCATTTTGAACATAGGAGAAAATCGATATAAATTGAGGTGGATAATAATCTTTTTAATTTTATATTGTATAAAGTGTACTTTGATACCTTTTTTCTTTTGAAAAAGTAAGAGAGAGAAGAAAAGTGGGTGATTGGGAAAATAAATGATTTTAAAGTGGGTCATGTGTAAGACAAAAAATTAAAAAAAAATGTAGTAAATATTTGGTTGCTAAAGGATAGAATGGAGAAATAAATATTCTTAAAATGAAAGATTCAAAGTGGAAAGAACTTTTTGAAACATCCCAAAAAGGAAAATAGAAACATCAAATGGGAACAAAGGGAGTAATAATTACCAAAAAAAATTAGATCAACAACAACAATAATAATACCAACGAAGGTGATCAAATAATGATACCTAATAATAATGATCCCAATAACTGAATTGAATGAAGTTGAATAGAGTTGAACTGAACTAAATGGTGCTTTCAATTAAACTGAAAATAAGTCGTAGAGATTAGACCCTGACTTATGGCTTAAGAAAGAAACTCTAAAGAAATAAAAAAAACTCATCTTATCTATATCATGCATTTAATTGTAGTTTAATTCTTGATTGTCATTTAAAACCCATAATAAATATTTTTATTTGAGATAAGAAAAACATAGTGTGATGTAGTGGTTAAAACTCCTTATTTCATATGCGGAACTGAACAGAAATTCGAAACACCATTTTGACAACATTTATAACTTTTTCTTTCTTGAATGAACCCCTACAATAATGTCTTAATTTGTGATAAGAGAAGCATTAAGAGTTGTAGCGCACCGATTAGAACTCTTTGTTTCATGTGTGGAGGTCATGGGTTCGAAACTCCATATTACCAACATATATATATATTTCCTTATGATAATGAAATGGGTAAAATGCAATTGAAAAAGGGAGTGCCACGTGGCGGCCATCATTTCTTGCTTACGCCTTCTAATATACTCTCTTCGTAACGGTTTAATGGCAACAATTGATTTGGCACGCATTTAAGGAAGAAATTTAATGATGCAAATGAATAAAGTAATCAAAAAGATTTTCAATATTAGTAATTTCTACTCTCATTCTTGATTGTGTTAATACCATTTTGATTAATTTCTTCATTTACACCATTAAATCGCTTCCTTAAAATGCGTGCAAAACCAATTGTTGTCATTAAATCGTTACGGAGGGAGTATATATATATACACCATTAACATACTTTTTAGAAAGAAAAAAAAAGCATACAACGTGTGTTAAGGCGGCCTTGAGGGTATAGTGGATGTTGGGGCGGTAAAGTGGGTGTATGACGAGTATGGACACCCGTATGGTGATGGGACAGGGATAGTTTTTAGTGCATATCCATAAGGGCAGGCAGCGATGGAGATGAATTTCCCCCCACCATGGGTGATGGGGTGGGGATGGGGAGGAGAGTTTAGGCGGGTATTGGTGTGGAGGGAGCATCCTCCGAATCTGCTCCGCCCCTTTGACATCCCTACAAGTTCCTGTTTCCATCGGTCTGCCCTAAGCGGGGAGAGGGAGGCACATGTAAACAGCACTACCTCAGCGATAACAGAATAGCAATTTCCAACTCTCATAACATCATAAGTAACATACAACTGCTACTTTCAGTGAAGAGAAAATACACAATTTGGTGAGACATTTCCATTTTAGTCCATAAAATCCAAAAGTCACAGAACAATGATGTCGTTGACTCAATTCACAATGGATATTGAGAATGATGGTGATCAAATTGAATGCTTGATTTGAAGAAGGTGAAATATGACAGCTTCAGAGGAAAAAGTATATGCAAGTCACAGTTATTTACTTCAGAACAATGATTAATGGTCAAGTGCCTGCCTGCTTACCATGACCCCTTCATTTAAAACATTATAGAACGCAGAAGTTAAAAAACTCTCAATGGGATGACTGTGGGAAGGTATAAAAACAGATGATGAAAATATTGGTAACCATCAGAAGGTTCTAGCAGGCTGGACAATGGAAAACCATTCTAAAAGCAAAAGAATAATCTAAGATCAAAGCAAGTAAAGATTGTTAAGCACCTGGTAACATAGTGTTGGAGCAACCATGAAGTACACCAGACTCTCAAAGTTGACATCATATGGAAGTTTCATATTTAGTCCATCATCCTGAAACCAAACTAAAAAAACAGTAAGGGTAAACGCAAACTATATATCAGAATGACAGGATACTATATGTTGTACTAGAAGACAATCATCTTAAATGTTAAGAAAGCTTCCCAATTCCCATGGCAAGCAAAAGACTTTTTAGAAAATACAAATATCGAAAGAATGAAAAAGTCCCCATAAGTGGGGTTGCCTGCTTCAAGAAATACATTAAAGACCAATATTTGGAGATACTTAGGACCTCACAACCAACAGCTAGTAGTAGTACACAGAAGGTGCTGTCATTTATTTGGATCATGAGGTAGACTATGATAGAGATAGAAATAGAAACTCCTACACGAGTTTCTGAACAAAGATCTTATACCTTTTTTCCAAGGTCAATGATTGTTATGAGTGGGTGATGATGAGAATCTAGTTCAACTTGGTGGTCTGCAAAGAGAAATACCTATGGCTTTATTGAAGTAGGAGAATAACCGTTGTGGTGTTATCAATGACAACAAATATCACAGGATAAATGGATACGGGATCATGCTTTATAGGTACACCACAAAAGGGGGGGGGGGGGTGAATAGAACATGCAACTGTTTCCATTACCTTAAGAGATGCTTTGGCAATTGTTCTCATATCATAGTTTGTATGTGCATATGATACCAACTTTAACCACATGGTGCAAGCAAAAAGCATCAAGGTAACACCAAAAAGAACGGCAGAATCGCACCTGCAAAGATACTAGGTTTTGTGGTAAGTTACTTCAGCCAGTATGCTATATAAATTTGAAGCAATTTAAATTTTTGATGATGAGCCACACAGAAGATCACATATTGGGCTCGGCATAATTCTGAGTTGAACTGATTAGAGCTGAACTGAATTGAATTAAATTGAATTAAATTAAATTTAATTGAATTTAATTTAATTAAATTAAATTTAATAAATATATAAATAGTATTTAAACAATAATAATATGTATATTAAATAATAATTATAATGATAAGTAATAATAATGAATAATAATAATAGTAATTTGGATATTTTTAAATGATATTTATAAATAAATAATATTAATAATCATAAATTAATAGTAATACTCCCTCCATTTTTTTTGATAAGCACATTTTACCATTTTGGGATGTTTTTTTTAATATGCACATTTCTATTTTTCCTATAAATGGAAGGTTGACCCACCTAAATATTACACTTCTCTCTTACTTTTTCTTTCCTTCTCTCTACCTTTTTCACTTATTCCTTACTTTTACTAACCTTCTCTCTTACTTTTGCACTTTTTCCTTGGTCTGCGCGCAAAAACAAACACACATATTAAAAAAACGGAGGTAGTAATAATGATTAATGATTATAATAATAATTAATAACAATTATTTTATAGTCTTTGTATTAATATATTAATACTTGATGATGATTATATAATGACAATAATAATAATTAATAATTAGATTTAATAATATTTAGTAATAAAATAATGATTGGGTCAAACTGTGCAAAATTACATCATAAACCGTTTTGACGCGATTTGATTGGTTTATACTTTTGACCTAAATCATGTTCCTCCCTAATGATAAGAGTAATAATAATGAGTAAAGCTATAATAAACAAAATAATATATACATATAATAATAATATTTAATAATTATGATATAATAATAACAACAATAATAATAATAATAAAAGTAATTAGTATATTAAATTAGACCAACATAATAATAATATTTAACAAAATGGTTATAAAAGAATGGAGCTGAACTAAACTGAACTCATTGGAGCTGATTGAATTGGACTGAACTGGGGAGAACACGCAGTTGTGATCTGCATGTCACTCCCAACTGACAACTACTAAAAAGGAAAGAAAGGCTTCCACAATTGTGTTTTTTCAGCGAACATATTTTGACATATTAAAGTGACACTCTTAGTACATTGAAGTGATCTAAACATGTACTCCCTCCGCTTTTTTTTAATATGTATGTTTTACCATTTTGGGATGTTTTTTTTAATATGTACTCCCTCCGTTTCTTTGTTTGTCCCATTAACTGTAGCTTCAAATGCCAAGAAAGATGATGTCATATGCATGTGGGTGGAGACAACAAGTAAGAAGTCCACTTATTTTATGACAAATGTGGTAATTAAAGTAGGTGAGAGAAACTTTTAATGTACATGTGAGACCAAAGTGATAAACTAGGGATAGATGGGTGATAAAATTTTGCCATATAAGTAAAGATGAAAAAAAGGACAAACAAAAAGAAACGGACAAAAACGGAAAGTAGGACAAACAAAAAGAAACGGAGGGAGTACCTTTCTACCTTTTCCCATAAATGGAAGGTTAGTCCACTTAATTATTACACTTCTCTACTACTTTTTCTTTCCTTCTCTCTACCTTTTTCATTTTTTCCTTACTTTTACTAACCTTCTCTCTCACTTTTGCACTTTTTCCTTCTTCCGCGCGCAAAATCAAACATACATATTAAAAAAAACGGAGGTAGTATAAGATACAAACAAAAAAAGTTTCGGGAACCAACCTGAGTATTACGAAAACTGGATATAAGATGGTAATCATGGCAATTAATGTATGAAGCAGGACAACAGCCTGCAGAATTCAGATGGTTAATAAATACTCCCTCCGTAACATAATAGTTGCAACAATTGAACTAGGGGGAATTCCTAGGTAGAATATGTTAAGTATAGATAAAGGAGGTTGATTAATAAAAGTAAGAGAGAGAAATCACAAGGGTTAAAGAGAGAAAAGGAGTAAAAGAAAGAAAACAAAAAAAAGAACAAATGTGGGTGGGGACCAAAAAACACATCATCATTTCATGTGATAAATTTACCAAAATAAGAAAGATGGAAAATTGTTGCAAGTAATATGTTACATCCATATTAAGAAATTGTTGCAAGTATTATGTTACGGAGGGAGTATTTAAGTTTAGCGAAGTTTGAGAATAGTTATGGCTTAAAATAATTGTAAGGAGAAAAATCAGCTAATAGAACTACCATAGAGGAAACATGCACTTATCCTAAATAACTACCGGAAAGAACTGTAAACCACATTTCCTATGAAGTTAATCATGTAGTTCTGTGAACATCTTAGAAATCAAACTAAAATGAAGAATATACAATCAAACAGATTGCAGTTCCAAGCACGGGTAATTTTATAAGAAAGAAGACACTACTTTTCTTCTTCTCCCTACTCACCCAACTAATCAAGCCAGGCTATCCTCCTATGTCAGACAACTCAGATCAATTACAGTACGTATCATACCAAGAAAGTGTATATATTCAACTGAACCTTTAGTGTTGCAATTAGATACTGAAACAAAGCTATTAAAATAGCGGCTACCATTAGTTTTTTTCTCCCGTTGGAGCAATGATAATCTAGTAGACAAGCCAAACAGGATATAAGAGTGGAATGAAATGGAACGGAGAGTTGGGCCTTCATATAAAAATCTATAAATTGATAGAAACCAAAGGTAAGAGACGTGGAAGAATTCTTCAAGAAAGAAGACTTGAGCCTGGATTGAAGATTCGAGCAAGCATCAATAATTTTGAAATGGAAGCAACAAATAGTAAGAGATGCAGAGGAATGCTTCAAGAAAGGAGCTCAAAATCACAATTACAGCATCTGGATGATAGTGGATTAAGCTTAGATCACGTACCGGATCAGATATACGCCTTCTTTGTGCCAGCTTCTCTACCAAGAAAGCAGCCAACGGAAAAATTGGGAGAGAAAGACTGTAGTTTAATACAACAGCACAAATAAGTACACAAGCAAAGACAGGAGCAGCATCCATGTATAGAGCACACAACTTGTCGGTAAAATGTGCTGATAATAGAAGACTCTCACCAGCACATAAAAAGAGGCCAATCCCTAAGTGACTTGGAGCTGAACCAGAAGCCAGCTCGTATTAGCAAACCATACTGCAAACAATCAGTAAAATATCAATTTGCAGAACTGCAATGAAACCTGCTATTAAACAAAAGGGTAAACAAAAGCAAGTGATTTTCGTAGTACCTTCATGAGATTTTCAATGATAAGTCGGCTGTTTACAGCAAAAAGTACCACTACACAAAGATTGAAGAGACCAGCGTGACTCTGCAGCAAATCATTTGATTTAAAGTCAAGATAACTCAGCTAAAAATAGTTGCAAGGATATGTCCAGATATTTATTAGAAATCAAGGATCCTCAATCTGGAGAAGTCTAAAATTTTAAATTTCACAAGAACAAATAGCATAATAGCCTATATGGATAATACCATTGAAAGATTGATCAACCAAGATCAACGACAATTACCCACAAACAAATTAACATTTGCATCACGAATCACGATCTAACACCTATACTTCACTAGTGGCAAACCGAGATTCAGTTTCCAGACAACCAAGCAACATGAAAAACTGTGGCTCTTCATATCAAGTTGATCATTCAAAACTTAAGTGAAACTGAAGCCCATATCACACCGTAAATTTAATGCCTCTAGAGAGTAGAGCGGCTCCTGACAACTAATTATCATCTTCAATCTCAACGGAAGCTGATTAAACTACAAATTCTCAACAAAACGATACATGACATTGAGGCATTTCATCTGACAAGCATGCAGCACTTTATTGATGCATTATCCAAATCATAGCAAATTTATGAAATCTAGACTATAATCATACATATGGTAAGGCTACAAAGTAAGCCAGGAAGAGTAAAGCACTGGTTTAACTGGATGGTACAATCCAGATAGGGGGGGGGGGGTAAGACATTTCTTTTCTTAAGGCACGGTCTTTTCGGTAAGAAGAAAAAAAAATCAAATAGGGATCTATGAACATGGCTTACCAATCAGCAAGTTGGCTACATAGCCGGCTCATTGTCCATTTCCACGGATACAACATAAATTCCATATTAACAATAACATCCATAGTTATATGCATTGATGATAGTTAGTACCAGGTGATCAAAGCGCAAATTTGGGGGAATGACTAGTGGTTCTAGACCGTGTTCATGCTTTTCTCCCTCGCCAGATCAGTGAATCAGCTGATTCCCTTTGGTCCTACTTCAGCATGAAGTACTATATTTATATTGGAAAGAGATAATTAGAAGCCTTACTAAATTCACTTGCACAGAGGATAAGCACATAGCGGTACGAGTCTGCCTATGGTATGCATAGGTTTCTGGTAATCCATAGAAGAGAGCTCTAAAAAGACTTCTGCTTTCTAGAGAAGGCAACCGAATGCAGACGCGTGATTCTGGAAAAGGCAAGCTGACACAATAGCTACTATCAAAGTAAACCAATTCTCTATAGTCTATACTTTATCGGTACTTCTAGTTGTCAAAGTAATATAGTTCTAACAGGAAGGAGAAACACAGAGGGAATCTACTGGTAGAACAAGACCAGCACAGAAAAACATTTAGTACGGGAAAGTAGAAGGCCAAGACATCTAAGATCACAAACTTTACAATTATTTATTTCTCTTTAAAATCCTTGAACGAAAGACTATTGGTCACTGAAAGATGTGATTGACTTTGGTCTCTACTATCTAAATATTAATCAAATCTCACTCTTCATGTATGCCTACATTCCTTTATCAAGTACATAGATTTCCTTTTCCTTCAAAAGAGTAAGTGAAGGATGCCAATGACTTGATTGAGGAACTATGTAGAACATGAAAGAGCCTATAATATCAAGGCACTTTATAACACACAGAAGTATATTGTAACCATCGTAAAATTATAGACAGTTGATAAAATGTGAAGGCTGTATAAAAAATCCATTGCCAACCCCATGTATAATATCTACCCCCAACTAACTTCTAGTCAAAATTTTCTACATAAGAGAGGCTGAGTTTATCTTTGCAATGTAGACAATTTGATAAAATTATACAAAGAGAAGCCATCACCCCAGTAGCACAAAAGGTAGTGTACTAGTGCTCACACTTCACAGGGAAGGTAGAAGTGCAGCCTATGTTACTTCGACACCCTCATTTACCTCATAATTTGTGTGTCTAAGTAACATCGAGTGCAGTCAATTTCGTAAGCTTTATAGATTTAGTGATCGAGGGTAATAACTTGAATGATCGAATGATTTGAATCAATCCTTTTGACAAATTAGAAACGTCATAGATGGTTACACAATGAACCTCAGAAATAATGAAATTTGTCTTGGTGTTATCAAAATGGGAAAGGAGTGACCCCCTCTCACACACATTAACTAAATCATACGCCGTTGATGCAAATCAGCATCGAATACAATCCCTAGTATCATTCACATAACTGTACACCTATTTCTCTATTGTCTTACATGGGACATAAATGTGAAAGCTCGTATACATTGAACATCAAGGGTTGAAAAATCATCAACATGCTCGTTAGCAAATTGCTGCACTCTTCACTAAAATACATTCTCATTTTGCAGTAATAGAATCAGTACACATTCTTCCTATTTTCCCTTGTATTCGACCTATCACTACTATTCCTCATTTCAAAGTGGCTATTCTACTACTTAATTTCCGATTTGGCAATTGACTGAAGTTGCTAACGAGGGAATTTGGTTGAAAGGGTTAGTTAGTGATTTTGGTTTGCATCATGATCACGTTGTGTTGTATTGTGATCTTTTCAGTGCAATATGCTTAACCAAGAATGAAGTCCATCATAAAAGGATTAAGCACATAGATGTGAGATATCATTTCCTAAGAAACGGGGAGAGAATCAAGGTGAAGAAAAGGGGTACGGTTGATGATCCCTCAAGCATGTTCCTCATGGCAAGTTCCAACAGTGTTTGGACTTGCTAATGTTTTAAGCCGTGAGAATCTGATCCCTTAATTGGGATTCTCGGCGTTTACGGGACAAGCTAAGAATTTGGGCTCTTATGGAGCAGTATGGGAATCTCGATCCTTGAGGGACCATCTGATACAGAGAGAGTCTCGCAACTTGGGTGTTGCATTCATCTATGAGAATTCAAGTCAAGGTTGCAATCATCTACGAGAATTCAAGTCAAGGTTGCAATTTGTTGACATATGCCTTGAATATCAATAACCAAGCACGGGTTGTATAAGGTTTAGTAAAACTTATGTTCTATTTTGGGTTTGTCTAGATTCATCATGATTAGGTTAACTACTAGGGTATTATGTAAACCTTTAGGGCACTGCTTGGAATGAGGGTAATACATTAAGTGGGTACTAAAAGTCAAACTCAAGGAAAACTAAGATATTTAGTGGTGATGATAAAGGGGATATAGTGGTGGTAGAGAGAATAAGGTGGTGATGGTGGGAAGGAAATAGAAGAAAGAGGGAAAACTAAGAGATGGTGGTGGATAATTATTACTCTATAATGAGGGTAATAGTTCCCTCTTTCTTCCATTTCCCTCCAGCCAACACCACCTTATCCTCTCTACCAACATTTTATTCCCTTCACCATCACCTCCAAATGTTTTAATTTTTCTATATTTGACTTTTATTATTACCCTCATTCCAAACATACCCTTAGAGTTTACCTCCTACCCCATCACGTGTTGACAAAGACATCTATAATTTGTACTCTCCTAATAAAACTATTCTCCGTCCCTCTCTACGTAGCTACTAGCTAGCATAGTAACAGTGAACTAAGTTAATCTCATTTTCCTATTCTTTATTATCGATTCAATCTAATACAACACATTTTGAAACTAAACGCTACTCATTCAATAGTACAAGGTTTCCCTCATCAGATGTGAAGTTAATGCACCATGTTCACTACACTCTTCAACCATTAGCCACTCTTTAGCATTAATTAGTCTCCTAAACTTTATTCATCGTGATGTTGACCGCGGCAACAACCATTAATGAAAATGGGCTGCAGAGGGACATAATGCAGGATTTCCGTACCTTCTAAACTCTAATTAACAATTGAACTCATATAATTGGCCAAAAAAAAAACTTCGGGGTGCAATGTGCATGTTTCATAAATTAAACCTTCTATTAGATGCAAAATTCTGCACCGAATCCAACTCGTCTCCACATTACACAATTAAATATACTAGTCCAATTCAACTCACAAGTCACAAGGTCAAACGTCAACAAAAATGCATCAATTACACCATTAACAAAAACAAGATAGTAATTCAGAAGAGTTGTAACCTGTCTGAAAATGGCGTCGGAGCTAAGAGGACTCTCCTTAACCTTCCGATGAGCAGGAGCCGACGGCCGATACGAATACTTAATCGCAGTTTCAAAATCTTGAGCTCCGCCATTAACAACCTTCTCAACACCTTCACTACTCACATTTTCTGAATCATTATTATCCGTTCTATCATCAACAATCCTATCAGCATCACCGCCATTTAACACCTTCTTAACATCCTCCGATTCTTCCGCCATTGAAGAAGAAGTAGAAGCTTTAGAACTCGCAGTTGCACTAACTCGCCTGCGAACAGATTCGCCATGATCAGTCGCCGTCGTCGCACCGATCGTTTCCGGCGAATCTAAGATCGCCATAGAAGAAGAGCTCCAATCAGAATTTCTGCAAAATTGTTGGAAATCTCATGCAAAGGTAGAAACTAAAAAGAGGGAATGAATGTTTGTAGTTGATGTGATTATTTGTAGTATAAATAAGAATTGAAAAAGAGGAAAAAGGAGATGATGATGATTCGTTAGATTGGGCGCTTTGATGTTAAGACACTTAGGATGATGCTTTTGTTTGATTATTAGGAGAGAGGAAAGAGGAGGGGAAATTGATGGAAATCAGAGAGCGAAGGGTGTTGAAATAGATCACGAGTCATGGGGGTCTGACAGAATGCACATTTTATTGCAATGCCGTAAGCTCTACCCACGTATGGGAGGGAAGGGGTCGGTGCACCAAGCACCATCGACAAAATCTATACCTTTCCTTCTCCCACTATTTTTTTAATCTTTCAAAAATAATAGAATTGTTGCAATTAATTCGTTACAAAGTAAATATTAGTAATGTTTTTTCCACAAAAGTTTATGATAGCATTTTCATCTATTCTTTCTCTTCTATAATACTGCTTATGTTTTGAAATGAATGTTATATTTGCATTGTAAACACTATTGACAAAGTACACACATGTCAACTGATTGTATTAGCTGAGTTGATTATTAACTTGTTGTTTTAAAGTGTTTGGCAAATTAATTGATATTATAATTGATTGTTGATTGTTTTTTTGAACTACAAATGAGATAATAAGGTTGAATTACAATGCTCTCTATGAAAATGCCCCTATTAGCAGCCTTTTCAAAGCAACTTATTCTTTTCAATTCACTCATGAAATTCATGGATCAACTAGCACTAACATCAATTTATTTGATGGTCAAACCTCTAATATAGTTTCAACTCTAATGACTAGTGTAGGATTTCTATGAAAAGAAGATGTGATCTCTTGTTTTGGGGAACTCATTCATTCCTCTTCAAAAACTTTTATTTACTAAGTATTATTCTCTCTTTCTTCCTCTTTTTATTCATTAACTCTTCATGTATATTTTAAGTGCTTCACTTTGTCATTTCCAAGTTGTATGTCACGTTGTCATCCGACACCTCTTACATGCCTTCAAATATTGTCGTCTGACACGTAAGTGCAACAAGTGTCGTCCAAGTCCAGTGGGTAGGTCGTCGTCAACCAGGTCCAAGTGTCCAACAAGTTAGCTCATTGTCGCCTAAGTCGATGTTTCAATCATCGGTCACCTCGTCGGTCCGATCATCAACTAAACAATCAAACGGTTCTTCATTCCCAACCCGTCACAAATTTGTTATGATGACACCTTCTATCACAACTAGCAAAATTATATAAGTTAACCCTATTAAATTGTATCACTCATAATGTTTTATTCATCTTCATTTGTCATTTTATCTTTTGATCATTTATTCCCTGTCTCCATTGACAAGTTGGGTGCTTGATGAAATTTATCCAAAATAAATCTCAAAGCCCATAGTCGAACAATTTATTCGAACCAGGTGGATTACTCCCTTTGGTGGAAAGGAGTATGAGGGGGAAGAGGAAGCGAGAGCCAGCCAAATCATCCAATTCGCTCCAACAATCGAAGATGGTTCTATCGTCAACTTTCATCACTTTCGTGGCCAACACATGAATGTCTTAGCTTCGTCGGCTACCACTTCAACATAACTATAAGGTTGATACTTTTTAGTTTAAATCGGCCATAATTATTGAGATTGGTTATGTCAATTTTTCCCTCTTTTCTACTTCTGAAAGTGGTGGTGATATGAATGAGATCTAATTTTAGGTTTAAAAAGTCAGTTCTTAGACAACCATATAGTATGGATTGTTGGCAATTGCTAGCAACACCAACGAACGACGCTATGTCTCTCATGAGAATTAGGTAGGCAAATCCATAATCACCTACTCGATTGACAAGCATAGCTTTTCTAGCTGAAGTCGTATAAACCAATAATGAATTAAGAAATATGTAGAAGACCTACTCCCCCATCCCAAGATTAATTGAAGAGAGTTATCACCAGTCACCAACATTTCATATGGTAATTACGTTTTCTCATTCTTAGCGCTCCACTATCCGCTTTATTCTCCAAATATGCACATTGGATTCTGGTTATGCGACGTTCTCTTATAGGGTCTATTTCATCTTCCTTGACTCATATCCTTTGATTCATTAAACAAGAGCCTCTCCACACTCGACTATTACCTTCTGAAAATGCAATATATAGCAGTACTCATTTAGGGTTTGCGAACTTGAACTAATACAAATGGCATAACAAACGCTATGGTTTCTCAAGTTATTCAAAAAAAGTTATACCAAAATTAAATTTAAGTTAAACAAGAATAAATCTATGTTAAAGCCTTTTATTTTAAATTAAAACATATTTTGTTTTTATCATGATATAAACATGCATGTGTATAGACAATTGGCATGGTACACTGACTCGAATGTACAATAAAAGTTATAGAAAATTGACGTTTATTAGTTACCAACTTATTACACTTACCACAAAGACTTGCTTAACAATTGAAGAGTTTAGTACTTGCTTGTTTTTAAAAACAAAACAGCCGCGCAACTAACCACGCTCCTGGCGTGCATGGGTTAGAGTTGCTTCACAAACTGTCTACATAACTAGTTTAACTACCACACTATCTTAAAAGTAGATTAGTAGATTATTAATTAATCATTTTGATGTAACAGCTTCACACGCTAATTAAATTAATCTCAAAGCATAAGCTCTGGTTTGGCATATTCGGGCTCAGGTGCCATCAACGACCCAAGTACATAAATTAGCGCTTCATCTATCATCTACTTAAGTTAATCAACATTCAAATCTATACTAGATAATAAAGCCGTCCCGAAATAAGCTAATTAAATTAATCTCAAAGCATAAGCTCTGGTTTGGCATATTCGGGCTCAGGTGCCATCAACGACCCAAGTACATAAATTAGCGCTTCATCTATGATCTACTTAAGTTAATCAACATTCAAATCTATACTAGATAATAAAGCCGTCCCGAAATAAGCTACCACATCGCTTCATGTCATTATATATAAGTAATTAATTAATTTAATTTTCAATAGAAAATAATTTTAAAAAATGATTATATCGTAAATAAAGATTACATCCTTTATCTAAAGCTGCAACTAATCCTTATCTAACACTACAGTCTACAACTAATATAAAATTATAAAATAAGCCATAACTTTCATTTTAAATCTCAGAAAATTTTAATTTTTACACCGTTAGATTCGTCTTGAAAAATAATTTAAATCAAGATCCACTTATGATATATTTTATTATACATTTTATTATATATAATTACATAATTAATTTAATTTTCAACAGACAATAATTAAAAATGATTATATCCTAAATAAAAATTACATTCCTTATCTAAAGCTACAACTAATCCTTATCTAAAACTACAACTGATATAAAATTATAAAAAACTACAACTGATATAAAATTATAAAATAAGCCATAACTTTCATTTCAAATCTTAGAAAATTTTAATTTTTGCATCGTTAGATTCGTCTCAAAAAATACTTTGAATCAAGATCCACTTATGATATATTTTCTGGAATTGCAAAAAAACAACTTATATTTTACTAAAGGTGTCAACTAGACCACTCATTAATTAATAAAATAATTTTTTGAAAAATTAAACACGTAGTCATAAGAGATAAATATTATCTCACAGATAAGAAAAAAATTGTATGAATTTGTATGTCTTTGATTCAGAATGCGCAATGATGGATAATATCACTCATATTTCTATTTGAAAGGAAATGTCAAATGATGTTTTAGAATTGAAGAACTTGCATATCCTACGAAATACATGGGGTAAAAGGTGATTTTTATTTGGGTGCATCAATTAGGGTTAGGTTAGTTTAAATATTGTTTCAGTTGTTAAATTATAGTTGGTGCACCCTAACACAAACTATACAAAATCATAAGGTATTTTACAAAATCACTATAGTTACATATACAAAATCATAGTGACATTTTAGAAAGTCAAAATATTTTGTTGCCACCATGTAGAAAAACGCAATACTACAGGTTCACCATATCGAATTTTCCAAAAATCTTTTTGGTCACTCATTAATTAATAAAATAAGTTTTAAAAAAGTTGAGTTAGTTTCTCAAAAATATATTTCGATATACCTTACATCTTTTTTCATAAAAAGTATTCCTATTTGGTCAACTATCAACTAGGCGAAACAAGTACGTACTACTCAAAAATAGTCCCCATTAAGAGAATTTCAAGTAAACGTGTGCAAAGTAATGTATCTTGATGATACATGTAATATCAAACCAATGCAGATTATTGTCAAACACAAACCCACAAAAATAATGTAAATATATTTAAACATGCAATTTAAGTTGGGAATATGATTTATACATCTCGGAATTTGTATGCGAATCAGACCCAAAAGGAAACCATGCATTATAATTTCAAACTAAATAATCTCCACGTATGAGAAACAATTATTTTTTACCTAGATGAATCATGATTTTTCTTCATAAATTTGTTCGAAATCATTCAGACACACCTCATTTTAGACAAGTTTTATTATACGCCCGTGTGTATTATGAGCATGGTACACCCAAAGCTATATTTTTGCTCATTGCTCATTTGGACGTCTCAACCCATGTTGATCTGATGAGAATAATCAATCATAGTATAATTATTGTAACACAAGTTCTTCAAATGAATTGATGAATTTATAGAAGAAATGAAAGTGAAAAGGAGTAATTATGTGACTTTATAATGTCGACAATATCAATAATAGTCTAGAGAAAACATGTTTGTTGTGTTTTTAATTTTATACTTTACCAAATTAACATTTGTGTATTATGACAACTTTAATTTCAATTTATTTTATGTTTCAAAGCATATATGACTATTTTCAGAAGGACACTACTGTACCTATAAAAGAAAGTAATTTCAAGTTCGAGATAAAGAAAATTATTAGCTCTTAATATAAGAATCCGTTAAACATTAAATAATTTTTACGTTAGTCGGATGAGAATTATATGTAAATAACTAATGAAATATAATATTTATTAGTTTATTAATTAGTTTATAATAATTTTTTAATCTTGAAGTGTTTAACACTGAAATTTAGATATAATGGAAATTATAACTAAATAAAATCCAACCCGGGCATTGCCCGGGTCAGAAACTAGTATTCAATAAACTTGGCACTTACCAACTTGTTTAAAGTACGAAAATATACTTATCACCGGACCCACCTACGCTAATAATCTTTACTTCTCCTATGAGTCTATATCATTAATACTTCCTCCGTTTCTTTTTAATAGCAATAAAGGAATTTTTTATGTCTCACAAATAATACCCCTTTGTTGCCATTAAAAAGAAACGAAGGAAGTAATATTTTTCTCCTGTAGGCTCCCGCTATCGACCTGATTACCTGAATAAGGAGATCATAAAAACAAGCGGAAAGTTTATAACTCAATTTTCAACTAATTTGAACCCTTCCAACTTCATTTGGAAATTAGTATTACGTCATTTGGAGTATAGACTTATAATCTTTCATTTGCTTTCAAATAGATGTCTTGGTCCAATTTAATTTTTGCACTATTTATATTTCACCTTAATTTTTGCACTATTCATATTTCACCTTAATTTTATCAAATTAAACCAGACTTTTTTTTTTATTCGCTACTGTTTATTCTTATTCAACTTATCACATCACCGAGATATTGACTTACAATAAAGAAAGTTTAATAAAATATACTTCCTCCGTTTTTCAATACTTGTAACATTAGCATAATAACTATCATTCATCTACCAATCTTATGTTCTATTTGTACTGAAGTGTATAAGAAAAAATATAATCAACTGAGGTTTTATTTGATTCGTGTTAATGCACACTATCATAATATCAAATTTTTATAATTTTTACTTATCAATAATTAGAGCTATTAAGGTTCAAAGTATTGCATTGTATAGTGTGCAAACAAGAAACATTGCAAGTATTGCGAGACGGAGGAAGTATTTAATTAAGTAAAATAAGTTCAAATCAATAAAAAATAAATGTAGTTCGATGAAAATTTATAGTTGCAAAGCAAAAATATTAAAAATCAAAAATTTTAAAAATAAGTTTAGCTCAGTTAAAATAAGTTCCCTCCATTAAGTTCAATCCAACAAAATAAGTTCCGATCCGTATAAATAAGTTCAGTTCAATAAAAATAGGTCAATTTTTTTTTTTGTTTAAATAAAATTAGAAATATTAACGTTTAAAGTAGTATATTAAAATGCGTAAAACTCTATATATTGCAATAGATATAGAACGGAGGAAGTATAATGATACAAAAGAGAAGAAATATAATTTGTAAAAATCACCACAGATATTTTGAGGGACTCTGGAGGCTGATGCCAAGATTGCCAAGAATGCCAACAGCCAAGAGTTGTCAGGACTCAGGAGTCTATTATTGATTCTTTTTTAGGGTGAAAGTCTATTATTGAATTTATCAGACCTGATAGAGCCATTTTGATAACTCCGAACCGCATATTTTGGACAAGAGCCAAAGTCACATCAAAAGTCTGCATTGAATCTTATACAAACTTGGTGCATTTCAAGGATTTGGTGGGGGCATTCTATGTATTCTTCATCAAAGACATTCTTTGTTAAATTCCAAAACTACCCTTTTAATTAAAATATCAAAATAATAATAAGAAGAAAGTCAGTCTAAACTGTGTTAATAAAATAACTGCAAGATTATTTGTGTGCAGTAATCTTGACATACATGTATTTCAGAAGAGGGATGAGAAAGCAATCTCCTATAAAATCAGATCGAGCTCCGATTTTGTACCTCCCCGTTTCACATTTACATAACTTCAAGTACTAGATCCTACTTGAAATGAAATTTGAAGCAACTAAATCACAATGAAAAAAATCTGTAAAAAACTCATACAGATGTGCATCGGAATGTACATAAATGGCTTCCAAACTGCGATATCACATCAACCAGACCAGCATAACCAGCAACTGCTATAACCTGCACGCCATACAAGACCTATGAAACAGTTCTTTCAAAAAAGGTAATAAAATCACATCAATAAGGGTCTTGCATACAGGATATTTGGAAAATGAAATATAGCACGGTTCATAAAAGATAGAGGAGAATCCTTGACAAGAGTCCTAGAGATAAAAACAAACAATAATTCAGATAATGATGGGGAAACTCAAACCCAGATTGTTTACATAAGCAAATCTCAAAAGGCATGAAATCAAACTGTTTCTAATGACATGAGATGAGACATAGTAATAACTAATAAGCCCCTAAATATCATATCATATCTTCGGTACAAACAATGTGATTGTCTTCATCTTTCTCCTCATTTATGAGTGAAAAATTGACCCAGAAACTAGTTATCAAATTCTATGCCAAAAACGTTTTATCTAACTTGAAAATGAGCCCATACTCGTGAGACATCCACAAAACTTGGTCCCCTCGGCTTTTAGGATTGACCATGTTTGCCTTTTTTACCCCACGAATATGATGATGACTGAAAATGGATGAATGGACAAAAATGACCCTAAATATATACTCCATTCATTACCTTGGAATCCAGATTTGCTAGGGGAAGATATAGTGAAAGACGGTTTTTTTTTTTAAAAAAATAAATTTATGTACCGACACAGACACTTTAAGAGAGAAGTACATTTAGATATGGCGACTCTTTGAGGGACGAAGAGAGTAGCAAACATGAGTGGATCTAACACTGAATGTTCTAGCAATTGCATCAAATTTCCCACTAATAAATAATCAATGGCAACAATGGCAACTCTCGCAAGAATATTAGAAATGATAAAGGCCAAAAGATAAATGAAACATACACCCGAACGATGTAAGGAGACAGAAAACGCCGACTCAGGAGCACAACTTATTTGAGATAGAATCTTGCCATTCATGTCCATTCGACTAAGCGTTGGTGAAACTCCAACTGCTAAAATCTGATAAATCACAAAAAAATTCCAAAAAAATTAAAGCAAACCTCAAACTAACTCTGCAGTATAGCTAAACCTAAAGTAAAGTGACTGACTGCTGCATGACCATTTGCAACAGTTGCTAAAGTATAAAACAATGTTCTAATTAATGCGCAATTCCTTATGATAGCCTAGCTCATATTGTTCAAATCATCATATGGCAGGAAACTCATAAGCCAGAACAGAAACACAACAGTATATGCACAAATACACCTGAATATCTATATCAAAATAAATCGAGCTCAACTAGTTAAAATAGAAAGAAAAAAAAAACAGTTCAGAGAAAGACAATGAATGAAATCAAAAGGTGCAGAAGTAACTTTCGACAAATCATGTCTTGATTCTAAATAGGGTCAGTATTAGTCGATCAGATATTCTGATAGGTTGGTAAGAGGAGCCATAACATTGTTTCTGAACCCAAGGCCCGCAAAGTTAGATTGATACTTCCTCCGCTTTTTATTACTTGCATCATTTCCCATTTTTGGAAGTTGCAAATTACTTGCATTATTTACTTTTAGGGAAATACTTCCTCTCTACCTCTCTCCAATCACATGGGTCTTCTTTTTTTCTCTCTCTCTATCTCTATCCTCTCCTTAATTCTTGTGCACATGGGTCCCCTTTTCCTCTATCTCTATCCTTTCCTTAATTCTTGTGCACATGCTCAATGATGCAAGTATAAAAAAAAACAGAGGTAATATATATCAAATCAAGCTAGATAAAATCTGAGATTAGAGGTTGAAAGTTGCAGCGTAAAACAATTCCCTTGGCAGCCGAAGACTCAAGTGAGATAAACGGTAAGCTACCTCCTTATCGCATTTCCTTAGTCCTTACTCCTTAATATTCGTAGAACTCTTGTAAGTTGTAATAGAATACTAGGCCGGAAAAGAGCAATCTGGCAAAGAATCAGAATGCTCACAACATAATGAAAAGGTATTTCTGTTGCAAGCAGGGAAATACAACAGCAATCAGAATATATAATTATCAATGTAGTGAAACAAAACACCAGTGAAACAAAGATTTCAACTAGACACATGACTGTTCATGATTAGAACAAGTTAAACAATAAGGACATCAAGCATTCTACTTTATGCTTATCACGATCAAGAATGGGTATATACTAAAGAGAAACAAAAGTTAAGCTTTTAAAAAGGCAGCATCAAGTAAATGGTAAAAACCACAACTCAAGTCATGCAAACACAACAGGAGTTGAAAATCTAGTAAAATGTTGCACTAATGGAAGGATGGTTAGCAAGTCAGGCTCTTCTCTGAACAGTAAAATTCATCGTGGCTGGTAAAGTATCCAACAACGAACCAGAAAATGATCTTACATGATTGTCATCAAATACTATATCTTGACAAGTTGTAGGAGTACGGATCCTTGATATTTGTTCTGAAGCCAGAAGATTCCATACATATATACTTTGTCCGCTACCACAAGCCTGCAAAAGAAACATGTCAGTAAGCATCTGAATGAGGCATCCACGGGAAGCCTTTGAGTCAGGAGCATCACAAGACTTATTTGATATTGATTCTGCAAAGACGTTAGGTACTTGAGCTACAAGTTCTTTTGTCACACACAGAGACGCCCATTCATGTGTATACACAGAACATAGAGATGGTTCAACCTTAGCGGTAAAGTAACGGACTCATAAAGGGAAAATCAACAAGATAAGAACAATGTATTAAGATGGAAGAAAAGCACTAGTGTTGCACTCAGATTGACCAGCAACGAAAAACCGAGAAAAGGCAAGGTGCCAAAGAACTCAGGGTTACCAAAATCGTAGTTTGTTCAGTTTGAAATCGAAAATCATACCTTAGCAATAGTCAAGTACGCTTATGGATTTCTATGATAGAGTTTGATTTTTGTAATGTGATTTTTTTCAATTGTAAATTTTCATCAAGTATATTATTATAATAAGTGTATTATTCACATATATAGAGAGAAAAGGTTGCGCAGGGAATTGCAAAAGGAGACACAAGTCACACAAGTACACAACAACTAAAAAATCAGAGCATTGTTATCCATGTGCTTAATTTTGGCAATCCACAATTCAATTCTTGGAGAAAGACAGTAAGGTTGAGGTGAAGAGAAAGAGACGATAAAAGTATAATAAAGGAGAGAGAAAATTTAAACCTAAAGCCGGCTGTCACTCCAACAGCGGTCGCCAGCAAACCTACCTGAACACTACTTGTTTTTCAAATTGCACTAGCTGACTCGCCGTAACAAGCAGAATCATAGCCCCAATGTGTCAGGTCTGACTTTAGTTTATTACTCTTTCAATTTGAAATCTAAGACTAATCTCACCTCAAAATTTAAGATCTAAGACTAATCTTAAACCCTACATCTAAAAAATCCTCCCAAGTTTCTTCTGGCCCCTGCTATGGATCCTACATCTAGGCTTCTGCTCTTCTTCCCTTTTACTATGGAAATAGAAAAGGCGATCATACGGTACAAAAACCAACTCCGATTAAGAACGATAGACCAAGATCAGTAATAGATGTTGGTAACCCTGAAAGAACTTTACTTCCCATGTCAGACCAACATAAGTTTCCTTTCTTATCTCATCAAATGAACCAATGATTCAATAAAACAATTCTCAATCAGAGAAACTCCAATGCAACCTGTGAACAAAACTGTAGGCCAAGTCAGTTATTATTTTTCTGCTAAACTAAGTGATAACTGATAAGCATCTAATACATACATACATATATATATATACTTCCTCCGTAACGAAATAAACGCAACATTTTGCTTGGGCACGCATGCCAAGACAAAACTTTAAAGATCAATATATCTAATTATGTATTTGTAAAAACTATAAACATTAGATCATAAAAAACTAGAAGTTGAGACGAATCCAACGAGACCCCACATGACTATATTTTTCCTTATGTATAAGTCACAAATTACGGTCAGACCGTCAGAGTTAAAACTTTTAATAGTGTCAAAAGTACAATTGTTACGTTCATTTCGTCACGGAGGAAGTATATATCTTAATTCCGCTGGTCTCAACTCGTCAAAGGCGCCTATATACATCTTGAACTTCCCGATCTATTGGCAATAAAATCGTTATTGAAGGTAAGGATATGTAAAGTTGCTTCTACAAAGCAGGAAGAATTAATGAAGAAACCACAGATGTGTTAACATATTTATAACACAATATATACAAACTAATTTCAAGCATGCATGCAAACATCATGATGTGAATTAAAATGGAATTCCAGTTTCAGGAAACAGATACAGTGACAAGAAAGCCTGGCCCTTCAAACCTTACCAGCCAACTCTCACTTGCATCAAGAGCAATGCAACTAACACTCGAAACTTCCTTCAGACTCTTATCTCGCGCAGGAGATATCACCTGAACACACTTTCCACTTCGGCAATCTGAGAGAAACAACGACACGTCAGTTGGTTTTGCCTTATCTTACAGAGCAGAGTCGCAGCAATGATAATAGTGCACCCAACATAAGAGCAACAAGTCGTAATCAAGCGTGTTACAGCGGGATTACAAGATCACCATCATACCCCATATTCTTGCTGTACCGTCCTCAGAACCAGTTATTATCTGAAAACCAAACAGCAGTAGTGAGACAAATTTTCACATCAATGTCAGTTTTCCACTACACCTTCAGATTCCACGAAGTTTGAGCACATATAGATGTAAAAATTCAATTTATTATTCAGTGGCACGAGTAGGTTTGCAACTCAACGCAACAAGATATGATATTCTTTCTTTCTGAAAGAAAGCTCAAAAGGCACATTCCAGGCAGCCATCAGATTTCGGCATGAAACACTTTACCTGATTGCCACCCTTGCGAGCAACAACACAATGCAGATAATCCAAATGACCCTTGAACACCATCTTAATCTTACTTGTTTCCTGAGAAGAATGAAGACAGAACAGATTATATACAAAAGAAACTAGGGAACTGATTATCTAGACAGAATAGATATACTTCCTCCATTTTTTAGTTGCAACACATTATTTTGGATGTTCATATCTTTTTTGGTATATGGATTCTCCCTTTCTCTCTCTTCATCAAATGGGCACATTTCCCTACATCTTATCTCTCTCCTATCACACACTTCTCCATCTCCTAAAACACAAGGTGTCCCCCCCTGTGTTGCAACTAACAAAAATGGAGTATTTCACGGAGAATGACCTTCTATTGACTTCTGAAAAATTAAGAAAAGAAAATCTCAGCTAAATGCACAAGAGAAAGTAAGGCCTTGTTCTTTTGGACTGGATTAATCGAAAACCATTTCAGTTCGGTTCAGTTCAGCTCCGCTCCATTAATTTCAGTTTAATTTAGTTGAGTTTCTTTTGTCTCACAATTTCAGTCCATTCCAGTGCAGCTCAGCTCCATTCAGTCCAAAAGAACATAGCCTAAATAAACAAAGAACTTAAAATGTCAATGAAAACTCTTAGAAGAATTACCACATCCCAGCAGTATGCACAAGAATCACCAGCGGCTGCAAATATGGATCCTCCCTGATTAGGAAGAAAAGAGAACGCTAAATTCAATAAAAGGTAAAATTGGCTGAAGAGTTGAAAAGCATCAAAATTCCTATATCTGTTCACATGTCAATAATTTGTCGATTAAGAAATCATTTTTTTTGTTCTTAAAGCAAGCTAATTACTCGTTAATCGATTGAAAGTGAATATCCCTTCTATGGAGAATGATGACTCAAATAAGTTTCAACTTCACCATTCCATGAATTAGCACATCCTTTACAGTAATACACAAGGTAGTTGGCACATTTACTATGTCCCAATGGACTATTTCCAAATATTGAGAAGTGTCATCAATTAAATAAATTTAACAAATACTCCCTGTGTCCCAAATAACTATTTACAGTAATACCTTTATACTTATATGGTCACCAAGTCACCTTTCACCATTAATATCTTTGAATTCATATTAAAAAACTTACGGTAAGGTGACATTTTGAAAATATATATGGACAAGATTCGAAAAGATCCCACATGATAGTGTTATTTCTTATATTAGGGAAGAGAGATGGTTAAAGAACTTCAACTTTAAAACAAAAGAGCGGAGGAAGCAGTAGCCTAGTAGATTAGTATAATGATAATAGGCAAAGTTGATTGGATAGACCTGCACTTATTGAGAGGACAGATTTTTTGGGACAACCCGATATAGAAAATTGGACGAGCAAACCAGGGAAACATAAATTGATGCACCCCCCCATCGATTTCCAACTCAGGTCGATCGACCTTGATCGGAGTTCGATTTCGAACTGTACTGAAGAATAGTCGATCTCTTTCGTCCAGTTGCGTACCAGTTCGTCGAAGGTGGCGTTCCTTCACAGATCTAGGGTTTTCGAAAAAATAGTCTACCGTTTTTTGGCGAGGAGTTTTAAGTTCTCCATGGAAATCGACCCTCTGGTTTTATTTTCAGGAGTAAGTTGAAGAGATGAAGTTGAAAAGGAGAGACCGAGAGAGTATCAAAAAAAAAAAAAAAAACAAAGAAAATGAAGAGAGAAAATAAAGGAAAATTGAAGGAATATAGGGTAGCTATTTTGTCAAATATTTACAATATTTGAACTTAAAAGTGTTAAAGACCATTGTGTATGAGCTGAAACATCATAGTCTCTGACGCCAGATGCTAAATTAACCATAAGACAGATTATAAGATAAAACTGTCAAAGGAGAACCAATGGATTTGGAGGCTTCACATCAGTCTTGGAGGGTGAAGGGTGAGATAATAAAAAAAAATCAAAAGTTGTAACCACCCAATATCAATCCCATCACATCCAGATTCCAGACACTGGACTCGTCAACTACCTGACTGCTTTACTCTTCCCGGTGAGATTCTTCTTCAAAGGCTGTTTCCTAAAATAAAACCCTGTACCCCCCCCCAAAAAAAAAAAAAAAAATAAAAGGAGCACATACGCGCACATTACATACACTGATACACAGTAATGCATTTTCACAAGTAGATATTTCCCGACCAAAATTTGAAGCCAGAAAGGGATTTTGCTAACGAAAAGACTTTTAAAGCCTCCCATACACTATCTTTTTTTCAAGGAGTGGCGGACCTAGGAAGCATGAACTCTCTCAACTTGCAGTTTGTTTTGTGAAGTTGGAGTATCCTTATTTGTCGAGATAGCCTTCTGTTCTTTAACTACACAGACAGTTGCAACTTGCAAGACACATAAACAAATATATTCCAAACCTTAAAATGGCACAAGTCCAACAAAGTTCCCACTTTCCAACCAAAGAATACAACTTCGTGCGAAATTAATTGTTCTAAGCTTGGTTTAATTCCTCAGATGTCAACACTAATCTTAAACTCTTTTGCTTATGACAATCTTAATATCTTATATGGTATATCCTCAGTTGCTTAAACTTCCCTTTCAGTAGTGATCATGAGAGAGAGCTATGAACAACCCTTGATAACCAACCCAACATCAGAATTCAAACTTCCATATATGAATTCACTTGGTAGCCCCAGCTTACCCATAGTGACACAACATGCACTTGCTTTGGACACAAGATATGGGTCCGACTAGAGGGAAACAAAGTGGGCGTGGCATCCATCAACTACTGATGTCAGACTTATCTGCTCTATCTTTTATACCAAACAACATCATCAGTCATCTGTCTCTGACCAAAAGCCCGTAAGCTCTACGTACAATTCAAAACCTTACATCGTTCTCAATCCTTCAAGAGAAGGGATTTAACATGAAATCTTGGTGGTGAGTGGCTGAGGCAGAGACATTTGGTTTTTCCTTACAGGTAACAGAAAGATGATGACTGATGAGAAGCAGATGGGACATGTGGATAATACAGAAAAAGTTTGATTTTTTTCTTTTTTTTGGGGGTGGGGGGGGGGGGGACCCGTCAAAGACTCAGACAAACAGAGTTTATAGTTAGCTAATCTTTCTTAAGCCTATCATTACCTTCTTTTTCTTCAAATAATTATTCAATATGGTCAGTTAAGTTTCACTAAGGCTACCTAAGTTCAATTAGTAGCTGAAGTAAGTTCAAACAAGTCCCGGTAAGTTTTAAAAAGGTGCATTCAGATGAATAGAAGATAATCCTCAGTAAACACCCAAGCGCAAGCTGAAAAGCTGTGAAACTGAAGTCAAAGAACTTAAATTGGATAGAAAATGGTAATCATAAAACACTAGAACCTATCAATAACAAACTGAAGGCTGACAAGACATTATTGATAACCTGGTGATCAACAGCAATTGCATTGTTCTCAGAAATTGGAGAGGTAGCATACCACGGACCCCTGGTACAGGATAAAAGAACACATTTAAAAGAGAACTCAAGCACAAGAAACAATACATTTAGCATGTGTAGTACAAATTTGAATATTAGACAGACCCTATTTACACGGGAACTGCATCTTGAGCATCAAAAGGAAGTTAAACTGATGACACAAAAGTAACTTGTTCAATATTCCTGATGTGGCTGAAACTTATCGATAGAAGTGTCAAGTCTCCAGGCTGCACACAACCTCAAATTACCAGAAACACTGTAATTATCAAAATCTTGAGATGGCTTAAAGTTCACAAGGAAAACTATCTCCTCGTTCCAGGATAAGATCCTGAATTCAAAATTTATCTTTGAACTATAGGGTTTAGTCCAAAAATCTCCAGCTTAATTCAGTTTTATAAATATATTTTAAAGCGAATTTTAGTAGTATTTGCACTCTCACAAGGTGGAGTGTAAAAAAAGCATATTAAAAGGTAAATAGATATTCCCAAAATGAAAATACAAAGACCTGTACTGCTATGACAATATATACGATAAGTACACGTGCAACATTCAATTAAATGCAAGAAGTAATGTTTACAATATATCGGCGAGAAGGGGCTTCTAGTAACCTGTGCTGCGGATTCATCAAGTCAACAACTGGTTTTACATGGGAGCCTGCACATACATCAGCAAAACATTAAAGATTGTAAAGCCACTGGAGTATTAAGATGTTTCCTCCATTTCTTAATACTTGCAACATATTCCATTTTATGATGTTTCACAATGCTTGCAACATTTCCAAGAAGCCAAGCTTTTTTATTGGAAAAGATCTTTTATGCCATTACTTATCCCATCTACCCCATGAGCACTATTTTTATGTTTTAATTTATTCCTCCTCATGTGGGCAAAAAAGAAAAATGCATACTCTCTCTCCTAATCCTTGGGTGTTGTGCCATCTCTCAATGTTGCAAGTGTTAAGAGACAGAGTTAGTACAAAATAACTAATGGGGAACTCAGCAAAAGTAATGTCTGAGACACATGCTAGGTTATGGTTGTTACTGATTACTAGATGATGTCTAATTATTGGTCTGATGTGCTCAAGGTGTACACCTACTTGATATAACTAATTCTTATTCTAGAAAGAAAATTTTCCATACCTAGCTTAGTGTATGCTATTGGCTGTCTTCTTGAGATTTTAACAATTCTTAATATTGGTGTAGCAACATCATTTGTCGCATATCATTATGTCAAAGTTATTCTCCATCTGTCCCATACTAACACAATAGCGCCCACCCATTATTCCCAAAATGAAACTTATGATGAGCACAGCAGCAATAGCATGGTCCACCTCTGTGTGACAGGAAGAAGTTCTGCCACTCACCTGACACGCAACCAATCGGAAAAAGGAAGCAAGAGAAGAGCTACAAAACTTCACCTCCTCCACTATATGAATGATAAAAACACAACAACTAAGAGTGGGCAGATGTAGTAGAGGTTGCAAACCGGACGGTGCACAACTTGGATTGCTCGTGTGTCCACGCCTCCACGGGACAAGTCCCATTTGAAATGGATGGTGTGAGTTTGTCAAATGCTCAACAAGCCCAACGTCTTCAGCGGTCGATGGAAAGAGATAAGGAAATTAATATGGCTCAAGACGAAGAAATAGCGCTGCAGAAGGCCAATCTTCGTTCTAAGATAGGGCCTCTTCTCACCATGGAGAGGGCCCATCGTGACCTTTTGGCCAAACATCCCCCCGAAGCCCGCAAGCAGTATGCGCTCGACCGGGAAAAACAGAAATTTTTCAAAGATTTTGGAAGGAATTTGATTGATATGGATGCTTTTTTGAAAAGTGAGCCCTTGGTGAAATAGCTTCTTTTAGAACAATCCAAACGATCCCACTACTTCAGGACTTTTCGACGTTGTGGATTTAGGTGTGTCACTCCAAGCTTCTGTTTTAATTCTTCTCCGACGGAGTATCAGGGTCTAGATCCTATTACCCAATCACCTGATTACTGATCTGAATTAGCCAAACCCAACTGGTATAGACCAAAATCTTACTGTGATTTACTCTCTAAAATAAGCACAAACTAGCAGATAATAGCTAAACAAGCAAGGTATTTAGCTAGCTTTCCTCACTCATTCGAGAATGTGAGGTTTCTCCCAAGTTTAGTCTCCACAATTTCATTGATAATGCATTCAGCTCAGCAAGGCCTTATTTATACACACTAAGGAGACTAGATACTCAGTACACCTCATACTCAGAATAACAGAATCTGGTATGGATGACACAGACTAAGGGAATAACAGAAATAGAGAATAACAGAACAAGTAATAAAATGACTAACTTGCCCCTAACTTAACATTTAGCTAAGAATACTGCTGTTGTTGGTGTTAAGCTGCGCTGCTGCTGTTGCTTTCTTCTTCCTAGCATAAGTGGCTATGATTGGAGGCTTTTCCCAACTTGTTGCATTACCCCCCACCCAAACTTTCACCTTGTCCTCAAGGTGGAAGGTAGGAAACCTTGAGTCTAGCAGAGAGAATTCTTCCCAAGTAGCCTCTTGGACAGGTAAGTGTTGCCATTGAATCAGAACTTCAGTGATGCTAGCTTCTGCTTGAGGAACTTGCCTAACTCCTAGCATAGCTGTGGACACACATCCAAAACCAATTCTGAAGAGAGGTCAGCAGGTAGAGTTGGTTGGACCAGTTGAGCTCCCCTAGCTTTCTTGAGTTGTGAAACATGGAAGACAGGATGGATCTTGGCCTGTTCAGGAAGGGAAGGGACAGTTTGTAAGCCACCTTGCCTACTTTACTTAGAATAGTGAACGGCCCATAGAACTTGGCAGCTAACTTTTCAAAAGGTCTCCTTGAAAGAGACTTCTGCTATAAGGCCTCCGCTTAAGATACACTTGCTCTCCAACTTCAAAGTGCACATACCTTCTGTGGGTGTCAGCCTGTATCTTCATGTGGTTCTCTGCCTTCAACAGTTGAAACTTCAATTCATCTAGGATAGCATCCCTTTCCACAAGCTGCTCCTCCAAGGTGGCCACACTGGTAGTACCCCTTTCATACTTAAGGAGATGTGGAGGGTCCCTCCCATACAAAGCCTTGAAAGGAGTGCATTGAATGGATGTATGCCAGGAAGTATTGTACCAAAACTCAGCCCACCCATTGAGCCCAAGATTTAGGTTGACCATTGATGAAACATCTCAAATACCCTTCCAAGCATTTGTTAACCACCTCACTTTGCCCATCAGTTTGAGGGTGGTAAGCTGTGCTTTTGCTGAGTGTAGTGCCATGCAACTTGAAGATTTCCTTCCAAAACAAGCTCATAAATACCTTGTCCCTATCTGAAATGATGGACTTAGGAAATCCAAGCAACTTAACAATCTCTTTCACAAACATAGCAACAACTCCACTAGCTGTGAAAGGATGCTTGAGAAAAAGAAAGTGGCTATATTTGGATAGCCTGTCCACCACCACCAATAGAGTGTCAAATCCCGCAGACCTAGGTAGTCCCTCTATGAAGGGTTGCAACAATCCTGCTGGTTTTAAGTTGGATGCCTTCTGTTGTTGACAAACTTCACAATTCTGAACATATCTGATCACACACTTTCTGATTCCTTGCCAATACCAATCAGAGGCCATCCTCTAGTAAGACTTGAATTCTCCTGAGTGGCCCCCCATAGGAGAGTCATGGTAAGCCTTAAGAATCTGCTCAATAAGAGGTGTTTGGGCTGGAATGACCAATCTGCCTTTATACTTCAAAAGGCCCTCCTCAGTGTAATTTGCTGGGGTTAAAGCTCCTGTTGAAACAGCCTGGGTGAGTTGTTGTAGCTGTTTATCTCCACTGATGGCTTCCTAAATCTGATCCCATTGTAAAAGACAAGTAGAAATCATAGCATTGTTCTCTGCTGGTGCATTTTCCCTTCTTGAGAGTGCATCTGCCACTTTGTTTGATGGCCGTTTATAGGAAATTTCAAAATCAAACCCCATCAACTTGCTCATCCATCTTTGGTAATCTGTACCAACCTCCCTTGCATGAGATGCCTCAAACTTTGCTGGTCTGAGTGTATTATGAAATGTCTACCCATCGGACTGCCATAACAACTGCCATTAATTCCTTCTCATAGATGGATTTAGCTCTGGCTCTAGGACCCAAGGTCTTGCTGAAATATGCTATTGGATGGCCCTGTTGTAGTAAAACTGCTCCCAACCCAAAACCAGAAGCATCAGCTTAGTAAAATCAGGCATGCTCAACACAGGCAGTGCCTGTTGGAGTGTTTGAAAAGCAGTAGTTGCCTCCTCTGTCCACCCAAAACTGTCTTTTTTCGGTTGTGCTATGAGGGGTTGAGCTATATTGGCATAACCTTTTATAAACTTCCTGCAGTAATAACCTGTGAGGCCCAAAAAACCCCCTCAATTCCCTTAAGGAAGTGGGTATTGGCCAAGTGGAGATAGCTTGGATTTTAGTTTGATCCACAGCCACCCCTTTGGCTGAAATCACATGCCCTAGATAGGCCACTTCTTCTCCCCAAAACTCACTTTTTCTTATTGGCATACAATTCATTTTGTTGCAATAAGGTTAAAACCAACTCTAAGTGTTTCTCATGCTACTGTTTATCTTTGCTGTATATCAAGATATCATCAAAAAATACCAAAACAAACTTTCTCAAATATGGCTTGAACACATCATTCATAAGGACTTGAAAAGTGGCAGGTGCATTTGTCAACCCAAAAGGCATCACTAGAAATTCATAGTGCCCCTCATGTGTCCTAAAAGCTGTTTTAGGTATATCATCTTTCTTCATTCTAATTTGATGATATCCTGATTTGAGATCTAATTTAGAGAAAATGGTTGAACCATGCAATTCATCAAGCAATTCATCTATTATAGGTATAGGGAATTTGTCTGTACAATTGCTTTATTGAGAGCCCTATAGTCTACACAGAACCTCCATGATCCATCCTTCTTCTTAACCAACAAAAGTGGGCTAGAATAAGGGCTAGAAGATGCTTGTATAATTCCTGCTTGTAACATATCTTTTATAAGCCTTTCTATTTCATCTTTTTGGAACTGGGGATATTTATAAGGTCTAACACTTATAGGGTCCTCTCCATGTTTCATTAGAATAGCATGCTCATGGTTTGGCAAGTTGAATACCTGATCATAAGTGTGTAGCAGGTGCAAAAGTTCTGGGCCCCCTTCATTGCTCTCCTTGCTTTCTTCTTCTTCTGCTTGCAATAGCTTCAATTCCACTAACACTCCACCTTTTTCCTTCCTAAGAGTCTTCATCATTGCTTTAAGTGAAATCCCTGTTCTTCCAAGAGAAGGATCCCCCTTAATAGTTACATCTTTTCCTCCTAGTTGGAACTTTAAGGTTTGAGTCTTCCAATTGGTGCTCATAGTGCCCAATTTTTCCAACCACTGTATCCCTAAAATGATGTCAGAGTTACCCAAAGGCAGAGGTAAGAAGTCTTCAACCACCTTAGCTTCTTGTAGCTGTAGCTCTACTGATTTGCATTCACCTTCACCTTGAACAGTGTCACCAGTACCCAAGGACACCTCAAATGGTTTACTCTTGTTGATGGGCACAGCCAACCTCTCCACTAGCTCAGTTGCTATAAAATTGTGAGTAGCCCCTACCATCACTACCACTGGAGCTCCTTTGAGTGTGCCTCTGAGTTTGAGAGTTTTGGGACTGGTTATTCCCATTACAGAATTGAGGGAGATCTCAGGTTGACCTTCCATGTCCAACCCCTCCCAAAGTTGCTCCTGTTCCTCCTCTTCATCTTCATCTCCTTCTAAAGTGAGAAGCATGCTTAGCTCCTTGCCTTTGCATTTGTGATTGAAATGCCACTTCTCATCACATTTAAAACATAGCCCCCTTTCCCTCTATGGATGCATTTCTGCTTCAGTTAATCGTTTCACAAATCCCCTATTTCTTTGATTGGGTGGATTATAAGTGGGTCTTGGGTTGTTTGAGGCTGTGGACTAAGGGAACTTTGGGCCAAGGCTGGTTGGGTAGTTGGAGGTTCTGAATTGAGTTGGATTAAGAAAAGAATTTTGGGTTAAGTTGTTGTTTCTAGTTGATCCAAAGAATGGCCCATTTCTTGCGGCCCACCTTTTAGGTTCAGCATTAAAAAACTTGGTTTTTACTCTATGGGCTAGGTCCGTTGCATGATCCATGTCCACTGGATCCAAGATACGGACCTCACCGCGGATCGGATCTTTGAGCCCACTTATGTATTGGCTCCTAGCCAATTCTTCTGGAACCTCCTTTAAAGGAGCCAAGAGCTCCACAAACTTCCTCGTATACTTAACCACCACCCCCCCAACTACTGCTCATGCAGTGAACCGGTGGCCGTCGACCGGAACTTCCTCAACAAAAGCCCTTTAAGCTCTTCCCAACGCTTAATCGGTCGCCGTTGATTCTCCCACTGGAACCAAAACAATGCGTCGCCTTCAAACGCCACCACCGACGCTTTCACCTTCTCCCCCTCACTCAAGCGATAAAAGTTAAAGAACCTCTCAGCTCGAATGATCCACCCATCGGGATTAACTCCGTCAAACAAAGGTAAGTCGAGTTTCTTAATTCTCCAACTTCCTCCTCCTCCTCCGTTGCTCGCCGGCGTTTCAGAGTGCTGGTCTGGGAGTTTCTTTCCTGTTCTAGGTTTTCGAGCCTTACCTCACCGTCGTTCAACTCCTCCAAGTTAATTCGCTGTTGCGAAGGTTCCTCCACCCTTCTTTGGTTCTCGTTGAGTTGTCTTCTCATTCCTTCCTCAAAAGCGGCCTGTTCCCGGCGTATTTGAGCCACTAGGGCCTCTTGATTCTCTCGAGAACGATCGATCCTCCCCTCTAGACGGTTTGTCTGCTCTCCCAACTCACTAGTAAGCTTAGCTATGGCGTCTGCCATTCTAGCCAACGTTTCTTGTAGTGGCTGGTTCTGTCTCTCTACCACCGCCGAGATTCTTCGTTCATTATCCTCATGGAATTCGTTCAACTGACTCTCCAATTGCTCGATTCTTTGAGAGTTCGTGTTTCCAGTCACCATTTTTTTTTCTTCCCAGTACAAACTGCTCTGATACCAACTTGGTATAGACCAGAATCTTACTGTGATTTACTCTCTAAAATAAGCACAAACTAGCAGATAATAGAAAGCACAAGATATTTTGACCATTTTCACTTCAAACCCCACAGACTTCCCTTCTGCATAAGCTTTTACTAGACATAAGTGCTTAGTAGCAAGAAGCAGCAGCTCATGCATGTAAAAAAAAAAGTTCATAAATGAGTCACATAGTTGAAGGGGAAATGATTGACCATCATTTTAGCAAAGGCTACACTAATAATATAATAATAAGAATGCAAATGTTGCCTAATGGAATCTGCCACATGAAGCAAGATGTATCACCTTGTTTGTTTATAAGCGTCTCAGACTCCTCAAGTTCCTTCCATTTCCACCCTCGTATCCGGCCATCATCTCCACAGCTGGATTGTGACTTCCAACATTAATTCAATTTTTTTAAACCCATATCTTCTACCACGAAATATATGTTTATGTATGCAATTGCAAAACGAATAGGAACAACACAGGAACAAAAGCAAAGCATTCACAGGAACTAGAACTATCGTATGCTCAAAACACAATTTTGAATGTCATGACCCTCTTAATTTGAAAAAAGCTGCTTGGGATCAAAGTTCCAACATGTACAGCCACTTCGAATTTAATGGTAGGAGATTGTTAATCAAAGTAATACTCTCTCCGTTCTCTAAAGTTCTAACCGCTATCCGTTTAACTTCGTTTTCTAAAGTGCTACCCACTTATAATGGCAAATGTTTGTTTCTTTCCACGCTACTTTACCCTACTTCTTGAGCCTACACAATTGTATCACACACCGAAAATCACATTCTCTCTCCTATTTAAATAAAGAAAAAGACCAACTTTCATAATCTCTCTCCTCTTTACCTTGGTCTTTGTAGGAATAGTAAGTGGGTAGCGCCGTAGGGGGTACTTAGGTGGCAAATATATAACATGTAGCACACAAAACTAAGCAACATTCAGGATCATATGCTTCGGGAGTAACTATTATACACATATACAAGCCATACATTGTGCAATTCACCTGCAATTTTCTAGATTCCATGATCATACACCCAAATGACATGTACTACAAGTAGCATTATCATTTATACTTCCGTCGTTTCTTTTCACGTAACCATGTATTCCTTTTCTGGGAAGTTTCTCTTTATTTGACCTAATTTCTTATTTGGTTACTTATCTCACTCACACAACTCCGCAATACATTTTCCTTTAATCAACGTTTCCCACTCACATGGCTTCTCTCCTAAACATATGTGCCAAAAATAAACGGATCATCTAAAACGAAACGGATGTAGTACTCGACAATCATCTTGATCCAACAAGCATTGCCAATTAAAATCACTAACAAATACTCAAATAGACGATGAAATTTGAGCGACAAGTCGAAAACAAAAGCAGACAAACCTGAGCAACAAAGTATCATCATCATCGCCGTAAAACTTAACATCATAAGCAGGACCTTCATGCGCTTGAAGAAAGCAATTAGGTTGAGCTGCAATCACTCTAAATTCCAAATTTCACCAAAATCAGCCATCAAACAACTAACATAAACATTATTATTATTATTATATCCCAAATCTTAATCATTTAAGCAACAAATGTAGAGCAAAACTCACTGATGAGGGTTGGAGATGCCATGCCCCATTTCCTGCAAGCATAAACACAAATTCAAGAGCAAAACATAGATGAAACAGATGAGAATTGAGAATTGAGAAGGATGCATTACAAGGGAAGAGAGTGTAGAGGAGAGAGAATAAGAGGCGATAGAACCATCGCTGGAAGCAGCAACGACAATGTCGGGATTAGAATTAGGGTTAGGGTTGAAGGAAGGAGCAAAGATGGATCGGAAAACAGTTCGACATTGGCTTTCTCTCTCCTGGAAAATGGTGTTCCTATATGCGTCTTCGTCCCAGTTGGTGACGTCCATCACCATCTTCAGCTCACTCGAATTCTTTCTCAGTTTCAGCTCCACTATGGTGTACTCCTCTCTCCCTCCAAAATTGTGTTTGTCAAGGTTTTAAATGGAACAATTATACAGTGTTCTTTTTTTTTCCTTTCAGTATAACTAATTAACTATGGTCTGTGCAGTGCAGTTCATACGAGCTTTGCCCACTTCCTGCCCGATAGATTGAACGATAAATCTATCATGTAAGAAAAAGGTAGTATATGAAGTACTCCCTCCACCGTTTGTTTTTAATTATTACACTTTACTTTGGGGATAATCAAGAAAATTGATGAAATTTATGCAATGATTGTTTGGGGAATAGATAAAGTAGGAGAGATGATGTTGTAAAAGTAAAAAGTGTGGGGGTGATTGAGTGTTTAATGTGAAAAGATGATGATGATATGTGGGTCCCAAAAGTGTTGGAAATTGGAATATAAAGATGTGAAGTTTACCAAAATTAGTAAAAGTGAAAGTGTAACAATTAAAAAGAAACGTTCAAAAAAGGAAAGTGTAACAATTAAAAACAAACGGATGGAGTATTATTTAATAAAGGGAAATTTTATATAGTATCATCGTATTTTTAGTTAGGAAAAATTGTAAATTACTACCTTATATAAATTACTTTTCGTAAATTATCATCTTAAAGATTTTTTATACTTCTTTCGTAACAAAATAAATGCACCATTTAGCTTGGGCACGCATGCCAAGATAAAACTTTAAAAATTAATATCTCTAATTATATATTTGTAAAAATTATAAACATTATATCATAAAAAACTACAAGTTGAGACGAATCCAACAAGACCTCACATGACTATATTTTCCCTTATGTATAAGTCACAAATTACGATTAAATTTAAAATTGTGAATAGTGTCAAAAGTGCAATGGTGCATTCTTTTCGGTATGGAGGAAGTATATAAATTACCACCTTTTATATGCAAATCTTTAAAAACTTCCACCTCTTAACGTTTTCCGTCAAAAAAAAACATTATATGGGTCTAAAGAAAGGAAGAAGATGATCATGTTAACTTTTTTAAAATCGGTATTTCTAAAAAAAATTATTTAAATTAATGTAGATTAGTCTATTAAGATAAAGGGCTGAGATAAAATTGTAGCTACTGAATAATCTTCTGGAAGAATATTTATGTAAGGCTTAAGGTAGTACATTATATGAATAAGGTAGTATATTTAAGAATTTAATAAAACTTTTTAAAAAGTAGTATATTTTTTTAACGGATCTTGCTAACAAATGCCCCTCGGGCATTATTTTAACATTGAACATATTTCCTGAAATGGTATAATATGTGCCCCCGCTGCGGTCTTATGGAGGAAACAATCGTCCATGAAATTGTCTCTTGCCCGAATGTTTCTTGTTGTTGGAAAGCTTTGGGGTTGGAGGAGTGCATTGTGGGTTCGAATGAGATGACATTCGGGAGTGTTATTGCTGACTAGGTGGCGAAATTAGATGGTGATTTGCTACATAAAGCCTTCTTTTTGATGTAGGGGTTATGGTTTAGACGCAATAAACTAGTTCATGGGGAAGTTTGGGAGGAAGTGGATGTTTTCTTGAGAGGTGTGGTGCGTTCTTATGAGGATCATAGGTTGTATACGGAGCGGATTTATGGTGGTACAAGGGTGTCTCCTCCCCCGCCTATCCAAAGTAGCTCGACATGGGCAACTCCTCCCTTAGGTATTGTCAAGGTGAACGTGGATGCAGCGCTCGATGTGGAGGGATGGATTGGGCTTAGTGTTGTGGCTAGGGACGCAGGGGGTGGGGTGTTATTCGCGGCTGTTATGCGTCTTCGTGCACGTTGGAGTGCGTTGGCTGCGGAATGTAAGGCGGCATGTTTTGGGATTCGTCAAGCACAAAAGCATGGTTACACTAATGTCATCGTGGAGTCGGATAGCTTATCTTTAGTTAGCAAAATGAAACGTGGGTTTTTCGGTTATTCAGAAGTGGATCATATCCTAGAAGACATTTCTGTAGAAAGTAGTTGGTATTCTTCTTTTTGTTTATCTCATGTTAAACGGGATGGGAACAGTGTTGCTCACCATCTTGCTAGAGTAGTGCCTTTTGGAGTAGAACAATGTTGGAAAAATCAAGCCCCTAGTGCGATTTTCCCGTATGTACTTATGGACTCACTTCTAATTTAATAAACAACACAAACTTTCTCTCAAAAAAAAAATAGAAATGTATTACATTAGTTATTCTTTTCAAAATAATGACCAAAAAATCATAATGATTTGTAGCAAAAAGAAACTAATCAAGGATTATAATTTGATTACAGTGTATTGCTCCAAGAGAAAATATATGATTTTTTATTAGGAAAAATTGCCTAGAATAATGCAACCTTTTGGCGATTCGCAAATAATAATGCAACCTAAAGATTATTCTGGAATAATGCAACCTTTATACCCCATTTATTTTAAACGGGGTAAAACCGGTTATGACCTAAAGAATAGGTCAAATGAGACACGTGTCGTATTGTTATTGGTTATCCTAAACAAAAAATTCAAAAAAAAAACAAACAAAAAAAAAACCAAAACCCCCTCCTCCCCCAGCCGTGAAACCACCGGCCACCCCACCCCTTCCCCCAGCCGTGAAACCACCGGCCACCCCACCCCCTCCACCACCGTCGCCACCACCACAACACCCAGACGCCGCCGAATGCAAGGCCCACACAACCCAAACCCACCAGCGCAACTAATACCCTTCGTTGCTAGTCGGCGACCTTCGCCCACCAGCGCAAATGGGATGGGGCTGGGGTGGGGTGGTTCTTGGTAGTTTTCGGCGAGGGAGGCGTTGGCGGGGGGTGGGGAGATGAGAGCGGCAGGGGGTGGAGGTGAGAGCGGCAGGGGGCGGGGGTGGGGCTGAGATCGGCAGGGATGGGGGGTGGGGGGTTGGGTGCAGGCGTGGGGGTGGGGGGTGGGGAGGTTGTTGCTGAGAGCAGCATGGGGGTGGGGGGTTGGGGCTGCAGGCGTGGGGGTGGGGGTGGGTTTTTTTTTATAAAAAGTTTATGTTAATATATTAATTAAAAGTTAAAGTTTAAAATAAAAATTACCAATTGTTCAGGTAACCGGTAATTTTTCCTATTTAAAATAAATGGGGTATAAAGGTTGCATTATTCCAGAATAATCTTAAGGTTGCATTATTATCTGCGAATGAGCAAAAGGTTGCATTATTCTAGGCAATTTTTCCTTTTTTATTATATATTTTTGAATCTTTTTCTTATGTAATGTTTTAATTTAGTATAGTAAATGTTAAAATAGGAAATTATAAATGTTAGGTCACTACACCTATTTAATTATTTATAGGGTTGCTACTCATAGAGACGTGTTGGTTGAGTGACAAGCTAAAATGTGACTTGGTAAAGCATCAGACACTCGGCCATATTGTCCACAATCAAACAATTGAATGCGATTAGAGTAAGATGCTTGTTAGTTAATCCAAGTATACACTAAGCCAACGTTTCATTATCCTATCACTATATATTTATCTGGACAATCCAGGCAAAGAACAACGATACAGGCTTTGTGTGCATTTTTAGAATGACAATGTTACACAAATATGTTCATATTTGTAGGGCAATGATTCGCTGACCCCTAATCTCTATATCACTGAGGTCACCTCCTGCGCTGCGAGATGGTCCTTGGGACCAAAACTCTTTATGAGAGGGAAACTTAATTCGAGTGTACAAAATGCAACAAAAACAATAGCGCTTGCACAATGCATGTAAATTCTTTCAGAAATACCCACATCATATTCAACATGGTAACATGCAAAACTAGATATTTTCAGGATTACCTTCGAGTTTGATGCAACACATGGTGCAAACAACTTAGCACTCACATTTTTCGGTAGAGATGCGGAAACTCTTCTAAGAACAACAAACTGAGAGATTGATCAGAGAAAGGGTGTTTAAAAAAAACAGTGGTGTTAAGGAAACCAATCTTCATTTCTTTTTTTAATATCATCGTTCCCATGCAATGTAGGGAGAAATTGTTGACCTTCATGCTATAGTGGCTGAAATTGAAAGCAAACTGTTCTATATTCAAGTAGGCCCAGCAAGTTCACTTGCTAGGAAAAACATATTCACATAGGTTCTGAAAGCCCTATCTCTTAAAGGGCCTCTACTTGAAATACCAACCAAAGAAAAAGGGCCTCTATTTAAAACACACGAAATCCCGTCAACAGTTATTACCTTTCGGTCCGCTAAATGCAACTCCTCCCAAATCAACACTCCTTAGTTATGACCTTCCTAGTAACTCCTGAAAAGCTAAAAGCTCCAGCTATAACAGAAGAAGGAAGAAAGCCCTGCATCAGAGTCAATTAGTGTATTTGCAGTAGCTCTACACATAATGAATACAGAAAGCGAACCTTCTGGGGCACAGGCTAAGCACATTGCAGAGTAGCTCCAAAGCGTGCGCAAAAACCGGTGTTCGACAATGCCCCCTTCTTGCTAATCCCCTTAGAAACAATGGGTTGTAACTACATCGGACAGTAAGTATAATGCCAACCAATAATTCTTGCTTGCAGCTAGGTGTAGATGTAGCGATATGTGTTTTGGATATTGGCAAGCTTAACTAATTGTTGCTACTCTTAAATACGGTTTGTTTAAAAGTTATGCCCGTAGACATTAGCTACGCTTCAAACATGCTTGCTTAATATGTTATGGTAAAATGCAAGTAGCCAACCTCTTTTTTTACTTAGTCGACTTGTTTTAAAAACAACTAGTATTTAGACCCAAGCGATACTCTGGGGTTTATCTGTATTATACGTCAGTACTTTAACACAATTAAAATTTGGTATAGAAAGATGACAGTTAAATATTATAAATTAGTAGTTTTATTCATAAATGCAATTAAAATATTGTTTTTCATTGAAAACATATAATATAAATATTAGTATTCATGAAAGAAGCATCAACAATGTAGTGGCGCAATGGTTAGAGCATTTCTCTCCCATACTCGAGGTCGCGAGTTCGAAACTCCTTATGGACAATTTGCATTTTTTAATGAGAATGACGTTGATAAAATGTGGTTGAAAAGAAGGGAGAGTGACACGTGGCGGATTGCAATCCGTGCTTACGCTTTTTAATATATATATAGATTAGAATTTGTTTCCACAATACGACGATGTTGTGGTTTAATTATAAATGTATGGCCTAATAAGCATGTGTCTACTAGGGGTGTTCATTTCGGATATTCGAAATTTTCGGATTGGAGAAGCGTGATCCGAACTCGATACCCGATTTTTCGGATCGGATACCCGGATTATCCGGTCCGATTTTTTGGGAAAATTTTTTAAATCGATTTTATTTAATGAAAAAATAACGGATTTTCAATTAGGATCGGATATTTATCCGGATATATTCGATTTTCTTAATATTTTTCGAATTTTTTGGATATCAGAAAAGGCCAAAATGGTGATCCCTATCTGATCCGAAATATCCGAAAAACAAATTTTTTTTGGTAATTGAGAGAATATTGCACAAGTATGAAAATCATTACACCTATTTCTTTAGGGAAGGGCATACCCTTTCAAAAGAACAAAACACTAAACTAAGCCAGCAGGCTTTACAAGGTATCTATCCACATCCTATCAGAAGTGTTGTACTTCCTATGATCAAAAAAAGCTAATCTAGCTTTAACTAAGCTTTTAATCTCCTTAATTACATTATCACTATGTAATACTTTGTCTTCCCATAAAGTTGTGTTTCTCACTCTCCAGATCATGTAAATAACAGCTCCAAGCACAGACTTCACAGACTTCACTACATGTTTCTTCATTTTAGAAGCTTTATAGCTCCTTCTAAGCCAACTTGTCCATTGAAACACGAATTTTCAGATCACATCGGCTGGATCGCGAATCGGATCAATCGGATCGGATATTTATGAACACCCTTATTGTCTACCACGAAATATCTAATCACGAGGTCTTCAATTTCACGCTATGTATACTATTTTTCCGAATCCTGATTCGTGGTACAAATGTGATCATGGAAGTAATGAGGGCTCAGTTGTGATTAGGTATGCTTGTCTATTTTTCTTTTCTGATATACGTCGTTTGGCTTTGAATATTGCTTCATCATTGGGTCTAAAGGTTGTGCAAAATCTCACAAACATATCTAGCCAAATCTCCAATTGAAAGACAATGTATATATACAGACTTAGAATTGTACACATTTTCCCCAAGTCACATTAAATCTCTCCCTTAAATAAAAATTGCCTATTTCTCCAAAATTGAGCGAAATAAATTTACATTTATAATTCTTATACTACCTTCGTTACATATTTATTGCAACATAGGGTGTTTCACACTCCCTAATGCACTATTTTAATCATTAATATCTCTAATTTTATTTAAGGAAAAATTATAAAAAAAATTGGTACTACCTCCGTCCCATATTAGTTGCAACAATTTGACTAACACACTTGCCAATACACAAGTTTGACTAGTAATATATCTAACTATAAATTAGTAAAAATTATTAAAAAGTAATATGTCAAATTTATACATTGATACAAATCTAAGAACATCTTATCTGCCAACATTTGGTTTATATGTTAGTTAAAAATCATGGTCAAAGTAAGACATATGAATAGTGTAAAAGTCAAATTGTTGCAACTACTATGGAGAGAGGGAGTATTATCTCTATTATATAAGTGAAGAGGTGGGGGTGGACACCAAAAAGAAAAAAAAAGAAAAATAAATAAAATAAATCAATGAGTTTATTAAGTAATTAACTTTTATTTCCACATTTAGCCATTAGATTTTTAATAGAAGATGTTCCAAACTTCTAACTAAAATATCTAAAAATCTACAAAGTAAAAACAATTAAAAAATATATCAACGATTATATTTTCTTGAGATCTATAAATAGACACCCATTTTGCCATACTTTTATATACTTTTAACATTTTTTATTATGAAATACATGTGTAATTAATTGTTCATGAGTGAAGGCACATTTGATTAAATTGATCATGATAAATTATTTTAGCATGAGTGAAAAATATGATAAAGTATTTTCAAGTACTTTTGAATGTTTTCTCATCTGGACAATGAGCAAAAAATACCTTACCGGGTACTATATAACAAAAGTTGTAGTTGATAGTGTGGAGTAAAGGAGGTTTTCAAAGAAAAATGAGCCAAAATGAATTTAGCTTGAAAACAAAATATGTTGTGTACCTTCACATTTTATCATGTTACAGTAGGTAAAACACACATCGTATGCAAATCAAATTAGGATTTTTTGTTCAAAACCATCTAAATTTTTCACGTTTTTAGAAACTCCCACATTAATGAATTTTTCACGTTTTTAGAAACTCCCACCACTTAATGATTTTTTGTTGAATTTCATTAACAAAACCGTGAATTGGACCCCACATATGCATTTTATTATTAGTCCACGCTAAAATTAAAGTCAATTTCATCAATTTAAGGGCAAATCCTCAACAAATTTAGAGCAAATTTGAAACAAATTACAACTATTTGGAAAGAATTGCAACTATTTCAAGTTCCATTTTGTTAACAAAATGTATATGTGGGACCCACTTAACGATTTTGTTAATGAAAATTGACAAAAACCGTTAAGTTGTGGGAGTTTTTAATAAAATCGTAAATGGTAGGTGGAATTTTTAAAAAAAAACATTAAGGTGGGAGTTTCTAAAACCATAAAAAGTTTTGGTGGTAAGATGCGACTACCCATAAAATTATCTATTGTAGATTATGAAATTTCATAATAAAATTGTTGTCGCACGCATCGCGTGCATAGAAATCTAGTTTAAGCATATGTCGAGACTAATCTAACAAGATCCCACATGACTCTGTTTATCCTTATGTATTCATTATAAAAGAAGGTTAAAGGAGAATTTGTGAATAGTGTCAAAATTAGAATGTTGCAATAGATATGGAACGAAGGTAGTATCTAACAAGAAACAATGTTCTAAACTTACTACCTTAAAACGCTTCAAAAATGTGAGTTTGCCTATATAAATGACTCACAAACCTATTTATTCGAATATCCAAATAAAATACAGACTTCAAAACAATAACAATATCTTGGGGACCATGCGCATGGCGTGCGTTCCACAACTAGTATGTATAAAAAAGACCAATAAATCAACCTAAATATAGAAACTAGTAGATATAGTATTAATTATTATTACGATCGAAGCTAATATAAAGTCATCTAGCAGGGAATAATACGTGAGATATCTTTTAAGAGGTAAGTGATAATTGATAACAAAATATTTGTTGCCAAGTGTTTTCTAGACCAAGAGCTCGTTTGGTTCCCGCGAGAAGTATTCCCATGGGAGGTTATATTTCGTTGAGAATTGCTTTCCTTTTCACTTTCTTAGGAAATACAGTAGTCATGGTTAATTCAGTAAAAATTATTTCCTACGAAATGAACCATCTCCTTGATAAATTATTTCTCATGTCCCATGTGAATTGCAATTTCCCTTGAAAGTTCCATTTCAAAGGCAAGGTTAAAAGTACTACTAATCATGAATACAGCCTAGAAAGTATCCACTTAGCTGTTGTATTATTTAGTTGTAATTGAATAATAGACTTTGTTAAAGTCAATGTTAAGAATATCACAATCATCAATGAGTGGACAGAATATTAGTACTCGTAAACAGCTTCAGCATTTTCTCTCTTTGGTGACTATGAGATCGACCTGAAAGTCTCCTAAAAAATCTGCCTACCTTTTTGTGTGATTTCTGAAAGTTTAAGAATGGAACATCTACTGGCACTAGTGATGAGCTTTAGTGAGAGTCTATACTCTTCAATAGCTAAAAGGGTAGATCATTTTAAGAATTTTAACCAGAGAATTGATAAAATGGTGACTGAACTTGAGGAACTGAAGGATAAAAGGGATGACTTAAAGCGAGAGATTGAGCAAGCCGAGTTGGGGGGACTGATTAGCACAAATCAAGTCAAAGGGTGGCTAGAAAAAGTTGAAAAAACAGAAGATGAAGCAACTTTGATTCTTGCACAACCTGTACAACAAGGAATGTGCTGCCAAATACCAAGTTGCTCTGCAAGATACATACTCAGCAAGAAAGCCCTGCAGACAGAAAGAGAAATCAATGATCTGATCACAAAAAAGGAGACTCTGGATGTGGTTGTGCGGGACAAGCTGCGTATCGAACCCAAACCATGTGGGCCTACGGTAGGCTTAAGTGCAGCAATAGCGATGGCACTAGAAACCATAGCAGATGATGATGCTCGAATAATTGGTATTTATGGAATGGGTGGAGTAGGGAAGACAACCCTCTTGAAAAGGATCAACAATGAATATCAATCAAGAACACATGAATTTGAGGCAGTGATTTGGGTCACAGTTTCAAAGGATTTCAATCTGGAACGGATACAACGTGCTCTTATCTCAAGGTTGGGTTTGTCCTTAGATGCAGCAGAAAGCTGTGAGGAGGTGCTTACTTCAAGAATATATAACTTCTTGAGGAGGATTAAATTCTTACTCCTGCTTGATGATTTGTGGCGAAGTCTTGATCTTGAAAATATAGGAATACCTTTCCCTGATGAGAGAAACAAATGCAAAGTGGTATTCACAGCTCGCTCTGAAGATGTTTGCAGTGACATGGATGCAGATACGAAACTAAAGGTTGAATTCTTGAATGAAGAAGATTCCTGGTGCCTTTTCACCAAGAAGGCAGGTGGGACGCATATGATGAAGTTAGATTATATAAAGCCTCATGCTGAAGCAATTGTCAAAAGATGTGGAGGTCTACCACTTGCCCTTATTACTGTTGGAAGGGCCATGGCTAACAGGAAGACAGAAGAGGAATGGAAGTATGCAATAGAAGTGCTCAACAATGCTCCACTAGAATTCCGAGGTATGGAGGATGTTTATACCATATTAAAGTTTAGTTATGACAATTTGCAAGATGATACATTGAAGATGTGTTTTTTGTATTGTGCATTGTTTCCGGAGGACTATCCTCTTGAGAAAGAACAGCTTATAGACTATTGGATTGGGGAAAGGTTCATAGACGATTCAAATGGATACAACCCTCAAAACAAGGGGCATGCTATCATTGGTTCTTTAAAGGCTACATGCTTGCTAGAAAGTGGGGAAGACGACACCCAGATAAAGATGCATGACATTGTTCGAAGCTTTGCCTTATGGATAGCATCCAACAAAGGAATGAACAAGGAGAAGGTTGTGGTACAAGGTTGCAATGGACTATCTGAATTACCAAGTATTGAGACATGGGATAAGGTAGAGAGGGTTTCCTTGTTAGGTAATGAGATAACAATGCTATCAGCAAAGCCTGATTGTCCTAAATTATCAACCTTGTTGCTCCATTGGAATCGTACTTTGAGCAAAATCTCTAATGAATTTTTGCAACGTATGCCAACCCTTAAGGTGCTCGACTTATCAGTAACAAGCATAAGAGAAATCCCAGCAAGTATTAGTCAACTAGTTGAATTACGTTATCTTGATTTATCAAGGACTAAGATAACCGCACTCCCAGAAGAGTTAGGATGTCTATCAAAGTTGAGGCACTTGGATTTGCAGCGAACTGATTCACTGAGAAAAATCCCTAGACAGGCTATATTAGGACTTCAAAACCTCAGGGTCCTAAATTTGTATTACAGTTATAGTGATTGGGAAATGTCACATGGTGAGGTTGAAAGGCAAATCAAATTTCTGGACCTGCAAAAGTTGACGCGTCTGACTGCTCTCGGGATTACCATGACTGAATTCGCTGCCTTGATGAAGCTTTCTAGTTTCTACAATATATTAGATTGTATTGAGTATCTTTTTATTAAAGGATGTGAAGGCTTAATTTATTTGAAGGTAGCCACCGTTTATGGTGGCGGTGAAAGATTAAGACGGCTAAACATCAATGACTGCAGCACTTTGAAGGAAATAGATATAGGTTCTGAAGCTGGTGAAAATTGGCTTCCTAGTCTTGAGGTTCTATCTTTACAAGATCTCCCCAACTTGACTACTATCTGGAGGAACATTACATCACCAAACTCCCACAGAAGTCTCCGCTTCATTAATATATGGTACTGCGACAAGTTGAAGAATGTCTCTTGGATCATGAAACTCCCAAGACTTGAGAAACTTTATCTGTTTTATTGTGAAGAAATGGAAGAGATTATAGAAGCTGATGTAATAGACGGAGAATCAGAGCTGCAATTTCCTAGACTTCAGACTATATCATTACGAGGCCTCCCCAGACTAACAAGTATTTCTAAAGCTCCAATCTCTTTCCCTATGTTGCAAACAATTGCTCTGATTGATTGTCCACAGCTTAAGAAGTTACCATCTACAGGATATGGTTCGTCAGATTTACCAATAGTGTACTGTAGCAGGGAATGGTGGGAGAACTTGGAATGGGATAGTGTCAATGCTGGAACTACTTTACATCCCCAATTCATAGCGATTTGACTGATCCGAGTTTGTTACTTTGCTTATGGATCATTAACTGAATTTCCAATTACTGTTATTTTCATTCTTTTGATGAAGTTACATTGGAAATGTAGGACTAGGTGATTATTTATTCATATGTGCAGTCTGATCAGCAGTGTAAACCATATCCCCTTTCTCTCGCCTCTTTGGCTACTCTCTCTCAATCTCATCCATTGAACAAGCTCCCTACGACCCTTCCTCCAGCCGTCCAGCGGTCCTGCTTTCTTTCTCAGTGGCCTCTGTCTCTCCATCGCGCAATCTATGGCTCACACTCAATCTGGTTTTGTGGTCTGTGGATTGTAGTGGCGTGCAGGATGGAGAAGCATGTGTGTGGTGGTGTGATGCTTGCCGGCGCTGAGTGAGGCAGAACACTATGGTCCTTGCCCCCACAATGGAACAGACCCAAAAATAAGCTTTGAGCTTAGCACATTAGTTCCCTTTTCTAATAAATAATCCTCTCATTTTTTTTTAGACTTTTTTGTCAGAAACAACTTTTTATAATCATTTTTTTGCGTAAAACAACCTTTTAAATTTTTTTTTGCAACTTACAACCAAAAACCTAAATTTTTTTGCGAAATGAAACCTTTTTCTAATTTCCGTCATTGACCGTTAGTTTTAGACCGTTGACCGTTAGTTTCCACCCCGAAACCACCCCCCTAAAAACCTGCCCAGCCCACCCGAAACCACCCCCAAAATCGGCCCAGCCCACCCAAAACCACCCCTAGAACCCGAAAACCACCCCCCAAAACCAGCCCCAACAGTCATAGCCATTCCGGTTAGGGTGGGTGGTGGTTTTGGGGTGTTTTCAGGTGGTGTCGGGGTGGAAACTAACGGTCAATGACGGAAATTAGAAAAAAGGTTTCATTTCGCAAAAAAATTTAGGTTTTAGGTTGTAAGTTGCAAAAAAAATTTTAAAAGGTTGTTTTTCGCAAAAAAGTGATTATAAAAGGTTGTTTCTGACAAAAAACTCTTTTTTTAATTTCATTTTTCAATCTTAATAAACTGATAAATGGATAAATGTATGCTGAATTTTAGAATTTTGGGGTGTTGTGATGTTGTGATGTTGTGCTTATGATATTTTGATGTTGAATATGTTGATTTATCATGTATTGAGGTATGGATCTATGAATAGTGATTTATCATTCATGGATAAATGAATCCTGAGTTTGGGAATTTAAATGTTTATTTATGGATAAATAGTGTTGTGACATCAAAATTCCCATTGTTCAATATGTAGATCTTGTTTATTAATATCTAGTGTAGAACTAAAAAGGGTGTAACAAAATATTAGTTTAGTATCTGATTCGATTCTTAGTGAAGTTTTGTATACCTGTGTTATGTGTATTAATATATTTTAGAGTCTTTTGAACTAAAATATACTTCCTCCGTTGTTTAATACTCGCACCATTGAAACAGTTTACGCAACCCAATGCACAATTTAGATGTTAAATATCTTTAATTATACACAATAAAAAATTATGCAAATTAGATTTTAATAATCTATACATTGAGACGAATCTAACAAGATCCCACATGACTATATTTTTTCTTACATATAAGACACAATATTAATTTAAGTGGACATGTGTGAATAGTGTGAAAGATAGAAATGGTGTGACTATTAAAAAACGGAGGAAGTATATGATTTATCATGTATTGTGTTATGTGTATCTCAATTCATATATAATTTATTTGGAACTTATTAAATTTATTTGTACTTACATTAACATCAAATAGTATATAAAATTGATACCAAATAAGCTAAATTCAAAAATAAACGAATGAGGGTTAAATGAAATAAGGGAAAACTTTAAAATACTACAATTCGTGTAAATAAACAAGTTGTCGTATCGTTTTGGTGTTAAAGATTTTAACCCTAACTCAACCCGTTTAATAAGCATGTCGTGTCAAGTCAACCCAATTACTTCAACGTGCCAAAAGTCTTGACCCAAAACCATTAATTTTGTGTCGGGATCGTGTCGTGTCAATATTTTATCACCTCTAATCGAAATTGAAATATCCAAATAAAAAAATAAGCCACTGCAAAAGGTATTGAGATCCTCTAGAGTTAAAAGATAACTCCAAATTGCAGAGTTGATAAAGTTTTAATATGGTGCTACTCTCTTTATCTTCGGAAAATATCCTATCATATAAAAAATTATATCTTCTGCTTAATAGGTTTTGAGTTTAGCTGTTTTGGTGTTTCCAGCATTAGCACCCCTAGCCAAATTGCACATATTTTCAAAAGATAAGGTCTGATTTTAAAGAAAAATTAAACTATCCTAACCCACATTTTATTAACAAGCTCATTCTATCTCATTCTATCCTAACATTATCCAAGACATTTCACGCCAACCTAACCGTCCATTCTCTTATTCATTCTTTGTCTATTTTCAAGCTACATAGTATAATTTTAAAAAAATAACCTAGCAAATTTACTGAATGAATTATACTAATCACTAAATAGATTTAACAAGACACCGCATAAATTACAAATTGTGATTACTAAATGAATTAAATGAGTACTATAATTCGAAAGACAATTCATTTTCTTCTAAATATAGGACTCGAGCCGTTGTCTAATTTTAATTTTAAAATGGACGGTTTCTCACAAAACCAGCTCATTAAATTGATTCCGCAATGCCAAGAGATTTATGTTTTGGCATCGTCAAAACTTGAAGACAAAAAGAAAAATGATTATGTTGCGCATCACTTTGGACAAAACTAACGGATACAATTCACAATTCATCAAGGTCTTCCAAATATAAAGCATATATATACACAATACAATGATATTACCATCTGTGCCCGTTCACTCTGAAATTCCTAGCATAGCTCTTCAAAGATTTAACAGCAATTTTCTCTTCCAAGACAATTGAGGAGCATGACACTACTGCTGCCTGCTCCTCTTTGGAGGGAGGAAGCCGCAAACAAATTAACATGTTCCAACTCTATGCTTAGGGCCATGGTAGAATTGCAGATTGCCTCAAACAGTAGCAGGTACTGGTTCTGAAAATGTAGATCCAACTTAGAATATCATGCAACAAGGACAATTTCACCACGAGTACCTGCCACAAGAGACAATAGATTAAGTGTTGCAGGGCAGGAAAGGAAATCAAATGAGGAGCTTGATATATCAAATTTTACATCTGTCAAAGATCTCTTTCGCCAACTGCAGAATCGAATCTGTTTCTTCTACCAACTTTGATAACTTCTCTGCATCCTTAACAGCCTCAGCTGCTGTAAATGACTTGTTTTCTGCTTCAGCAACCTTGTAGGCTGCAGTTTTTGCTGCTTCTTCTAACGACTCACCAACCTTTGAGTAGGTAGTGGCCAAATGCTGTCTGGGCCAGCTGTCTTTTCGATTGCTTGCATTTGTCTCCATGGAATTGTTCTTTGCCCTGTAGTAGCTATCAACCTGCAACCTCAAACCATATAGATTTTCAGCTAGCGAATTATAAGAATGCTCAAGAATCATCATACTTACACCTAGCATACCTATTTCATATTATTAGAATCAGCACAGGTTGCACAAAAACAAAAAACCAAAGGATGTAAAACTCCCATAACAGGAGAAATGTTCCCCAAAAGCAACCAGCGCCTCATTCTTGTATCTGTTTCGCAATACTCGCAACATCAGCATAGTAGCCAATATTCATCTACCGATCTTATGTTATATTTTTTCACAAATGTATAAGAAATCAAGTGCGGTCTTATTTGATTTGTCTCAGTGCATACTATCATAATATCAACTTTTTATAATCTTTACTTATCAATAATTAGAGATATTAAGGTTCAAAGTATTACATTGGATATTGTGTAAACAAGAAACGTTGCGAGTATTGAGAAACAGAGCAAGTATGAAGTAATGATTTATAAGAACCTCAAAAAAAAAAAGTTTCATAGCTCAGTCCCCTAAACCCTTGCATGGCAGGTGGATATAGTGGAATGACGAATCTACTTGCATAATACTCCCTCCATCCCATATTACTTGATACACTTCCCATATTCGTTTGTCCCATATTACTTGATACACTTCTACAAATAGCATGGTCCTACACTAAAAATATATTTTTTTATTATGGGATGAGTCCACATTTGTCCTATTGCATTCTCTCTCTTTAACTTTTTACTACCTCTGTTTTTTATTAGATGCAACACTTTCCTAAAACGGATGATCTCATTTAGTTGCAACACTTTTTTTTTTCTTTCCTAAAGTAATAAGTTTTAGTGCATTAAATGACTTATATACCCTTACTTATTTTTATTAACAATACTTAATAAAATTAATAAAGTATCATTAACTACTAATCTAAAACTTATTAAACTAAATTATTTCACCTCAATTACCCCACACCACCACCCAACCCAGACACTTTCATCTCCTCCATCCCCTTCCCGTCATCTTCATCTCCACCACACACCCCATTATCTCCACCTTCTCCACAACCTATTAGCACCACCTATTGCCCCCGCCGCCACTGCCCACCTCCACCATCACAACTCGCGCGATTCACCTCCAAGGTTCAGAAAACCAAAAGAATGGGGTGGGTTCGAATGGGGTGGGCGCGATTCACCATCACACCTCGCCGCCGTTGAGATCTGCTCGAATTCACCAAAAGAATTCGCTGATTCAAACTCAAAACATTAAATCAACGGGTTTGCTGGGTTCGAACGGGTGGTTGTGGGTTCGTTGGGTTTGAAGGGGTGGTTCTGGTGGGTTTGTAGGGTTTGGTTCTGGTGGGTCTGCTGGGTTCGAATGGGTGGTTGTGGGTTCGTTGGGTTTGAAGGGGGTGGTTGTGGTGGGTTTGGTGGGTTTGGTTGTGGTGGATCTGCTGGGTTTGATTGTGGTGGTGCTGGGTTCGAATGGGGGGTTGCGGTGGGTTCGTTGGGTATAGTGGCGGTGGTTTTAAGGTTATTGGCGGTGGTTTTATGGTGGCTGTGGTAGTTGTTTGGTGGTGACGGTGGGGTTGGCTTGGTGGATTTGGGTGGGGTTGGCTTGGTGGATTTGGAGGTTGTAGGGTTGACAGGTTGGTGGTAGTAGTGAAGGTGGGTAGTGGTGGTTATTCACATTTAATTACATAACAATGTGGTCCTCACTCCCCCTTAAATATACACTTACTATCTCTTAATACTACCTCCCAAATTTTGACTTGGGAAACGTGAAAAAAAGTGTTGCATCTAATAAAAAAGGAGGTAGTATATTACTTTTGCAATACACACATAACCTACATTTGTCCCACATTGTACTTTATTGACTTAAATAATACCAACAACTAACTACTTACAATAAAATAAACAAGTCAAAATAACACTTCTAAAACTCTGTGTCGGTCAAAATGTATCAAGTAATATGGGACGACGGGAGTAATCCATTAAAATTATCAAGATAAGTTCCACAAAGTAGATTAGGTACATAATTCTTGTCCCCCACCATTATTTCTGATTTCAATCCAAGCGCAGTACAATAAACTGAAATAGAAACACGTGACACACTCCACATCATATTCACTTCCTAATTTGCGTTTTCCAATGACATGTAGCATTACAAGCAAATTACTACCTCCGTTTCAAAAAGGATGATACACTTTCGAAAACACGGTTTTTGAGGCAAAATTTCTTGAGTAATTAACTAATGGAAAGTGAGGGGTGTGGGGCATATAATTAAACTAATAATCACCACCGACCCACCACCATTGCCCCGCACTCCACCACCACCACCTGACTACTGCCACCCAGCCTTGCTGAAAACCACCCCCACCCACGAATCCCACCCTAACCAGCCACTAAACTCACCTCCACCTTCAACCTTCACGACCCAGAATTCACTCCACCCCTCCCAGATCGTACCATCACCGATTCACCAACGCCACATCGTCCACCACAACGGCCCAGCAAATCGAAGGGCCAAAGAGATTGGAGGATTTCAAAACTTGAGTTAGGGTTTTTCACAATTTAGGGGATTTCGAAATTGGTGGAGGTGGTTGAATTTCGAAAAAACAAAGAAATTGTGGCGTTTTTTCAAGTTCGTTGATGAAATGGGGTGGTTGGGGTGCTACGGGTTTTGCCGATGGTGAAATGAGGTAATTATGGGGTTCCGTCGGTGGTGAGGCAAGGTGCTTACTGGGTTGAAGTCTTTGATCGATAGAGAGGTGAGGTGCTGATGGGGTATGATATTGGTGGTGAAGTAAGGTGGTTTTGGTGTTGGCCGCTGGTGGTTATGGTGTATCTGGGTGGTGGTTGCGAGCAGGCCCGGTGGTAAGGGAGTGCAAGGAGTGCTTGTGCACAGGGCCCCAACTTTGAGAGGGCCTCATAATTTGTCCAAAAGCCCAAATCCAATTTCTTTTGATCAAACTAAACAGAGGAAGCAGCTAAACGCATATTCACTTCCAAATTATCTCATATTTTCACACCATAATTAAGCAAAACCTTTCCATCTTCATCCTTAAATTTCTCTCTCAAAAATTCATAGTTTCCAAAGTTAATCAAATCCCATGAAATCTTCTCCCAATTTCCATGAATTCCTCCTATATTCCTTTCTCAACATTTCAACCGCAGTTAGCAACAGGAAATCAAAAATTTTCCAAATCTTTTGGGTTTTCATGAATCAATTAATCCATCAATTAAATCCCCTTTGATCTTGAATCAAATCATTCAAACGGTTATTTTTTCATATTATAAATTGAAATCGATGCTTCATTGCCTCCATACTTCTTCAACAATCAAAATCTTGATAATCAGGTGAGTTTCTCTATTCCAAGTCTCGAATTTTCGATCTAGAATGTTATACACTGATTCGCTTTTTATTTGCTTGATGTTTTAGTGAATTAATTTGTATATGTAATTCGCATATTGCTTCGCTTTTAATTGGAAAAAAGTTTGATACTTTTGCATAAGTTTGAATTGAATTACGAGCACTAATGATAGACTAGCTTTGTTTTGATTTTCGGCTGAATTCGCTAATCAGATTCATTGAAATTGTGTGGTTATGATTAAAAAATTGTTGTGATTGTTATCATTCTTAGTCTATAATAGATTAATAACTTTTTCGTCTTTGGACTTCAGATTGGTATTTTTTCAATCAATTTACGAACTGTCAACTGTGTGTAATTTGGAAGAAGTAAGCTATAAGCCTGTAATGTTTCTGTTTACTTTTTTGAATGGTCATGAGCATGAATTCATTAGCAGAAACATTACAGGCTTATATTTGAATGGTAATCAATTGAAATGGTTATAATGGCAAATTACTTTTTTAAATTGATTACCATTGGCAGCTTACTTACTTGAATAACACAATTGCACATCAGACAAAAGGTAATCAATGTAATGAAAATATATTTGATTCAATTGTATTTGTCTTTAAAATAACGTAATTTGCCATTATAGTTGCAATATGTTTGGTTTTTTTTTAATCATAGTAGATATAAACTTCTTGGTCTGCAAATTTTCCAAGCATATCCACTAACTATATAGTTTTATTTGAAAGTTAAATTTGAGATGGAGCAGCCCTGGTGAAACTTAGCAGCTTACTTGAATTTCGAAGTGCTAGTTTGCCAGGTTGTTTCTATCCACTTAAACTTTCATTGGCTTTGTATTGATTGTCGAACACTTGAAATATTTTTTAGTGTATTTCTAATCATGCCTCCTAGAATTAGAAAACAAGAATCTGGATATGAAAAACGCACAAAAAAGAAAAAAATAGAAGAGTTAATTGAGTCTCAAAGAGGATCTCTTGATAAGTTTGTCGTAAAAGAATCACGAGATCACGTTAAAAATCAAAACATTATTGCAGAAAAGGTCGTATCTATCGACAATAATAATGTTGGTGACGGAGTTGAGAATGGTAATATTGATGATAAAGTTGAGAATAATAATGTCAATGCTAAAAATTGTGATGACGTGTCAAATGAGAATGATTTTGTTGATGATCTCCCTAGTGGGAATGATGATTTAGACGATGTGCCAAATGAGAATGAATTGGTTGATGATCTCCCTACTGAGAATGATGATTTTAATGATGTGCCAAACATTAATTTGCTGGATATATATGATCCAAGGACTTGGGATGGTCTTGATTCTAAAATGATTGATTTATTAGTACAAAAAGGCCCAAAAAGAGATGATTCCATTGTTAAAGGACCGAAAGATAAATTTTCTAGACGTTTCACCGCTAACTTGTACAATAGAGTCTTATCCAATCACGAGAAGTGTGATAGAGATTGGTTTGTCTATTCAAAAGAGCTTGATAGAATATTTTGTTTTTGCTGTAAAATTTTCAAAAATGGGATTGGTAGAGGCCAATTAATAAATGAAGGTTTTGCGGATTGGGGGCATGTTGGCTTAAGACTTAAAGAACATGAGACAAGCATAGATCATGTCAAAAATATGGTGACTTGGTATGATTTGCGTTTAAGGTTTAAAGAGGATAAAACTATTGATAAAGCAGTTGAGACAAATTCAGAAAGAAAAAGAACATTGGAAGAAAGTTTTGAAAAGAATTATCTCCATTGTGGAATTTCTTGCTAAGCATAATCTTGCATTTCGTGGTTCTAATGAGAGATTGTACCAGAATAGTAATGGAAATTTTTTGGGTTTGATTGAAATGTTAGCGGAGTTTGACCCTGTTATCCAAGAACATGTTAGACGTATTACTAATAATGATATTCACGTCCATTATTTGGGTCATGTCATCCAAAATGAATTAATACTTTTGCTTGCTTCTTCAATTAAAACTGAGATTATAAAAAAAGTAAAGCAAGCAAAGTATTTTTCGGTGGTACTAGATTGCACTCCGGATGTAAGTCACCAAGAGCAAATGTCATTGATTTTGAGATACGTGGATGTTTCCTCAAATTGTGTTGTGGAATCTTTTCTGGGTTTTTTAAATGTGAATGATACAACTGGCCAAAGACTTTTTGATGCTTTGCAAAATGAGTTGAAAAATCTTGATCTTGATATATGTGATGTGCGAGGACAAGGATATGACAATGACTCAAATATGAAAGGAAAACACCAAGGAGTACAAAAGAAACTCTTAGATATTAATCCTTGAGCCTTTTATACTCCATGTGGTTGTCATAGCCTTAACTTGACATTATGTGATATGGCTAATAGTTGTGGAAAAGCTAGAGATTTTTTTGGTATCATACAACGAATTCATACAATTTTTGCATATTCTACTAAGAGATGGCAGATCTTGAAAAATAATGTAAAGGGACTGACTCCAAAGCCATTGTCATCCACTCGTTGGGAGAGTCGCATTGATAGTGTCAAAGCTATAAGATCTCAAATGTCCGAATTTCGAGAAGCTTTTCTTCAAATAGCTGAAACTGATAATGATTCTAAAATAAGAAGTGAAGCTAAATCATTAGCAACGAATGAACTTGGTGATTTTGAGTTTTTATTGGCAATAATCATTTGGTTTGAAATATTATATGCTATAAATGTGGTTAGCAAACTTTTGCAATCAAAGGATATGCTTATTAATGTTGCCATTAGAAAAATCAAAGAATTTATTTCTTTTTTTAAGAAGTATAGAGAAGTTGGTTTTAGTGATGCATTGGAGAGTGCAAAAAATATTGCAATTGAATCGGATATTGACCCAATTTTTCCTCAAAAGCGTGAAATTAGAAGAAAGAGACAATTTGATGAGAATTTGGATACATTAACACTTGCTTCACTATCTGCTGAAGAAGCTTTTAGAGTTAATTACTTTATTTATCTTGTTGATCAAGCCATTGCATCTCTTAATAGAAGGTTTGAACAATACCAAGAATACGAAAATGTTTTTGGTTTCTTATTCACTTCTCGAAGATGCAATCATTAGATGACAAGAGTTTGAGGTCTTGTTGTAGTCATTTTGAAAGCGCGTTAAAACATGAAGATCAATATGACATTGATGGGCATGAATTATTTGTGGAGTTATCGATGCTTAGTATGATCTTGGATGGTGAAGAAAATATGGGACCTATAGATATTTTAAAGTTTTTGAAAGGGTTAGATTATTTTCCTAATACCAATATTGCATATAGAATTGATTGTTGCCTCTGTAGAAAGAAGTTTTCCAAAATTGAAGCTGTTAAAGTCCTACTTACGCTCTACAATGTTGCAAGAAAGACTCAATGGATTAGCATTGATAGCAATCGAGAATGACATTTTGGAGCAAGTACAATATGAAAATTTGGTTGATGAATTTGCTTCAAAGAGTGTTAGGAGGATAGTTCTTTTTAAGTAGGAGGTTGGTTTGGAACATGTATGAATAATTATATTTTTTTGTGATTCAAGCTTAGTAATCTACAACTACATCTTTTTTTGTGGGTACTTATGTTATAAAAATTTTAATTTGTACGAAAATTTATTTTATGATTTAATCATAATTTAGAATCATTTAATTGAGTACTTTTGTATTACAGGAAATCGGGGGGGGGGAGGATTTTGGGGGCCTAATTTGATTACTAGCACAGCACAGGGCCTCCATATCGTTTGAGACGGCCCTGGTTGCAAGAGATGGGGAGGGTGGTAGGTTGAGGAGAGATATTAATTAAGTTACCACTAATAAAGTTTATTGGAACGGAAGTGTATTATCTATTTTGAAACCCCGTTTTGGAAAGTGTGTCATCCTTTTTGAAACGGAGGAAGTAGAAGCTGTACCTTCTCAAGTTTCTCATTTTGAACGAGTCTTCTCAACCTTGCCCCCAGCAATTTTCTAAAATTTTGCGGTACTTCCATCCTTTGCTGCACAAGTTATTGAGACAATTTTTATCATTGTTATATACATAAATAAATACAAACGTTTTGGTAATAACATGTATCATCAAATTCAAACACAAACATAGGTTATTGCAGTTAGTTTTTCTTGATACAGTTGCGCTTCTCAAACAACAAAAAGGGAAAACGTAGACATTTCATCAACTATAAGAAAGTACTATGCTTTCGCAATACTAAGGCTTGCTGAGCTGTGTATTGCTTTTTACATGCAATGCTAAAAACAGGCTGTCAAAAATCAGATTACAGCCAGAAGCCATAAAGGTATCCTACCAAAAAGAAATTGAATGATTACTAAGATTTTTATTTAGGGATAAAGACCTATGGGCAATGAGCTCCACATGCACACTGAAATATTGACTGCACGGAGCAAATTAAGGCACAAGAAGGCACCAGCATCACATTGGAGAGGCCCTTGAGTTTTTCTTTTCTTTTCACTTTTGATTTTTTGATTTTTTAATGAAGGGAAGTGAAGTAGAAAGAAAATACTAAAAAATTTAAAAGCTTTGAATTGCCCCCACTAGTCATTTGGCACAGCTCACACAATAAAACAGGAAGGTACAGATAGTAAATCACCTATGGTACATGTCGACCAGAGAAAAAGTAAGAGCAAACTCTCATATTGAAGAAGGAAGCAAAAGCAGGAGTCGAAGCTTCCAGATAAAGTTTAAAGAAAGAATGACATAAAGGCTGACAAAAAGAGAAGAAGACAGTGGAAGGGTGAAGAGAATATTCTGTCAATCTCCTCTAACAATAGAACCTAAAGAATATGCTGCAAAGTGAAGGTGACGAAGATATGGAAATGGTGATTTTGATTGAGAAAACTGCAAATACAGATATCAAGCATTCGTGAGCATTGAATCTCTCCCAGAGAAAACTAGATGAAACTAAAACATCACACTATATTTTCTACCCCTTCTTTCTCTCCCCCTATCTATACAAATGCTCCTCCCCTTTCTTCTTTTTCCTTCTAACTACTGAGTTCTATTACAAACAAACATGCAGCAGAATAGTGATAATATCCTAGTGTACCCCTTCCATTAAGCCAGTTCACAATTTCACCAGCAGCCCAAAACATCCACTTTGTCCTCAAGGTGGATAGTATTCATTGCTCTACTTTCTACCCCTTCTTTTTCTCAACTATTCCCTATTTATACCAATGCTCCTTCCCCTTTCTTCTTTTTCCTTCTAACTATTGATATCTTCTCTTACAAGCAAACAAGCAACAGAATAACAAAATAAGGATGATATCCTAATGTGCCCCTTCCATAAGGCCATTTCACAACATTACCAGTTGCCCACCTTGTCCTCAAGGTGGTTAGTAATCGGCACATAACCCCCGGCTTTAGCAATCATGACCACGTCCCACTTGTCATGAAACTCAATATTGAGAACCTGCTGCAACTTACCTAGCAATTTTTCGTCAATAAGGTTTTTTTCTTTTTTTGAGTTTTCACAAATGGCTTGGTTCATGGAGAGGTAAACTTGCACTTCGTCGAAGATTGAAAATAAGGTATGGGTGGAATTGGCAGGTTTGATTTGGGATTGCAAGGTTGCATGGATTGGGAAACTTAAAAAGGAAATTTGTGGAGATGGAAAAATGAGCTGGTGGTTTGGGTTTAGATATAAAGAGGGAAGAAAGGAGCAAATCCGGTTTACAAATTGGTGGAGTCGTGAGCAAGGATGGAAGATAAAGTAGGAGAAACAGATGGAGTTAGCAGATAAGCATTGGCTGGAATGTGAAATGAGAAATAAGATAGTTGGCTTTGAAATCCGGGGTTGGGTAACTCGGCCTGGAGTGGGTGAGTAGCCGAGACACAAAAAGCCTAACCACATTGCATGAAAAAACAAGAAACAATCTGTAATGGCGACATGAAGAGTTTTCCATAGAAGACGCCCTTCAATCTAGAAAACTCCCCTTCCCCAGCCATCCTTAAAAATATGAGAGAGAAAAATATCAGACCATATAGATCAAACACGAATTTTTTTAGATGTTTGCCTACAAGTTCTTCCATTTTCTTTACAAACTCCATTTTGATTTCTTGTTCTACCCTCTATTAGCCATCTTCCGATCTTACTCTTTAAGTTGTCGTTCAAGACCTGCCACACTTGCCGCCGCTGAGGTGTTCCGCTGTATCGCTCACCCCTTCTCGCCGACGTCCATAGATGGTGGTGGGAGGTCTTTGCTGTGTTTCGTCCTATGTTGACACTTTCGCCTTGACCTCCGGCAATCATCTCCATAGTCCAACCCATCTCCTCGGCCTATCTGATTTCTTTCATGAAAATGACCTGTAGTTTCATTGTTTTTGTATAGATTTAATTAATCTTTTTCATTCTAGTTGTTTTTTAGGTTTAATGGTTAATTTGTTCTTTAGCTTAGGTTAAATTAGGTTAGTTTAAGTTAGTTGGTGTCTGTCGTTGGTGTCTTATATATTGCAGGGTTTAGGTTTGCAAGTTTCGTGGGTTTTGACTTTTGAGAGTTTTTATCAAATACAGAAGTCTTCCCAGTTTTAGTGGGTTTAGAGAGTTCTAATCTTATACCGCTCTATTCGTATTCCTTAAGAGTTTATTCATCATCTTCTTTTGGGAGTGGGTAGTATGCGTCTTAGTATGAGGCGGGCGTGAGTTTCTTTGAATCATGTAACCATTTGATATAGGATGCTTCAGATAGTGTGGTGTATTAAAATTAGATTCTGGACACAAAGTGAAAGGAAGATGAAAATATATCTGACTGATAAAGATGGAAAATAACATAAAAGCAAAGATAGTTTCCAGACCTTTAGGTCTCAATCTCTCCCAATGAGCTACAAGCTCTAACAACACTCGACAATACTTTCATGAATTTCCTCTAACTAATCTACTCTATTTATAGCATATTTCCTCTAACTTTCTTCTTTTTTTGCATAAGCTAACCCTTAACAGAATTATAATAATAACAGAATTATACTATAATCCCTAGAGTACCCCTTCCCCAATGGTGGTTTATCACAACATCTTCATAGTCGAAAATCTAACACCCTTTTCCCCCAATTTCAGATGGCTCATAAGTTTTATCCCTCGATCATTAAAGCCCTCTCCTTTGTTCTTATAGATCCAAATTAAGGTGTTCTTCCTTTAATCATATGGCTTCTTGTTTATCCTCCATATCTTGTCGAATAGACCCATCAATTAAATAGTACCAACCTTCCCTAGGCGTCTCCACACCTCAATTAGGATGATGCCATCTTTTAGCTTATTTTTTTAAAAATGCCTTCTCCACCTCGATTTTATGGATCCTTCGGATAAACTCTATGTTCTTCCAAAGTTTCAATAGAGGTGTATTCTAGAACCCCACCCTAACTTCCATCGAGCAACTCATAATATATTCCCTCCATCTAGCCTTAATGTCTTCATCATGTACTAGGATTCTTTGATCCTTATCCTTAATACATTTCACCATATTGAGGTCTTTAGCCATTCTTTGTCTTCTTTTAACCATCTTACAAATATTCTTTTCTCCTTCCTTCAAGTCTAGCTAATTGTATACCTCTTTCACATAGCTTTGTCCTCGCTTCAGGAACAACTTCCTCTGCTTTAACTTTAGGTTCCTTTGCTTTAATCTCTCCCAAAGAAAGTGAAAAGAAAAGAAAAAGCCATCACACAGTGTATTTTCTGCCCCTTCTTCCTTGCTGCTCCCGGTTTATACTAATGCTCCTCCCCTTTCCCCTTTTCCTTTCTAACTAACTAGTGATATCTACACTTACAAGCTAGCTAACATCCAAAACAGTATTGATGATATTCCTAGTGTTGCCCTTCCCATTAGGCCAGTATATAACATGATAGCCATAAGAGTTGAGGGCCGGAGGGCCTTCCTCCCCTTGTGTCTCCCAAATGTCGCATATAAAATATAATGTGAATAACATACTTCATCTTCTTGCTCTATAGTCTGTAGGAAGACCAAAATCGCAAATCAGAAATTTAAAGTTTAAAAATTTAGAGCTGAAATGAAAGCTATTATTTAACAAGATTAAAGAGAGAATTAGGGCTTTCAGTCCCTTCGACCGTGATGTCCGTATCAATCAATTACACCGATTGACACTCTAGTGTAACAAAAAAAAGAAGGGAAGGGTTGACCAAGAGCAGAGGCGGAGCTAGGGGGTGCACGGGGGTGCAAGCGCTCCCCTTTTTTTAAAAAAAACAAATCAGATGTATTAAACGGTGTAATAAATTTTCCCCTTTGACTCATAAAAAGAAGATAGCATAGTTGGTTAGGTTACATTAATGTTAAGACTAAGTGTAGGGGGGTCATGGGTTGTAATCTTCTTGTCATCAATTTTTGTTTCTTTTAATAATATTTCTTCTTCTTTTTTATTTCTTTCTAGTTTCTACTACTTTCTTTCTTTTTTATTCTTCTTGTAAATTGTTCTTTCCTTTCTCTTTTTCATTCCATTTATTTACTTGTTTTCTCCCTTTTCTTCCTTATTTCTCTAATTTAATTGTTTTTTCTTTCCTTCGTTTTACCCCAATTATTTTTGTGACTTTTTTGTTATTGACTTTTGTTTATAGTATTTTTGCATATAATATAATCCTTCCTTATTTTAACATTATTTATTATCTATGTTACTCAGACACGTTTTGAGTGTCTACTCGGATACGGGTGTCCAAGTGTCCGACTCGGCTATTTTGTAGAAAAAAGTCGAGTTTTTAGTTTAAAATGAAGTATCCAACTGAAGTGTCGTGTCGGACACGACACGACACGACACCCGATTTTTGAAGTAAATGAAGGTGTCGGAGTAACATAGTTTATTATTGTATATTCTTAAGTTCATTATATATAAATCACAAACGATGGAAAAGGCGAGATTCGTGAATAGCATCAAACTATAAAATTTAACAATCTTTGTGAAATGGAGGTAGTACCATATATATATCCATTTTTTTGGATATGTCCCAATCACGTGTTTTAAATATAGCTATGTTTTTCCACTTCAATTGTGCACCCCCGAATTTGAAATCCTGGCTCCGCCACCGACCAAGAGTAAAAAGGTCATATGGTTAAAGACTGCCTCCATTATGATAAGCTTACAAGGACCTACCTCTTCTTCACATTATTTCGCTTATTAATCATATGGGTAAAATCTGAATTTCCAATACAACAAACAACAACAACAACAAAGCCTTAATCTCAAAATGATTTGGAGTGGGCTAACATGAGTCGTCATATGTTGGAAAGAAGGAAGAATAAGAGAGGGAAAAAGAGAGAAAGAAAAAAAGAAAGAGAGCATCGGCAAATGTGACATAAATTAAAAGTAAAGCAAACACAATGACGAACAAAAACAATGGAACTAAACAAATCAATAAGGCGATTGCACCCCTTCCTCTGCGTAAACAAAAACATTAGTGATGTTTCCTTACAAAATATTAGATTTCTAATAAATTAAGATTTTTTATATATTATACTACCTCGCATCTTTGAGAACTTTTACGATTTCCAATGAAAATTTAAATGCTAAATATTTTTTGTTATACATAAGATAAAATAATGCAAAATAGATATTAATAATCTACCCATTGAGACAAAACAACCAAAGATGTCACATGACTATGAATTTTCTTACATATAAGTCTAACTTTAATTATAAGAGACACGTGTAAATAGTGCCACATTAAGAAATGATCCAAGTATTTGAAAGCGTACGAAGTATAAATGTTTGAATCTTAAAAAGAGCAGTTTTTACACTTATCTTTTTAAGTGGTCCCAAATATATAAGTGATGTTTTCTAACAAAAAAAGAAACATTGTTTGAGATTATTGATGAACCTTTATGCAAAGTTATTATTATTAATGTGATTCATATTGTAGTGATTCTTGTATTTGAATATATTGTTGACTTAAACTATAGCTATATATATTCACTAATGAACCTCTAATTAAAATCGAAAAGTCTAGATGCAAGTTATTATTTGATCAATAGACCTACTCCACATTAAAAGTATTAAAAATGTCAAATCAATTTGGTAAACAATACTAAATAGTGGTAATTTTTCTTATAAACAGATACAAAGAAAGATTATGGCAGCCTTCTATCAAACTATTACTAAATAGTGCTAATGGCAATTAAATCACATGTAATTTGCAAGGAACATCCCTTAATTATTACCATGGTGATGAAATTTCATCCTTAAACCAGAGACGAATCCAGGATTTTTCATATGGTGGTTACTTATTCAAAATTTATTTGTAAGAGTCAAACATTTAGTAGTACTCATCTAAATTTTCATGTAAATTTATTGGTACTCATTTAAACTTTCATTAACTTTTTTTTTTTTAACTACTTAATTTCTTTTGAAGAGAACAAACTCTACATTGAGAATCTAGGATAGAATCTTTGTAAAACCTATAGCCCCCTTAAAATATGCATTTTTTGAAAATTACCACCTTTTGTTTTCAAGTTATTAAAAGTTCCCACCTTATACTTTTTTTTTTAAATTACCACCATAATGTTACTTTCTTCACCAATTCTGGCCCCACAAAGTTGTTATACAGCAACCCTTTCACTTTTACGGTTGCTTTCTTCACCAATTCTGGCCCCACAAAGTTGTTGAGTATGAGAGAGAGGGAGCAGCAATGAATTTCCTCCGCAAAGACTGATGAGGATGACAAGAAAGGGAGGAATCTGAATGAAAGGGGATTGATGAAGGAGAAGACAAAGCTTTTAGGTTGTAACTGAGGGAGATTGTAAAATTCGAAGTCACAGAGGAGGGAAAATGAAAGAGAAGAGGGAAACTAAGGGAGGTATTTGGTTTGTGGTCCCCACAAACGGACAAATAGGTGGGCTGCTGTTAAAAGGTGGGAAGTTTAAAAGAATAAGTAACTTTATGGTGGTAATTTAAAAAAATAAGGTGGGAACTTTTAATAATTTGAAAACAAAATGTGGTAATTTTCAAAAAATCCTTAAAATATAGACATTTTGATAATATGTAGAAAAGAATTCCAAAAAGCAAGTAATCTACCAACACTAAACAACTAACACCACCTAAACTAGAAAAATCATTTTAATTTTTTCAAAGTAGGCATATTTAATAACATTTGGGACCATAGGTCCATAATGATTCATTGATTCGTGTTAAACAAGGAGAGAAGAAAGAAGACCCCAGCAAGCCAATCTATAGCAATTTCCAACACCAAAAATATCAAGTCCAACAAAACAACATCTCTCACTAGACAAACCGGACTTCCAAGTATCCAATCCACTTCTCCAAATCTCAACCCATCCATTTCATCTCACAAAAAAAGAAGAAAGAAAAACCCAGAATCACTTCCACACAGCTGCACTCATGAGAGGAGAGAGAAAGGTAGAAGAAGTTGAGCGGAAATTCTTTGAAGCTCGCGAAAATGGCGTCCGAACAACCAGATGGAGTGGAGCTTTCATGTCTGAGTTCAAATTGTTCCTATGAAAATTTAATTTACTCCCTCCGTATAAAAAAAAATGCAACATTTGCCATTTTTGACCGTAACAAAAAAAATGCAACATTTACAAACTTTCCATTTTAGGTAAATTTTTTTACCTTTAATTTACAAAAATGTCATTACTCAATCATAATTAGAACAACCCAAATCATCATTATAATTTAACTAAAAACAATTAAAGTTAATAATTTCAAACAAATCCTAACCCAATTACACAAATTCATCCATCACCACCCAACACTACCATCCAACACCACAATCAACCCAATTTTACCCTAACCACCACCACAAAACCTTAACCAGCACCACAACGTCGAAGCAAGTACCTGTACGGGTGCGGTGCGATTTCTGGGCTCGATGGTGTTCGACGGTGGCTTCTAGGTTCTGTCTGGGCTTACGATGGTTTCAGTGCTTCCACTGATGGTGAATAGAGATGGCAATGGGTCTTGGACCCGACCCAGACCCATAGACCCATTTATAAGGGTCTGGCTCCAACTTTTTTAGACCCAATGGGTCTAGATCGGGTCTGGGTCTAGAGGTTATCAGGCGGGTCAGGGTCTGGTCCGGGTCCAACTATATCAGACCCAGACCCGGTTCAGACCCTACCCACAGACCCATTTACATAAAAAAAGTTCAAAAAAAATAAAATTGTAATTTGTGACTCCATTTTAAGACATGTAATAATGTAAGTTTAAACATTTTTAAGATTTTATAAGCTATATTATGTTAATTATTTCGATACAAACCTTAACCATGGTCACACGAACCTATAAAATAGGGGAAATAAATTTATTAGATTAAAAAATATTATTAAAAAATTGAAATCTAACAGGACCCACTGAGGACCCTAGACTCATCAGACCCAAAGGATCTGGTCTGAAAATTCTAAACCCAATGGGTCATTAATGGGTCTGGTTTGGTCAGACCCGACCCAGACCCTACCCATTGCCATTCCTAGTGGTGAATGGTGCGATTATGAAATTGACGGTGGTGATAATGATGCGTTATCTGGGTTTGAAATTGGGGATGGTTTGGGTTCGATGGTGCGAAGGTTTCTAGGGTTCGTTGTTTGGCGGTGGTTCTAGGGATGGTTAGGGTTTGTGGTTGTTAGGGTTTGGTGGTGGTTCATGGTTCGATCTAGTTAGGGTTTGGCGGTGGTCCGTGGTGGACGGTTTCTGGAGTTCGTGGTTCTAGGGCTAGTTAGGGTTTGGCGGTGGGCCGTAGTGGACGGTTTCTGGGGTTCGTGGTTCTAGGGCTAGTTAGGGTTTGGCGGTGGTGTCATGGTTTTAAAAAACGGCCGTATCAATTCGGATCGCCCGAGTTGTAACGGATTTCAACTCCGGCGAACCGAATTTTCCCGGTTCAGAACGCTGTTTCTAAAAGCACCGTATTTTCTCCCGAATCGGCCGTTTCAACCGATACAAAACGGTAACGGCCGTTTTTTTGCCCGTTTCAACCGTGATAAAGGAGAGAAGAGGAGAGTAGATTCGAGTTTAAAGGTAAAAAAACAAACTTTAGCCAGATTTTTACATACCTTACATACCTTAACATGAATTTACCAATTTCGAGCAAACCCTAGTTTGTGATAGTGTACCAGTTAGCCACCGCCAAACTCGCCGGAGATGACAGAAGATGACGGCGTTGTTGATAATCGGTTTTCGATCTTCATCTCTGTAATTTTTCATCTCTCTTTCTCTTCCTTTATCTTCCTCCTTAGGTTTTTCAGATCTGGAAACATTCTGTACTTCATCTTTTTTTCTTTTCCTTGTTTTTGACCTTTTCTCTCTCTTGCATTTATTGCATAACATGTGCTGTGCAGCACTGCCCCACCATTCTTTTTATTTAAAAAACAAAATATTACTTTACTTACTTTTTAAACCAAAGTTTGACTTTTTTGTTTTTTACTTATAAGTGTAGCACAGTAGCAGTACTCCTTTATGTTTTATACCAAGATCTCTCTTTTACTCCTTTGTCACGGTTGTTAAAGGCTTTTTATTAATCCCTTCAAGAAAATTTAATTTCTAAAAAATAATTTTTTAACTAAAAATAAATTACATAACCTAATTTGTTCCCAGGCAACTATATTCCGTTCCGCGACGAACGTATCCGTTCCGTTACACCGAAACCCGAACCGTTTCCGTTTCCGAAACCGTTCCCGTATTTTCGAACCATGGGTGGTGTTTGTTGTTCGATCTGGCGGTGGTTTGTGGTTAGGCGGTGGGGGACGAAATCTGGGTTCGTCTGTGGTTTTTTTTGCTGGCGGTGGTGTTCTTCGGCTGTCGGTGTTGAAGGTGGTGGCTAGCGTGGTGGTCGGTGTTGAAGGTGGTGGTTGGCGTGGTGGTCGGTGTTGAAGGTGGTGGTTGGAGTTTGAAAGTCTCTAACCACACTTTTCTCCTTAAAAGCCTAATCATCTTTCTAATTTGATATTAAGAAATTTTGCCTAGGAGAGAGTGCAAAGGTCAAACGTTGCGTTTTTTTTGATACGGAGGGAGTAAATTTTTTTTTTACAAAAAATTTCCCTGGTGCACATAAACCAGGGTGTTATGAAGCAGCTCCGCCCCTGCCTTCAACAGTCAGCATGTGATTTTCTTCAAAAATTGCCACTCAAACCAGCACCGCAACAGGTGGAGCTTGCCAAATCAACATTGCTCGCATTGTCAACGGGCCATTACCAGTTTCACCTAATTTGCCACCTACCCAAAACCTCATCTCACTTTGTGCATTCCTAAACACATTCGTAGCGTTGCTAATCGTGGACCCGTGGTGGTGTACAATCTAAAACGACTAGCTTGGTACATCGAACCCTCAATCCTCGCTTTCTATCTTAGATGTAAAGATTGTAAGAAGATGACAGCAATTTTAATGTACATAAGAGGCTCATCAATGGCATATCAGCCTTTCAAGTTGTTATTTTGCATTAACATTTCTGAACTTCTAGTCTTCTTACTCTTCCCCTGATGAATGAGTGACTGTCGTGCTTTACAAACTAGTCAAGCTTAATTCTACTTCTAATGAGGTATAAAGTTGGATTGAAGAGGGTGCTAAGGAGGATTGAAATTATCAAACACATTAGTTTGTCAGTTGAAACTCTAATTGAGGTTTAGGTGTAAAAAGAAATGTTCATCATATGAACTATTTCCAGGGGTGCCTGGGTGCACCAAAAAGCACTTACGTTTTGTCTATCATCAATATAAACCTGCTCACTATCTGCAAGTTCATATTATTAAAAAATTACATTGGACTCTTGGATCTATTCGACACTCAGGGCTACCAGCATCATAGTTCAAAGCATATATAATTTTCAATTGATAGACGATTCCGGATGTCTAATATTATGACGATCAGTGCACTTGTATTGACAACTAAAAACCGTCATATCCAGCTTCCAGAAGCACTCAAATCAGTAACGGTCAAATCATTTGATTATACTCTTATTTCAACTCAATTCATTGTCCTTTTCAAATATTACTAGTGTTCAAACTTTATTCTCTTTTCGAAGTCCCTTTTGATGTCCCTCTCATTCCCTTGCCCCCACCCACCACCGGCACTCACCAACAGCAAGATTTGACCATCAAGTACCGTGAAGTGCACAAGAAACAAGAAGAAAAGGATGGGAGAAAAAGGTTTAAATGGGACGCACCTCAATATAGGCTACAAGCGAACCAATATCCAATCCATTTTGTTCTTTGACAGCTGCAAGGGCTTCAAAAATATAATCGTTGTACCTGATACAGAAGCAAAATAGTCAGATCATACAAAAATCATATCTAATAGCCTAAGGAAATTTCAATAGCCTCTAGTTTCCTTTCAAATAGGTTTCGCGAAAAATCTATCATATTTGCATCACGATGAACAAAACCAATATCTAGATGAAGTTATTAAGAACTAGCCTAATGGGGACGGGTAATGCAATCATGGTATGATTAGTTAGTTAGGATAGCTTGAAGGGAAAGCCAGGCCACGCTTTTGGGCAGCCAAACCGGAGACAATACAGGGCCACATAATTTATGGGGCCTCACGTTTGTAAAAATCCAAAACTAGAAACAGAAGCTATAATATCGGTGCCCAACAACACACAAGTTTAGTTTCCAGTTCCCCATACACCTTAAACTCCCAAGCACCTTCTCGCACATTATGCATTGTCAAATTGTTTTGATTTTTTTATTTTTTATAAGGTAAGAATGGAAAACTTTCACATTATATCTTCGTCATGCTTTCAATAGTTGGCTGCAGAAAGCAAACACAAAATCACGGTGTTAAAGGGCCAATATTCTCCTAAATCAAGTACTTTTACCTCATCCAAATTGTTTGATTTTATATCCACAAATAGCTACTGTATCTCTTCATAATTTTTGTAGAATTATTTTTTTTTTGGGGAAATAGCTATCTTATAATTGAAGCCTCAAATATCAAATAATGAAGTTAAGGTAACACACTTAATCATATATTTCCTTAAAGTTCAGTGATTCATAGTATTGTTTCCTATTTTTCGAACATCATTACTATTTTGTGAACAAAATTTCAGATTTTTTTTAATTCAAGTTGAGTGTGTAATTAAATTTGATTTGAATTTGATTTTCTGGTTCATAATATTTGTTACTTTTTGGTTTAATTAGTGTTGAATGTGTAATGGGGTATTGTTTAGAAAAATTATTGGTTCATATGGTGAAAAGATGATACTTGGATTAGATTGTTAGTTTATGTAAATGGTGTAAGCTTTGTACTTCCTCCGTTCCAAATTAAATACAACAATTCACCTTTTACGATTGCCGAGACATAACTTTAACGGTTAATATCTACTATAATATATAAGTAAAAATTATAAAAAGTTGATATTACGAAAGTATTTAATGAGACGAATCTAACAAGATCCCACTTGACTATGTTTTTCATTACGTGTAAAGCTCAAATTTTAGTCAAAGTACATACTATGAATAGTGCAAAATATTGACTGTTGCATTTAATTTGGAACGGAGGAAGTATAATGTTAGTTTCCATCATGGTGGGTTTTGTTTCTATAATTTCCTTGTATTACAACCAAAATAAACAGATAAGGGCCTTAAACGGTTTGAGACGGCCCTGGGGAAAGCAAGTGAGTTGTTTAGAGTAGATACTAGAGGGGGTAGAGGGGAAGCAAATCAGAATTCTATAAAAAATATTTAAAAAATTAGGGAAAGGAAAGATCATGTCAAATATTGATGAAAGCTTTTTTAGTTTTTATTTAGCTTCCTTGGGAGAGTATCAACTCGCTCGGATGCTTAATACCATTTTCTTTTACAATTTATAATTTATCAATTGAAGTTCAATTTCACTATTCATTCATCTTGTTATCAGTCCAAAATTGTATTAAAGCAATTGAGTCTTTGGTGAACAAAGTACTGCCGGAAGCAGTGTAGTAGTGAGCAGTGGGTTTGTTGGAAATCTAATCCCGGCATCCCTACATTCAAAGAAAAAATGGAAGAGACCTCAAGGAGATTATGCGAGAACATAAAGAGCATATTCGATAGGGGGCTTTTGGATCAAGCTATAGTTACATCTGTTTCAGCAGGAGCTCAAGGAGGAGACTAGTCAGCGACGAAATTCAAACAATGGCCAACACTAAGAGAAAATAAAGCATGCCCGACTTCTGAGGTGATGTTGTCTTCACACAAACAGGAGAACAGCAAATGAGCAGCACAACAGAAATGGCAACAAGAAGATTCGATGGCACAGCTGAAGGTGGATTATTATGGATCGAGGTAGAAGGATTAGCAGGTGGCGAATAGGGTGTAATTCATAATTCTTTTCCGGTAGTGGGCCAAGGGGAATCTGGTAGAGCGGGAGGTGAATCACCTCAAGGAGATCTAAGTGTGGCAGTGTTCGAGGCTAAGATGGGGGAGATCTATGACGGTGCTAAGATCGGCAACTTTTGTTCGAGTGCCATCTTCGAGGTCGCCTGATGGGGGGGGCTACTTCAAAGCCTAGGCTCCGCGGCGGTCAAGTGTGTAATCTAAAGGTTGGGATACTGGTGATGGTCACGGTGGCAGCTTCAACGGGGAATTTCATGAGAATGGGTGAGAGGAGAGCCTACATCAAAGGGCACATTGAAATTTGTAGAAGGTGAAACGAGTGGCCAGTCCAGCTAACATCATGGAAAGTGGTGGTGGAGGAAGGGGCAGTATCAAAGACACTTCCAAAGTTTCAAGAAACAATGGCGATGAAGAGCCCTCAAGAGTTTAGACGAGGAGGCAATGAACTTTTTGTTGCATTAGAGAAGAAGCCAATTACAAAAGGATGTGACTTGGCATATAGCCAAAAGGGCAACATCAGGGTTGAGATTTGGAGCCCGGCTGTTGATCTATCTCTTGAATCCGGTCACTAAGGTGAAAATGGGTTCCTTTGTAACCAATGAGATAAGGCCCATTTCGGACCAATCTCCAAATGACCCAATCCACCTCTCTACTACAAGGAAATGAAGTAAGAAAACATATTGGGCCTACATGTTCAGTGCCCATCCTTTCCTATAAAAAGGTTAGTTCCCTGTCCATTGTTACTATCTTGATTCTGCTCTCAAAACACAGCCCTCCTTCAGCCTCCATCCCGAAGATCTGAGACCGACTTGAGAGCAATGAGCTATTGCCATACAGCCCACCCAAATTTTCCACCCCTATTTTTCAATTCTTCAACTCAAAGCTCCACCCTTTCTCACACCCAACTTTTTGCACCCACCGACTTAAAATCAGCCAAAGGCCACACGTTTTATCCAAATCCTAATACTCTCCCATGACAAGCCAGTTCATTTTTCTCCCAAGGTTAGGTCACTGATGGGCATGCCGTCTTACACTAATGAGAAGTTGCAACTCACACAGAAGCTTGGTCTGGGCCGATAGTTCGAGAAAAGCTCGCTGATCACTGTCGCTGGAATGATTACTATCTACCGGTAGAAAAAGGTGAAAGTTTCTGCAGCACATATTGATAGTTTTAAGGTGAAAGTAACATAGATGTATTTAAAATATCAGCCATCAGCTCTTGTAAACTTCAACCAAAAATGGACAAAGCAGACACATACCCTCAGCCATATATCCAGCAAAATGAGGAAAGAAGACAGTTACAAGATGGAATGAGCTCTTCTTGGAACATTCAATTCAGTCCAGATGTCATGTCCAACTTGTTGTAGGCAAGTATTACCAATTAGAAACTAGCTCCAAAGGTATATGTCATCACTGAATTAAAAAATATTACTTGCCATCAAAAACCAAAACTAGGTCTTCCTTGACTTCAAGATAAGAAGTAAAGTCAGATCTGACCAAACAACCGGCTTGTGTTTCCTAACACACTTTCCATAATCCATTGGGATCTTCGTCTAACTTGTAACCCCAATAAGGATATCTAGATTTATGTCCTCCTTCATCTCACTAGAATAACTCTGCTTGTGAGTATTCACTGCCGGTCTCAAGCCCGGATAAAGGAGGAGAGTTGCGGTAGGTTTGGGGCGGCAGCGTAAAACATAGCCCCATATTATGACATGAATCGACAAATGAAAAACGTGGGGGCGTTCCCTACTCAGCGACGCGCTGCACTTCATAGACTCGGGTGTAGTGATAAATATGCAAGGGTTGCTAGGTCGTCGCCCGGAAGCGGCGCGCCATCCCGGCCCCCGGGGGTGGTGTCAAATATGCAAGGGTTCCCACACCAAGGACGGGTGCGGGTAAAGAAGCTAGTCCAGGGTAGTGGTAGGGGTAGTAGGATGCGCTTTGGAACATGGAACATTGGCTCTTTGACGGGAAGATCGGCGGAGGTGGTGGAGGTTATGAGGAGGCGAAAGATTCACATAATGTGCCTTCAAAAGAACAAGTGGGTTGGTGGAAAAGCAAGAGAACTAGCCCCATAGGGTTATAAGCTTTGGTACTCCGGAAAGGATAAGAGTAGGAATGGAGTAGGCATCATTATTGATAAGGAATATATTGATGATGTGGTGGAAGTTTCGAGGAAGAGCGACCGCATTATGAGTATCAGGCTAGTATTAGGGAGGGAGGCGGTGACTATCATAAGCGCATATGCGCCGCAAGTGGGATTGGAAGCATCTATTAAACAACAATTTTGGGAGGATTTAGAGGAGGTTGTGCAACGAGTGCCTATTAGTGAAAAGTTGATCATTGGTGGGGATCTTAATGGACATGTGGGCACTAGTCGAGTTGACTTTGAGAGCATTCATGGAGGTTTTGGGTATGGGGAGAGAAATGAAGCTAAGTGGTATCTTGGATTTCGCACTAGTATATGGTCTTAGTATTAGCATATGGTCTTAGTATTATGAACACTTGGTTTGAGAAAAGAGAATCTCACCTTGTGACGTATAGGAGTGGAAGTAGCGCGAGTCAGATTGACCTCTTTTTAGTAAGGAATGTTTGGCGGAAGAGTTACACAAGGTGCAAGGTGATACCGGGTGAGAGAGCAGCCACCCAACATAGACTAGTCGTACTTGATTTCCGGAGGAGGGAATCTTTAAGAAAGCGAAGACGCAATGTGAAGCCGCGAATCAAGTGGTGGAAGCTCCAAGGGGAGCACAAAGAGAGCTTCCTAGCTAAGATGGCTAGTAAAGATATTTGGTCTTGTAACACGGAAATGGACGTAGAGTCGACATGGACAGAGATGGAACTTAGTATAAAGGAAGTGGCGAAAGAGATCCTTGGAGAATCTAAATGAACTGTACCATCAAGTAAGGACACATCTTGGTGGAACGAGGAGGTGAGACAAGCGATAAAAAACAAACGAGAAGGTTATAAACTTTTGGGAAAAGATAGAAACGATGTGAACTATGAGAAGTACAAAGAGGCTCGAAGAGAAGCCAAGAAGGCAGTACGAGAAGCTAAGGCAAAGGTAAACCAAGAGCTTTATGCAAGATTGGATACGAAAGAAGGGGAAAAAGACATCTACAGAATTGCGTGTATGAGGGACAGGAAGACAAGAGACATAAAAAAGGTGAAATGCGTGAAGGGTGTGGACCAAAGAGTGCTTGTGGAGGATGAGGAGATAAAGGATAGATGAAGGACGTACTTTGATACCTTGTTCAATGGTGATAACGCACAAGACATTGAGATGTACACATCCCGCAAAGTATGTTTAATCGAGAGTTTATGAGGAGGATTCAAAAGGGAGAAGTCGTTGCAGCATTAAAAAAAAATGGGATTGAAGAAAGCTACGGGCCAGATGGCATACCTATCGAAGTTTGGAGGTGTTTAGGGGGGAGGGGAATCGAATGGCTGACAACATTTTTCAACATGATTTGGAGACACAACAAAATGCCATTAGAGTGGAGGAAGAGTACTTTGATTCCTTTGTATAAGAACAAAGGCGATGTACAAGATTGTACTAACTACCGAGGAATCAAACTAATGAGTCATACGATGAAACTTTGGGAACGAGTGACTGAGCAAAGACTTAGGAAACATGTGAAGATATCGGAGAACCAATGTGGATTTATGCCAAGAAGATCGACTATAGAGGCCATCCACCTCATGAGACAGACAATGGAACATTACCGTGATAGGAAGAAGGATATACATATGGTTTTCATTGATTTGGAGAAAGCATATGATAGAGTGCCAAGAGAAATACTTTGGTGGGCGTTGGCAAAGAAAGGTGTTCCACATAAATATATAGATATCATCAAGGATATGTATGAGGGGGCAACTACGAGTGTGCGGACTACGGTGTGGAGGACATAAGAGTTCCCTATTACGATCGGAGTGCACCAAGGTTCTGCACTTAGCCCCTTTCTCTTTGCTTTAGTGATGGACGAACTAACGAGGTCAATTCAAGATGATATACCGTGGTATATGATGTTTGCGGATGATATTGTGTTGATTGATGAGACAAAAAAAGGTGTTGAGAGCAAGTTGAAATTATGGAGGGATACATTAGAAGCCCGTGGTTTTAGATTGAGCAGAAGTAAAACGGAGTATATGGAGCAGGGAAGAAAATCGCGGAAACTGTCGCGTTCGCGGTAACGGTCGCGTTGTCGCGGGAACTGGTCGTAACGGGTGTAAATAACGGGTCGCGGCTGTCGCGGCGTGAATTCTTTAGAGAAATTCACATAAGCTAGATTTCAAGTTTGTTTTTGCATTTAACAGTTTAGATAGTGTAGTTATAGCATATTAAGGTAAAACTATTATAATTACATTATATTTGAATAATTAGATGTCTAAAAAATTGAGATAATTGATTTAATTGAATCTAATTGAACTAAAAATAAAACTTAGAACAAGTTTGGAACATCAGAAATACAAGCATGATTATTAGCATAACAAGTATTAAATTTATTAAATGCTCTAACCAATAAAGATATATTAGTTGCATATAAAATAAAACATTTTATTATAATTAGCTTAAACTGATAATTACTACAAAATTATGACTTAATTTAACACATATACAAATAAAGGTATACTAATAAACCAATTAACCTTTTATCAAAATCTAAATATCAAACAATAACCCACTAACCCCATGTTATAATTTGACCACTAACAAAATTACCCACTAACCAACAAGTCAATTGCTTTCTTCATCTTTTCAATATCCCACTAACCCCCTATACAAAACCCACGTGACATGGTCAATTTTTTTCTCAAATTCTCATTCATTTTCTCGAACCTTCTTAAACTGCATTCTTCATTTCTCCTTCCTCCTCTTCAACTCTTCTTCATCCTCCTCCTCTCATGTCACGAACCAGTTTCAAAGAAATTGTTTTTTTTTTATAAAACTCAATTCTCAAGCAAATAAAACAAGATCAAGGCAATACAAGAAAATATCAAGCATCCAAGCACACATATATGGAGAAAGCAAATAATAGGTATGTCTTTATGAAATTTTAAAATAAAATTTACCTAGAATTTTCGAAGTATGATTTTGTTTGCTTGTGTTTGATTTGATTTTTGATTTCTTCAACCTTTCTCTGCCATTGTCTGAAAATATCGGCCGATTGACGTACCGTAACGGGATATATCGGCCGTTACCCGTTATGTAACGGTCATAACGGCGATTTTGATGTGATTTATAAATCGGCGTTACAGAACGGGTTTTAACGGAACGGCCTCTCACAGACCCGTTACAAATCGGCTGTTCCGTTACATAATGGCCGCTTTTTTCTTCCCTGATATGGAGTGCAAGTTCAGTGGGGTTACAAGCAACGAGGCAGGGGCGGTCACTTTGGATAGCAAAGTGGTTCAAGGATCGAAGGTCTTCCGTTACCTTGGATCCATTCTCCAAAAGGATGGAGAACTGGATGGAGACGTGGCTCATAGAATTAACGCGGGTTGGTTAAAGATAAAAAGCGCCACCAAGTTCCTTTGTGATTCTGGCATTCTCCAAAGATTGAAGGGAAAGTTCTACCGTACGGCAATTAGGCCTGCTTTGTTATATGGCACCGAATGTTGGGCGGTGAAACAATGCCACGTTCATAAGAGTGGCGGAGATGCGTATGTTGCGGTAGATGTGTGGCCACACAAGGAAGGACCGATTAAGAAACGAAGTGATTCGGGAAGAAGTTGGAGTTACATCAATTGAAGAAAAAATGAGGGAGAATCGGTTAAGATGGTTTGGTCACGTGAAAAGGAGATCAGGTGATGCACCGATGAGAAGAATTAAAGAGTGGAGGAGTAATCAAATTGTAAGGGGTAGGGGAAGACCTAAATGACTTGGATGAAGGTAATTGAAAGTGATATGAGGCTACTTGGGATTGAGGAGAGCATGGCGTTGGATAGAAGTGGGTGGAGGGGCAGTATCCATGTAGAGGAAGGGGTGTGATTACTGCATTTATTTGTTTTTCTCAATTGTGTTGGTTTTTAAAACCTTTTGAAAACCTCTTTTAAAACTTTTTGGTGTAAACCTTATTTTCAAAAACTTTCTAAAAAAATTCTTAAAACTTAAACCCTTTTAAAAACTTTTCATCACTCTTGTCAATGCCATCTCCTTTGGCAACGGTTTCAGTTGACGATTCATGTTAGCCGACCCCAAATCACTTTGGGATTAAGGCTTAGTTGTTGTTGTTGTTGTTGTTGTTGTTGTTCATCTCACTAGAATACATTATAACTATCACTCCTTAGTTTTAAAAAGTGCTGAGGCGCACATTGGCACATAGGGTCCCTGGTGGGGCCTAGGCACAAGGTGAAGGCGCACGCTTTTCGTAGGAGAGGCGCAAATTTTTAAAAAAATTTATTTGCTTGCCTTTTAGATACTTGATTTTCAGTTCTTGCTACTGAGTCCAGTTATAGGTTAAAAAAAGGCTTTTCAATTTCAAGGAGTGGGGGCATCCGAAGGGCTGCGTTGACTTACTAGTCTGACTAGTGACTAGTATTAGAGGCAGGGGCAGCGGGTGGGTGGTTACTTTTTACCCTTTCAAGTCAGTAAGATTTAAAGAGGAAAACAAAAACAAAAAACTTGCAAAACACCGCCTACCAGGAAAAGGGGAAGATGCTCCAATAGCAACTCAAAACAATGGCAAACAAAAAGATCCTGGGTTCATATAGCTCTACACATGAAACAGAAATCACCAACTACCAATATCCAAGCAACAATGAGCACCTAATGACTCAAAACCAATCAAATGACTACAAGTTACCAGTATAGTACTATGTCTACCTTCATGGTATCCATATTATCGCATACATGTTTTCACTAGTCACATCAGAGGTACCTGGTATAAAATCCGATTCGATATAGGGAACGGGAACGTGTTAGCGGAACGCTTATTAGGACTAATCGGGTACGATGGTTACAATGGTTTTTTTATCTAAATTTTAAAAAATTGAGGTAATACCTGGTATTATTTTTATTATCAGGTAAGTCTTTGGCAAGATCTTCCTTGACATGCTCAGCAGGTGATTCATGTACAACAGGCACCGGAAGAGCAGGAAGAGTCTGTGCGGCAACAGAGGGGGTAGCAGGAGCATCTTGACTGGGTTTTGGCTTTGGAGGCCTTAATTTTTCCCTGGAGCCTTGGACTGCAGCACTCATGTTCCTCCATTTATCCTGTGTCAGCCATGCAAAAAAATAATTATCATGACTAATAGTTATTCAAAATGAGAATAATAATAACTGATGCAGGTTATACATGAGATGCAAGCCGTGCAACAGGTGCATCAATAGTAGACAGCCTAATATCATTCAGCGTCTCAATGACAGAGAGACGTAGCTAAGTGAATTATACAAATAGCTTACGAGTTAAAATAAAATATCTCCCAAGCAAAGTATGTAGATGTTTTTCGTGCTAAAAACATCAAGGTCGAACAGACCATTTGAATGATATAAGGCCATTCCACAATCATTTATAGTATGCTTCAAAAAATAGAAACAAAGCCCTAACTATCCTTAATCTATTGTCTCCAAACGCAAAGTATGGTTCAACAAAATCCACCATTCATGTTGCCACTCCAGCTTGCTCAAAGTTTGTTGAGTCACCACTATCCAAGCAAATTACATCGAAGGCCCTGAAAGAAAATTTGAAATAGCATTGAACTGCGTTCTTGCAACAAAACCTCTTAAAACTTAGGTAATTTAATCGTGAGTGAACCCCTTTATAATACAAGGTATAAAAAGATAAAATGGAGTACAGCATGGTTCCATTTATATATCCAGTATGTCTTGATGTACCACATCATCATCTAGGCCATTCAGAAGTGTCCAATTAAGTTTATAATTTTCTTCTATTATTCTTAATCATTGCAAAGATTCCATTCTGAGCCAAGAAATCTGTACTCTTTGGTTTTAGAACATGAAGGAACAAAGCAAAACGGCTTCCTAAACAAGTTGCACTTGTTATACTATAATGTCGCCTCGCCTTATACTGTTTCATACTACTATGGAAAGGTAAATCTGAAAGATTCCCATAAAGATGACCTCTCTTTTCTCGATCTTTAAAGCTAGGGTACCCCAAAGCAAAACAGCTTCCTAAACAAGTTGCACTTGTTATACTATAAAGTCGCCTTGCCTTATGGCGGGTATGTAGTTATTGTTGTATTTTCAATCATACCAAGAATACACTCTCACTTAAGGTGCCATTTCCTGTTTCATACTACTATGGAAAGGTAAATCTGAAAGATTCCCATAAAGATGACCTCTCTTTTCTCAATCTTTTAAGCTAGGGTACCCCAAATCTTCAACTTTGATTGTCTTCGAAGCATCCAACAAGAAGATGGAAGACTTCTCTATGGTATTACAAGTTAGAATTACACCCATGAGTAGATATCCTTTTGAGGTGTCAATACGTGTTGGATGAAAGCATGGGCGTGTGGCACAGGAATGGGAAGATCAAAGTAATAGAGCTTTTAGAACAAAGAATTCACAAAAGCATCTTAATGTTCATAGAGGCTCATTGTTATCTTCCCACACTCAAATCAACTGCGGCAAAAGCCTTTTCCCTTTTTTACAAATTTTACAAAGGTCGGGGGTGTAGACAGTTTTTTCCTAACAAGTCCTTGCTACTCTCTCCAATTTTATACCCCATAGACAGTCCTATAACTCTGGAATCTCTATAAGCATTGAAAGAACACCTAAAAAACAAATTTTACAACAATGTGTCCCGTTGGCAACTGTTTTTCTATATAAAAATGTTTTGCGTTAAACCAAACACTTCCCTCACTCCCTCTTCTCCCCAAATAAAAGTAAAAAAGCAAATAATCGGAAGTAAGAAAAAATGTAGCAAAACGATCATATCTCAAAACAAGAATTACTAAATTTACAGAGTGGAACAAAACATTCTACAGAATACGTGGTATTCCCAATTTGCTTTATTTTAATTTATGTACTTTCCTAAAATGCCACACTTTCCTCCTTTTTGCATACTAACCTCTTTCTATTCTCCCGTTCATCCTCTCCCCTCCAATTTCATTTTTACCACCAAAAAAAAACAAGTCCCTTGGCAATTGTTTTCTATATAAAAATGTTTTCCGTCAAACGAAACACCTGTTCTTTTGGTGTGCAATAAACTTAAATTAATTTCGATACAGTTAATTTTAGTTAAGTTCAGCTCCTACTGGGTCCGGGATTGCAGCTAGATCACCTAAGTTCTTTGCAGGCCAAAAGAACAGGGCCTTAATACCTAAAACTAACCCCCACCGACAATCAAAATCACAGTAAACTCCCAAATTCTTGTTTTCCTACGACAATCATCATCATCATAACAGTTAAACATTAAATAAAAAAACAGAAACACATCACACAAACATCAAACATAATTCAAAGAAAAACCAAAATAGTTTTTGAAGCGCAGAAATATAAAGAAGAAGAAGAAGAAGAAGAAGAAGAGGAAAGGTGAAATGAGAAGAAAATAGAAAGACCTTGAGGTCGATGTTAGAGCGAGAATGGAGGTATTGGTTGAAGTCAGGATCTTTCTGAATCAATTTCCATTTGCCAGGACCATGTTTAGCCACGCCTGCTCTTAATGCCTCTTCTTCGTCCGACGTCCACTTTTGCTTCGGATTTCCCATTCTCCTTCTCTTTCTCTCCCTCTCCCTCTCCCTCTCCCTCTCCCTCTCGCCCTCGACTTCTTGCCTCCCGCTTCAATCACTCCCAAAGTCCTAAACTCCAAAGTCCAAAGTAAGGAAAAAGAAGGAAGGTGGAGGATTAGTAAGGGTATTGAAGTAAAATTATATAGTAAGGGTATTGAAGTAAACTCATAAATTAATTTTAATTAATTTTTAACTTATATTAAATAAGGGATAGACTTTATTTTATCATTATCCCACCCATTAATTCCCAATCCTCATCCCTACTTCTAATCCCCAAACTCCCATTCCCACATACCAAATGCATCGTAAGGTCAATCTATAATTTAGCCAGAAAAAACACCTCCCTTGAAAGATAGGGCACGCTCCTGCGAAAGGAACCCTATCGATAGCTATCGATTTTCTGCCGTTTTCCGGCCAGACTTCCCCAACGATGGCGGACGATCTTGCTGAAAGATGCTCTACGCTCCAATTGTCTGATGTAATAGATATTGGGGATATAACACAGTCGAATGATGATAAACGATTTTCCCTAACTGTGGTGGGAAAGCTATTATCGGAGAAAGCCTATAATATTAAGGCATTTAAGCGGACGATGCAGATGGCATGGGATGTCGTAGACAGAGTAGTTATAAGGAAGATTGGTACAAACCTTTTCACGTTCCTATTCTTGCATTGGCCCGCGTGATAAAGAGAGAATTGTGGAAGGAAGACCATGGTGTTTTGATCAACAACTTCTCGTTTTGAATGATATTAAGGGTATTGAACAGCCAAACGATATACCTATGCGGCTCTCTCTATTTTGGATTAGGGTTTATAATTTACCCTTTAACCATAGATCAAAGGAGGTTGTTGTGGCGATTACGGCAAATCTTGGTGAATGTATCGATGTGGAAGATGATGAATTAGGGTAACGGGTTATAGGAGAATGCGTGTGATGTTAGACGTGACGAAACCGCTTCGCAAAAATCAAAAGGTGCGAGGTAAGGATGGTAGAGTGATTGTGGTGGATTACAAATATGAGTGATTACCTTTCTTTTGTCGTAAATGTGGGATTATAGGACATGGGGAACGCAATTGCATCAATGTTGATGATGACGGGAAGGAAGTGGAACTACAATCGGGTCTTAGTATCAAAGCTTCCCCCCCGTAGAGGTCGTACGGATGAATTAGAGGAAATTGCGGCACTGAAAACAAAGAAAAAACTGTTGTTTGTGACGAAGGAGAAGGCGGAATCATCTTCTACGAGTAGTAAGGGTGATAATCTAGAGGTGGGTGTGTCCACAAAGAAATGCAATGACAGTGGTGGTAAGGAGTTTGTTGAGACAGGGGGTGAAGGGGAGAATCTGACGCCGATGGGGAAAATGCGAGATGTTGGGGGGATGCTGTTACTGCTAATACACTACAGAGAGGGATGGGTGAGCCACTTCTTTTTACGATGGGAGTTAGCTATTCAACTCAACCATCGAGAAGGCGGTTTAAGAGGGCTGAGCGTGTGACAAAGAACCTTAACAAAAAGGTTGGAGAGAGATGTGATGTAGGTGGCATGGGGAGGAGGAAGGGTGGTGATGAAGGTTGTGATGTGATATAATGATGGATGTGGAGGGAGGTAAAAGAACTAGAATGGCGAATGTTGAGGAGGAGGTGAGCAGCGGAATTAAAGTAGCGGAGGTTGGCATGACCCAACCCCGCGAACAACCATGAAATATTTAGTTGGAACCGCCAGGGATTGGCAATCCCTGGACAGTTAATGCTCTCCGCACGTGGTGTTGGAGAGATAGGCCCAACATTGTCTTTCTTTCGGAGACAATGATAGATGGACTTTAACTTGAACGTATTCGTAATCGATGTGGTTATACGGAGGGGGTGTGTTTAAGTAGTAATGGACATGCGGGAGGTATGAGGTTTTGGTGGAGAGATTGTAATTAATGTGGAGGTAAAGTCGTCATCATTTTGAGGTGAATGTGTGCAATGAGTCGGGGGCGACGGAGTGGAGGGCGATTGACATATATAGTTGGGCGGACACTAATATCAAACACTTGACATGGAGTCTTATGGAATCACTTTGCTCGGACAATGTGCCTCCAACGATTATGTTTGGTGACTTTAATGAAATTTTAGCTACATGGGAGAAAGAAGGGGGTGCGGTTCGAGAGGAGAGGCTCATGGATGCTTTTCGAGAGGCTGTGTATATGTGTGGTCTACGAGACCTAGGCTACAAAGGCAACGTGTTCACTTGGCAGCGGGGCTTGTCCTTGGCCACGCTGATTCGAGAACGCCTAGATCGGTTTCTTGCTAGTGACAAGTGGTGTAGGCTCTTTCCACACTATGAAGTGAGACATTTACCGAGGTACCATTCTGATCATAGCCCTATCTTACTTACAACTGATTGTTTGTTCCCTCGTGGTAGGCGAGATAGACTTTTCAAGTTTGAGGCTCTTTGGCTCTCCAAGGATGAATGTGGTGAAGTGGTGCAGGCGGCATGGCGAGGTGATTTGATGGCTACCATTAATGAGCGTATAGCACAAACTACTCATAGTCTTTCGGGGTGGGCAACGAAAACCTTTAGGAATATTAAGAAGCAGATTAAGGAGGAAGGAGGCTTGAAGAGATGCAGTCATACATGCCTGATGCGTATATGCTGGAGCAGTGTAGCAGCATTGCAACAAGTCTGGACGAGCTTCATCGTCTTGAAGAATCTTATCGGCACGCAAGAGCTCGTACGAATGAGATAAGGGACGGGGATAGCAACACCAAATATTTTCATCACAAAGCAAGCCAAAGACAAAAAAGAAATTCGATCAAGGGGATGCTTGATGAGAATGATGTCTGGAGGAAGGATAAGGAGGAGATTACGGTGATTGTGGCAAAGTATTTTGATGAACTCTTTACTACTAGCAATCCTGATACGTTGGAGTCAGCTATCGAGGGGGTGCAAACAGTAGTCACACAACAAATGACTGATGCGCTGGACATGGAAGCAACGAGGAAGAAATTCATGAGGCTCTCTTTCAAATGCACCCAAATAAGGCACCCGGACCTAACGATATGCATGCTTTATTTTTTCAAAAATTCTGGCATATTGTTGGCTCGGATATTATTATGTTTGTGAAACGTTGGTGGAGGGGAAAGGTTAATTTGGACGAGGTGAATAAAACGTGTGTTGTGCTTATCCCCAAATGTGATGAACCGAAGAGGGTGGATGATTTTCGGCCTATAAGCCTTTGTAACGTGGTTTATAAAATTGTCTCAAAAACTCTAGCTAATAAACTCAAGCCGTTTTTAGACTCTATTATTTCCACAAATCAGAGTGCTTTTGTTCCGTCGAGACTCATTACCGATAATGCCTTGATTGCTTTTGAGATTTTCCATTCTATGAAATGAAAGGGGAAGGTAGAGATGGCTCGATAGCGTTAAATCTGGATATGAGTAAGGCTTATGACTGAGTGGAGTGGTCGTTTTTAGAAAGGGTGATGATGAAAATGGGTTTCTCTCTGATCTGGATACAACGTATTATGATGTGTCTGTCTAGTGTATCCTTTGCTTTTAAATTTAATGGATGTGTGGCAGGTGGAGTGGTCCCTTCCCGAGGACTCATGCAAGGAGATCCTATATCTCCCTATCTGTTTCTTTTATGTGCAGATGCGTTTTCCCTGCTTCTTTCTAAGGCTGCTCGGGAAAATGATATTCATGGAGTGCGTGTATGTAGGGGGCCCCCGAGAATTTCTCACCTCTTTTTTGCAGATGATAGTATTCTCTTTGCAAAAGCCACAATGCAAGAATGTTCCAAGCTTGCTGATATTATCAGTACCTATGAGGGAGCATCGGGTCAAAAGGTTAATCTAAGCAAAACTGAAGTGGTTTTCAGCAAAAGTGTGCCATTATCGAGAAGAGAGGAGATTACGAGTATTCTTGGAGTTTGGGAGGTGGATAGGCATGAAAAGTATCTTGGTTTGCCCACTATCATTGGAAGATCGAAGAAGGTAGTGTTCACTTGTTTGAAGGAGAAAATATGGAAAAAGTTGCAGGGATGGAAAGAAAAACTTCTATCTAGGCCCGGAAAGAAGACTTTGATCAAAGCTGTAGCTCAGGAAATTCCAACCTATATGATGAGTATTTTCCGAATTCCGGATGGTCTGATTGACGAAATACACTCGCTGGCTCGTTTCTGGTGGGGTGCTCGAGGGTCGGAAAGAAAGGTTCATTGGTATAGTTAGGAAACTCTTTGCCTTCCGAAATCTCTTGGGGGTTTGGGGTTTCGGGATTTAAAATGCTTTAATATGGCTCTTCTTGCAAAACAAGTTTGGAGATTGTACCAAAAGCCTAACTCTCTGGTGAGTTTGATTTTAAAAGCTCGGTATTTTAAGTCTAACAGCATTATTGAAGCCAACCTTGGCTATGATCCAAGCTTCTCTTGGCGTAGTATATGGGGTGCAAAGTCCTTGTTGCTTGATGGGCTTGGATGGCGAGTTGGCAACGGGGTTGATATTAGTGTTTGGGATGATAGATGGCTGCCGGATAATGACACTTTTCGGGTGTTAAATCCAAATATTAATAGTGATACGTGCCTTAAGGTGTCAGACCTCATTAATTGGGAGATAGGTGTAAACGCCCGACTTTTTATTAAGCTTTAAGCTGTGATTATTATGCGTAAATGGAAATTAGGATTTAAATATGGAAAAATTGCCTAGAATAATGCAACCTTTTGCCCATTCGCAAATAATAATGCAACCTAAGGATTATTCTGGAATAATGCAACCTTTATACCCCATTTATTTTAAATAGGACAAAATCAGATGAAATTGGATATAACCTGAAGAATAGGTTTGGTGGGACACGTGTCGGCTTTTAATTGGTTCTAAAAATTGAGTTATAAAAAAAAAGGATAAAACCAAAAATAAAAAACTCACCCCCTACCTCACCCCAAATTCCCGACCCCCACACCAGTTCCCACCCCCACCCCACCTCCAGCCTCGGCCACCAATCTCCCCCGCCAGTCACTGCCACCCTCTCCTTTTCCACCATAAAACCGGCTTCATCCAGCACAATGCCCCCTCCCCCACTAAATGGCTTCACCTAGCACGAACTCCCCGTCCATGGTGGTTGTTGCGCCGGTTGATGGGGAGGAGAGAGGAGGGTGTATTGGGTAAAGATGAAGGAGAGGTGAGATGGCTGCCGGTGGTTTCATGGCCGGAAGGTGCCGGTGGTTTCATGGTGGTTGTGCTGGTTGGGGGGCTGGTTGTGCGTGGGGAAGGGGAGGGGGCTGGTTGTGCGTGGGGAAGGGGGGACTGGTTGTGCGTGGGGGAGGGGAGGGTGGGGAGGCTGGTTGTGCGTGGGGAAGGGGAGGGTGGGGGGCTGGTTGTGCGTGGGGAAGGGGAGGGGTTATTTTTTTTAAAAAAATTAATTATAATTAAAAGTTTTAATTGAAAATTTACCTTCTCTTCAGGTCACCGGTAATTTATCCTATTTAAAATAAATGGGGTATAAAAGTTGCATTATTCCAGAATAATCCTTAGGTTGCATTATTATTTGCGAATGGGCAAAATGTTGCATTATTCTAGGCAATTTTTCCTGTAAATAGTGAGACTTTTATGTGTGTGTGACTAGGTGTCACAAATTTTTGTGAGCATGTGTTATGAAAATGTTTGAGTAGTAATATAAGAGTTATGAGATTCGAGAAATGCGTTATTTCGTGGCTCATTTATGAAATGACCAATGTGTATGTATGATTGTGCTTATAATCATGTGCATATGAGTAAATAGGATATATGGAATTAAGTATTATGTTATTTGAGTTTATTAAATTAAAGAAATATATTTAAGTGATAAGAAATTTATTTTAGAAATGCTTTGATAAAGTTGAGAAATAAAGTGTGTTACTAAACTTAGGGCTTGTTTGGTTATACATGGGAAGTTAAAGTTCCCATTAATTAATATTTCCTAGGAATATTGAAATCATGGGAAGTAAATTTTTTTGTTTGGTTGAATATGGGAAGTTCCATTTCCCATGGGAAGTCCCACTTACCTAGGTTCCCCTAGGTAAGCAACTTCCTCCATTTTGTATGAATTAGAACTTCCTAGGAAGTTCTACTTCCCACATTTGGAGCAACCAAACAACTTTTATTTTTACACTTCCTAGGAAATTCCACTTCCTAGGAATTTAAGTGGCAACCAAAAGTATGGATTGAAGGTTACTACTTATTTTTGGATCAAACCAATTGGGAAACAATCCTTAGGATGTCCTTGAAGATAAATGGGTCTTTTTGGGTTAATAGGTGGCCCAAAAGTAGGAGAATTGGGGCTCCAAAGTGAAATGGTAACCAGAAACTACATCATTGTCATGGTTGAGGGAGAGACCACTTTACCCTTACTAAGGAGGGCAAAAACGGAAATTTAAAGGTACACTACTTTAATAGACATCCTGACCTAGCACTGCACCAGATTTCACCTCCATCCATCAAGTAAATAAGAAAACTCAGAACCCCAAAAACCACCCCCCTACACGCCTAGACCAACAGCAGCACCAAGGTGAGTTTTTTTCTCTATTATCTCCTACTTCCATCCATTAAATCCCACATGCAAGCTAATATTTGGATTCATTGGGTCTTAATTCATACTAGGGTAGATTTGGATTGAAGAAGAAGCCACCCTAAGCAAGTCAAAATCTCAATCTAAAATCAACAAAGGTAATGAACAAAAAAACAAAATCTTGTTGAGGTTCTTTCTTAAGTTTTTAACCTTCTCTAACCCCATTTTTTATGATCAAACTTCAAGGTATATCAAGTGACTTTAAGAGTGTTGATTTGCATCTTGGAGGAGGTTCTTAAAAGCTATTCTAAGCCTCACATTAAGGTACACAAGATGATTTGAACTCTAGAGAGAAATTTTGTAAAAAGTTGAGGAACTATGAACAAATTATTATAAGTATTGATTGGGTTTTGCATGTATATAATTTTGGGATTATAATCTGAATATGAAGTCTTGAGGTGTTAGAAGTACTTGCATGCAATGAAATCCTAAAATAGAATTATAGAATTGCTTTTGAATATGATTGGATTAGCATACCCCTTGGCAACTTATTATGTTTGAATATCTAATTAAAAGTGATTATCTACTTGAATTAATCTTCAAATAATATTATATATTCTATACCTTTAAGTATTTACATGTATTTGGTTCCTACTAAGTTTGAAGTAATCATATTTTTGGCTTATTAAAAGGATTTTCCATGTTAATAAAGAAATTGACCGCTTGTGGATTTATTTATGTTTAAATTATTAAAACCCTTGAGAAAATTTTATAAAAATTATTTTGAGCATTATATGGACAGTAAGTATGTCCTCAAATAAGTTTTGGCATTAAATAAATTCAGTTATTAGATTTAATTACGAACCATTCTCAGTTTTGCTACTAAAAGAATTCTTTTGTAACCATGATAAACATATAAGGGCATAAGCCTAAGTGAAACTATACTATTCTTATATTATTACTCTTGAGGTGGTTTATCTTGTTGTGTATTTAGAACAATAACTTTGAAATAGAGGTTAAATTCCTTAAACGTTAGTATACCGATTATACGAGTAATGCTACTAAAAAAAAAAGATATCGAAATTGAAATACTTTTGAATTTATTTGAATCTAGAAATTTTGATTTATTCATTTTGGAAATACCTTTTAATTTTATTCCAGAAAGAATTTGGGACTTCCAGTTTGGTTTTGAGAACCAAGTACATACTATTAACGAACTATTGTTTTAGTAACGGCATTATTAACTTTGATTTGTGTTTTTAAGAAGGGTAGAGATTGTGGCAATGGTGACTTGTCACCTTACAATGTGTATAGATAGTGTGTAGGGACATGTCCTAAGAGTCTTGCAGGCGGAAATAAAAGGATGGGCGACGGCCCGCCAATGTGGGAGTTAGCCATAACGCTTCTCCAATGTGTGTTCTCTCCCCAGTTTGTAAAATTAAGAGGTTTATTGGAATTTTTTGGAAAACTTTTAAGCATGATGTATATACTTATATGATGAACTTTGAGATTTTATATGATTAACACGATTTCTTTGTAAAAGTACACGAATTGATTTCTATAAACCGTCTTCAAAAGCACTTTTCAAAGATAGGTTATATTCGTGTTTGTGAACTCCAACTTTATAAGCGCTTACTTATATTATACTTATGTAATGTGATTAAGAGGCGAGCGTATTCCCTAAGCTATATAGTAAAGCAATTATTATATATTTTCAGCCACCTTAAGTACTTTGCTTCCGCTTAAGAACTTGTGTACCAGCGTTGCTGATTTTCTTTTTGTTCTTTGAACCTGTCCTGGTGGGGGCAGAGTCAAACGTTTTGCAGGCATAGAAGGTGTGTTACCGTCTTCGTTGTATCAAGGCTATGGAACGATTATGTAATATCTCGACGGCGAGGCGTTTTGTTTTGTATTGTGTTTTGCGTAAATTGAACTATCTTTTGGATTTGGGAAAACTGTAATAACGTTAATTAAGTTATGCTCGTTGTGTACTAACTAGGTATGTTGAATACTTAAGTGGAAGTCAATGTGCTTAGGGACAACCGGTGATTAGTTATGTTTAATATTAATCTTATCTTAACATGTACTTGATGGGTCACTAATGACCGGGCTGTTACAATAAGTGATTGGAATATTGGTGTGCTTGAGAACTTTTTTGAGGAGGATGAAAGGGCACTTATTAGAGATATTCCACTTCCAGTGATGACTCAATCTGACCAACGTTATTGGTGGCCTGAGAAGAGTGGTGAATACTCGGTGAAGTCGGGTTATTGGTTAGGAAGGTTGGGAAAGGTTAGCATGGAAGCTGTGAGGGTGTGCAACCAAGACAAAGAGGCTTGGAATTTGGTATAGCACATGAATGGTCCCCCAAAATTGGCTCACTTTCTTTTGCGTGTGTGTAAGGGCAGCTTGGGAGTAAAGGTGAGATTGGCGTTTCGCCATATTATTCAGGACCAGTGTTGTGATGTTTGTGGTGCGAGCTTGGAAACACTGCTACACACTTTATTTGAATGCAGGTGCGCGCAACTCATTTGGCAGCATAACTCGTGTGCTGTTGTGTTGGCAGACGCTCCAAACCTGTCGATGGTGCAGTGTATATTGTGGCTGGAGTCTAAACTTGAACATGCTGAATTTCTGCACATCGGTGCCCTTACGTGGGCTGCATGGAGGTGTCAAAATATTAAGGTGTTCGACAATCAGGAGCCAAATGCAATGGTCGTTGCTCGTGTTTTTTGCGGCTGGTCGAGGATTTCCAAGAGTACAAAGAAAATGTTTATGATCGAAATGGGGGACAGCAGTGTGAGTTGGTGACGAGCTGGACACGCCCAGATGAAGGTGTGATCAAAATTAACTGTAATGCTCATTTAGGCGAGGGAGGTTATGTGGGGTTAGGTGCGGTAGCGAGAGATGAGGATGGTAAAATATCGACGTATGGAGTTAAAAGGATGGCTGTGCGGTGAAATGCGTGTTTAGCGGAGGCTGCAGCGATGCGGTTTGGTCTAAGATTGGCTCGTAGATTGGATTATAGGCGTGTGGTCATGGAAAGTGATGCTCTTGAAGTGGGGAATGCAGTGAGGAAGAAGATAAAGAGACGAGCTTCCTTTTTTCTTTTATATGATGACATTAATTTGATAGCATAATACTTTGATCATGTTTCTTTTAGTCATGTGAAACGAGGAGGGAATACCCTTGCCCATTTAGTAGCTAGGCAAGAGGTTAACATTAATAATGAACTTGTATGTTTGTCGGATTTTCCCCAAAGCTTGTTGGTTTTGGCGGAACTTGATTTATGATATTCCTTCCTTGTTTTTCCCCTCAAAAAAAATATAATTTAGCCGACATGTCAACCTCACAAAAGTTTGACTATTTGAAATTATTTCGGGAAACAAAAGATATCATAATATCATGTTTTATAGAAATATAATTAAAAATTGTTATTTTGTGGCAGATTAGGGATACTGAAAATTGGAAAGATTTATGTAAAGTTTCATTGTTCTCAATATATTAGGTAATATTAGATATCATATGCCATAGACTTTCCAAATTATAATACTCCCTCCGTCCCGAAAAGCTCTATACACTTTCATTTTTCATCCGTCCCAAAAAGCTCTATACACTTCTATTTTTCGGACATAACCAACTACTATTTTATTCTTTTGACTTTTCAATTATGACCCACAACTCTCTTACATCCAAATAAAATAATACCCCACTAACTCCTATCACAGCCACCTTTTTAATAAAATACAATTGATAACCAAACAACAACTTATCATCTAAAACTATGTGTCTGAGCAAGTGTATAAAGCTTTCTGGGATGGAGGGAGTAACTCTAAAAAAAATTAACTCAAACCGATTCTTACCCGAAATCGAAATTAGGCCAAACCAAAATCACACCCAAATTTAATCGACATAAACTCGATTTGGATAAGATTTTTTCATTACTCAATATGACCCGATTTAAAATTGGATGCAATACAACATAAACCGAATTTACCTGATATAATATGAATATGAAAAATCTAAAGACGTTAAGGGTGATCCGTTTTAGTCAAAACGACCGAATTTCGACTAAAAACCATAGATCGAAACTTAAACTAATTTTTTTGTCGTGTTTGTACTAGGGGTCATGCCATTGTTGGCCCCTATGGAAGATCCTCTCATGTCGTGAAGAGAATGAATTCGCAAATCAGATTGCCGTCAAAGCGAGTGTGAAAGGAAAAAAGGAAAAAAAATGAAGAAAATCAATATTTTCCCGTAAAAAAATTCAGCAACTTGACTCTCAACATGGAATAGGAGAAAAGAAGGTTGGAGTTGGAGATCCATAGTATTAAACTAGTTGAAATAAGTGAACAACGTACAAAAAGGTAATATAGTAAATTTGTAATATTTATTTTAATATTTCATACCGATTAAAATTTTAATATCAAAATTTTTATATGTGTTGCAATTACAGGTTTGCTACAAGGACGGATCCAACTGCAGTTATTGTTTGATGTTAGATAATGAGTTTAGGAAAAGAGGAGAAAGTTTGTACATAGGTTGCATATGGTTTCATATCTTACACTTGAATGTTGTTCTTCTTTTGCAATTAATTGCACTTGAATTTTTATAAAAGTCTTGATTATGACCTTGTAGTTGTTTGGTTGTCACGGTTACTTTTAACTAAGTCATTATTACAACCTTATTCTTGTTTTTAGCACTAACTAGTGCTAAATCCCGGGCGATGCCCCTGGTTTTTGTTTAATGTGTTTTGTTTATATAGTTGATGCCTTATTGGTGGATGTACTAAGGTCATGTATATCGAATAAGAAATCTCACCTACACATTTAAACTTCCTACAAGAGTAGTTTCAATTTAGTGTGAATGTAGGTATCGCTTTATGTAGTAGCGTTCCCATAAAGCCCTATTAGATCCTTATTTGTAGCAATTAGATAATTACGTAATGATAAGTGGGTGAAACTTAGTTTTGTATCTGTTAAATCTTTGCGTGAACATCCATAATTGACATAGTTTTAAATATGGACTTGTTTTGTTTATTGTGTTTTGCTTATTTAGTTGATGACTTTATTGGTGGATGTACTAAGGTCATGTACATCAAATAAGAAATCCCACATGCACATTCAAACTTCCTACAAGAGTTGTTCCAAATTTTTGTAACTTGAAATATCGCTTTATGTAGTAGCTTTCGTATAAACCCCTGTAACATCCTAATTTTGTAGCAATTAGAAAATTACGTAATGTTAGGTGTGTCAAACTTAGTTTTGTATGTAATATGTAGTATATTTAGTTATTAAAATATCGTTGCTTTGTTTTGATCCTTCATTTGAACGTTTCGTTTCCTCCCTTGTGCCCATTCATTGCCCTCAATTTGTGTTGTCGGTCTTTTGTCGTTTCTTCCCTTTCCTGCATAATTTATAATAGGTTTTTAGGTGGAACCATATATACACCTTGTGTTACTGACCAAAATATAACATACCATTTTTCTTTTTCTGATTTGTTGACCTGGTCTTCTTGTTCCATTGGTTTTGATTTTGAAGTTTGTCCTTCGTTGCTGCTTTCTCCTTGTTCCTGCAATTTTTATTTGTTTAATTATAGGGGATGCAGGATTCCCATAGTAGATATATTTTCCTACGTTACTTACCGTTGGTTTGATTTTGTGCAGCATAGAAGTTGTTTGTAATGGTAGGTTTTCCTCGTAAACCTTTTGACAATTCAGCTCCATGTTCATGCTTCTCGTGTTAATCTTTACCCTGAAGACGTATGTCTTTCCAACACATTCCTTTAGCCTCTCACTCACCCTTTCCTTCCCATTTTCCTGTTTTTTCCCAATTAATTGTTAATCCAGCGTTGAGCAATAGATCGGGTTGTTTACTGTGTTTTCTATATCATACCTGATTAAATATGTCTACCAATGTTTCAACTGGAGTCCCTATGAGCTGCTCTGCCTGCTTATCAAAGAGGCTCATTTTACAAATTGTGGTTTCGTCGGCTAACTCCACCTTTAGTAGGTACAAGTGTTTTCAAATTGTTTCTAATTATTATCGTAAGCCATTTACTGTGTAGTTCTGTGTTATTGGGTATTAGCTATATGCACTTTATTTTTGAATAATTCACCGTGACGTTGCATAATTCATAGATGCAATCATCACCTATCTTTCTCGTGCATGTGTTGCAAGAAACGTATTTCCATTGTGTGTCAGTGTTAATGCTCCATATTGTCCCCCTGCAAGTATAAGCCTTTTTTCCAGCGATCTTCATTTAGTTTTCGTTCAGTTGTTATATTTAACTGTTATTAATTTAATTACACATTACTTTTTTCCTTACCATTCCATTTGGTTCCGTATCAATTATCTCTTGTATTGTCTTCCTATTCTTGAACATTGCCTCCTCCATCGTCTCTTGTATTCTTGGCTCCAAGCGTTGTGCCTTTTGTGTTCCTCCCTTCAACCTGGGGTATGTGTATTTTTTGTCATTTGCGTTGACATAATTTTTTTGAGCTCTATCCTTACCCTTCTTTGAAGTCCTCGAAGACTTTGATTGGTAGGTCAAAGTATAACTTTGTTGCATTTGATGAGTTTAGCTTACATTTTCCTGGCAAATTGAGTACACAGTTTAGCATTGATGTTTTTCTCCATAGTTTATTTAGTTTTTGTAAAAATGGACCTTAGTCCTTAGGTTTGAGTTACCGCTGAATTTTGTCACCTTTAGTGATGTGATAACCGCCACTTTCGGGGCCTCGTCGTTCTTTATTATCTCAGTATTTATCAATGTCGATGCTCGTTGCCATAGAGTGACCTGGACCTGCATTGAGCTATTGGTTATTTGTTAGTTTTAGCCGGCTTTCTTAGAGCTTGTTTTATATCTTATTTGGGTTGTATGCTCACCTTTGGTCTTCAATTTGTAGTCGTCTTATTTGGGTGTCATACCCCTTTACTTTTATCATTTCTATTTCAGCTATTCCAGTTAGTATACCGATGACATCTGCACTTTCAGTGTCATTTGTAGTCATTATTCAAATAAATACGTATATAGTAGCGGTAGTAGTTTTACGTATTAGGTAGTCCTTTTTGTTGTTTCGTTCCTCCAACTGTTGTAATGGCAGTAGTTGAAATTTGTACATTTCTATATCTTCCTTACTTTCCTGCTCCTCAATAACACTTGTGAAAGATGTGAATCTAATGATGTGTTCATTGTTGACAGCACAATGGTACTTTGCGTGCTTTCCCACTTCATAATGGTTTATTGTGTACATCCTTCGTTCATTGAGATCCTCTTTAAACGTTTGTATTGAGGCTTTTCCGATGGTTGCTTAGATGGTATCTCCCTATATTTTTTTCTCATGTAAGCAATTGGAAATACAATATATGATCATGGTTTTTGTATTTCACATACCGGTTTGTCTAAGAGTACCATATCCACCGATGTTGGCTGTGCATTTGTGTTGTGCACCACATCCCACACTCTTAGTACTCGAACAGTCTGAGGACGTTCCGTCTTTGTTGGTTGTAATGTTGAAATTCGCATCTTGTCCCTGTGATCTATTTCATGAAACCGTTTTATTAGTATTATTTATATTATGAGTATATCATGTTTTCGCTATCTTGCGCTCTATTGTCTTAAAGTTTCCAAAATTAAATTTATAATCTAGCTTTGGACACTCCTTTTTTGTGGCTTAAATGTGACCTTTTGCGAAGATAAAACACAAAACATATAATTCATAGGACATTCCTAAAACACATCATTCTATAGTTTCGAACCCTGTAGAGTAACACTCTAAATTAAAAATCTGAGAAGATTCCTTGTAGACTACATTCATTGTGTTCGTATCCTCTTCCAGTCCATCTCTTCTCCTCGGTGTACAAATTTTGAGGCCCTTACAACTTGTGACTCTTGATACCGCAACATACAACTGTCCGTGACTGAAGACGGGATCCGACAGGTATACCCCAACTTGGTTGAATGTTTATCCTTGACTTTTGTTGATTGTCATTGCAAAGCATGGCTTGACTGGGAATTGTCTCCGCTTTAATGTGAATGGCCATTGTGTGTCAGAGGGGGACATCTCAACGCGAGGAATTGCTACCTTACTTCCAACATGGGTTCCTGTAACAACTTGTGCCTGTATGACACGGTTCTCCAACCTTGAGACAATTAGTCTAGTCCCATTGCACAATCCAGCTCTTTGGTTTATGTTCCTTAGCAGAATAATTGGGCAACCAACCTTAAGGTGTAACTCATGTTTAGGGAGTCCTGTGAAGTCGAGTGTGTTTAAGAATTCTACTGGGTATAAGGATCCTATGTTTAAGCCGGTTCTTGTCAACGGGCACACTCTATCGGCACTCTTGTAAACTCTTTCCTCTCCAGGAATCAGGGATAACATGTGTGCATTAATCTTATAAACTGTTTCATTTCTTGGAGCGAGTATGGCTCGTTGTTGTAGGTATAGGGGTTTGGTGTAGTTTTTTAGGAGCATTGGGTACACTTCCTCCACTATTGGACCCAGCAGATCTTATTCTGCCTCAACTAATAAGTCTTGGGGTATCTCGATCCACACGGGTTCATCCTCTCCTTCTTTTGCTGTAGCTAGGATATTCCATCTCCAACATCTAGCACCCATTTTCTAAATTCGGCCAGCTCTCTATTCTATTCTCCATTATTGTTTTATGCTAGACGCATGTTAGTTTTTAGTTGGAATACCGTGCATCTTGGCCATATGGTGGTAGATTTGCTTATAGATGCATTTACAATGTCTACACTGTCTCCTTTTGGCACAACAGGCAATGCCTGCCTGAAATCTCCTCCTAAGACAATTGTTCTCCTCCCAAATACTTTATCCTTTGCTGACGGGTCGTGGAGTTGCATGATATCTTGTAATGTGCGGTCCACTGCTTCAAAAGCATGTTTGTGTATCATTGGGGCCTCATCCCATATGATAAGTCTTGTTTTGGCAATCAGCTGTGCTAGGTCTGAACCTTGGTCAATGTTACAACATGAGTTTTCATTGAGTTTTAGTGGTATTTTGAATCTAGAATGTGCCGTCCGTTCCTTTAGGAGAAGTAACGCGGCTATATATCCCTGATGATGCCACTGCAAGGACAATATGATTTTCAGATCGTAGCTTCGATATTAGAGTTCTCTACAGATAAGTCTTCCCCGTGCCTCCACATCCGTAAACGAAGACACCCCCTTCATTTTGGTATGCAGCTTGTAGGATATTATCAAATATAACTCTCTGTTCGACATTTAGACCGTTTTGTAGGTTCCCTGATTCTTGTGCCAATGTTTTTATGTCGTCATTTAGCTCTTTCATTATCCATCGATTCCCCACTTCCTGAAGTAGGTTTACATCCGGTATTGGGATTCCCTCGAATTCACTGATGCTACGATTCCTCTCTTTAAGACTTGTTCAATCTCATATAGTGTGTAGTTTTTTATTTGTTCTTCTGAAAGTTTTAGATCATCAATACCAAGACGGCGCCGTTGACGGTACAGGATGTCATCGGATAAGTCTAGCCAATGCCTTTCCCACAACGCACCGGGTTCTGACACCTCACAAAATAGTAGGATTGTTCCAAAAAGATCTCGTAGCTGGGGGCCTGTGGACCATGTCGTGGCCTCATGTAAAGCCTCATCCCACTCATTGTCTCCACCAAGTATGCCTAAGACATGGCATGCGGCCTTGTATGTTGGATGTATGATACCATCCAGAGTTCTAATGTTTGCAAAACTGGTTGCGCCTTTTACAATGTTTAGCAACATTCTCAAATAGTATTTTTCACCGCAAGCGGGGTGCGCAAAGTATACTCTTCCTATACTCATCCTCTTTCTCGTCGTTTCCATCGTTTCTGATCTTTTTTCCACACCCACTTTGTTGGGAAGTCGGCATATGTCGGTTCGCGTGCATTCGCATTAGCTCTGTTGGCTTCCATCCATTCCGTCAATGTTGTCTTTGCTTGCCCCACTCTTTGTACGACATCATTTGGCATTTCGTGGTCTTCGAAAATTACTTGCTGATTTTCGAGGTGAAAAGTAAGGCGTTCAACTGGCGGCTCTTTGTATTGAATTTCAAATCCAAATATTCGCCAACACGCTTCTGAGGTCGACACATATCTTCACTTTAAGTAGGAAGCAATTTCATCTAGTTTTCTTTGTGCTCCATTCTCTTCCCTTGTTCCTATAGTTGGAGCTTCTTCGATCATTGCTAGTGCCATATCAGGGCCCTTATTCATGTACTTGAAAAGATACTTCATTGACCTTTCTTTGTTGCACCATTCGACGTTAATGTGGGCCGCATACTTGACTAACAAATGTACATTATGGGGGATGACAAATCTGTTGTCCACAATTTGGCCATTTTTATCTGTTGTGCGCCCATCATCTCTCCTTCTATATTTTTGGAATCCCTCCTATGTGATTGCGGTAACCGACTGGAACTCTTTAGGGTAGTGTTTGGAGCATTTCCCATCTTGCATACATGGACAGTTCGGGTTCATTGCGCCACATAGGCCATGCACCATTAGCTGCACAGCTAAATAATAGGCTTCAGGGTTTGTTTCTTTGTCAGGTAGTTTTGCTGAGAGAAATCGATCAATCTCTTCCATCGTACGAAACTTGTCCTCTGGATGTAGGTACAGCAACATGTGTGCATGGGGTAAACCTCTTTTCTGGAATTCGATTATGTAGACAACTGCACATTAAGTTCTTTGGTTGTTAGCCATACAAACTTCTCTTTCCCGTTTTATTTGGCTTTAATTATAATTACCTGCTATTAATCTTCCGAACTGTGCATTGCTTTTTACGTCCCGCAGAAGTTCATCGAGCTTGATTTTGAATACTCGGGCAACAATGTATGGACGATCTTCAGGTCGTTGTCCCGGAATGGTTGACAATTATTCTCGTATCTCTGTCCATGTTGGATTGCACGTGAATGTAATAAAAAGGTCTGGTGGGCCCGCCCACTGACAAATTGCTATTGCATCCTGGTAGTTTTGAATCATGAATCTGGGGCTCCTAGTGAATGATGATGGTAGCACTATGCGATGTCCGACTGAAGCATGTCTTATTTCCCCCCGTGTAACTGCGTCTGTGAGTCCATTGAGGAGTTCTTTTCTTATTATGTTTTGATTGAAGCGCACAAAATCTAGTCTTATTTCTTGAAGACATGTAAATGCGTCTACGGCAAGCTGTTGCCGCAATCGGCCACAAAGAATGAGGGTCAAGGCTTCCATATCGCGGTCACATAATAGGTAAGCATAATACTGCCTCATGGTGATTGTTTTTTTTTCTCTTGATTTGTGGTTTCAACATCTTTGTGTGGGATGTCAATTCTATATTCGTCTTCTCCATACGGAAACAACAACGGATATTTGTAGGGCCATGAAGCTTGGGTGGATCTCTGATATGTGTTGTAGTTTATTGCTCCTTTCCTCGATGATTATATCTCGACCATTCCCCTTCACTTCACCGCTACTTACAATTAATGCCGCAAGTTCATCTGTAGTTGGGAGATTGTATTGCCTACCGTCCTTGGAACGTGTAGAAATCAACCGGACATGGACATCTCGAAATTCATTATCGGCAAAACGTTCTCTAGTCATTTTGAAGACCTTTGCTAATCCATTGTTTTCATATAGCATTTTGACTAGGCCGCTAATTATTTCCGGGTCAAGTTCATTTTGGCCATTGCTTGTGAGTGAGGAGATCCGATTTGCAACTTCGTTCTCGGTGTCATGTATATGTAGTTGGGTGAATCTTGGCTTCTCACCAATAGGTGGTAGTAGAGACCCAATCTTGTGATAGTTTTGACCATGGTGTCTGAAAACATATGGCCCTGACCCTCTATTGATAGTCCTATCTACTTGGCCACCCATTGAAGTGAATGTAAAGATGGAGTTGTACTGCCTTATTTACTCCTTGAAATGTTTCGACCGTGGTCCACCTTTTGGATCAAGAAGCGATTTCAAGTATTCTAGTGGCTCTCTGAGTGGTGGGAGCTGCACCTTTCCCTTTTGGCAGCAAATGCTAAACATAGGGCTTTCACGGGAGCTTGCCCTTTTGACTCTTTCCTCCTTCCAAACCCTTGCATCACAGTCGCTACATGTTTCAGTAGAGGCGCCAAAACTCCATGTTCTTGTGTTACCCCCATTGGTAATTTAAAATACGGAGTTAGTTAGTTGTTGTTTTATTTTGTGGATGTCATTGACAACCATCATGGTTAGAGGTGTGTACTGACCTTGGTGTTGGGCCTCTTGCCCTTTTGTCATTTGTTAAGTCATGTTGCTTGCATTACTGCTCTCCTATGTTGGGAACATTTTTACAGTCCTTTATTTTGTGTTTTTTTATACAAATAAGTGAAGCTTCAATAACCCGAACTTTACCTTGGCCACTTTGTTCGGTCACGTCATTGTTTCCCTTATTTATGATGTTGCTAGGTTCGTTTTTCCCCATTCCGACTCTTTGTCTTTGACGTGGGTTTGTTAAAGCTTCGTCATTTTCTCTTCTCTGCCTATGTCGGCTTAATGTAACTGTGGAGTCTATATTTGTATTTCATGCACTTCTATTCCCTGTATTTTGGTGTATGTACATAAGTGACTTTCCCACATAAGCTTTCATAGACTTTCAAGGTTTATGTCTTGATTTGTTATACACCTCCTATGATATTATAATTTTCTCCTCGGTGGCTTTTTAACCCATTGGCTTTGGTTGTTATTTCGACTCTTGCTCTATTCCTTCTTTGTATCATAATAAAGCGTCTTAGTCTCCTTGCATTTCTCGCTTTTTCTTCTTGTCCATATCCTTTGGGGACCCCAAAATCCTAGCGTTCTTTGGTTTAATAATTAAAAATGCATATGACCTTACAAAGTGGTAAAAAAGTAGTTTCTTCATTATCCATTCACATAATTTTTTAGAGAACATAAGCATCTCAGAAATAACATAACAAAACATAGGCCATTATGATAAGTTTTCCTAGTTGCCGAGGAAATCACCACATATGGTCATATGGAGGCTTGCCCAATTTATCGGGTGGCCTAACTTCTTTATTTTCCTTAATATGTCTATGAGGTCTCTATTTTGGTTGCATACATCCATGTATTCTTTCTTTAAGGTCTCTAAGCTCATTTCTTGTCCCATTGCTTTGATATCTACCTTTCGCCTTTTTTTACGCTCTTGCTGAATTGATGGTAAATTGAAATCTTCTATGTCAAATACGTAGCACTCTTTTAGCTTTTCAAGTCTTGCCACCTCTTGGGTTGCAGTCTCCAAGTCCTTTGATGGTTTGCTCTTGGTCTTTTTTCCCCCTCCTTTTTTTTGTTGAAATCTGTATGGTGACTACATAACTTTTGCGGCCTTCCTTATGGTATTGTTTGTATAAAGCTTATGGTTAGTAGGCGGCTCTCCATGTATTAAACTGTCATTTTGCGCAATGAATGTAAATTATATAAATATGTTATTAGATAATAATCATGCACTACTTAATAAGTATAAATAATTTTGTAAGCTATTCTCATTAAATAGAGAGGTGGGTTTATGTAGTAGTTACTACTTAATGTTGTACCATAGCAGCATCCGTTTTGTTTTTTTTGTTCTTTTGAAGAGAAGTTACAGGAGTATTTGATTAGATGTTTACCTTGCGGTAATAAAAGTATCATTTGCATTTACAGCTTCAATAATTATGTCTCTTGAGTCATAAAAATTAGTTGGATATAAATTTGTCTAATCAAATTCTTATGTCGGTTTTAATTAGTGTTACTCTTTGATTTTTTTTTGGAAAAATTGTCAGGAATAAGTCAACCTTTGCTTTGACCGCTTCTAACAAGTCAACCTTAGTTTATTCCATTAACAAGTAAACCTTGTACACACTTTTCTTTAAACAAGTTTTTTTTACCTGTGACCTGATAAACCTGTAAACTCACTTTTTATTTCCCCAATTTTCGTTTGACTTCTTGACTTTAAAGAAACTCTTAATTTTAATTTATATATTAGATGAACTTCAAATAAAAAAAAACTAAACTAAACCCACCCCACCTCTACGCACTGCCACCCCCTTTGTCTCTCCTCAATCACACCTTCTCTCTCCTCACCCATCACTATCATCCCTTCAACCACCATCTCTGCTTCATCTACAACCCCTTACCACCGCTCACCACCAGGCACATCCCTCACCCCTATCTCTCTTTTCTATCCTTTTTTTCCTTATTTGTCCTCTTCTTTCTCCTCCACAAGGACCACAACTATGACGAAATCCATGTGAAAGCTGCTTAACAATGGCAATCAATACATATAGCAACTAAATTGATAATCAATCACATAAACATCACAAAATTTGACAATAGCAACCAATGCATAGACTAATAAAATGAAAATCAATCACCGATAAACCAACACAAATCCAACAAACTCAATCATGCCATAACTAACATAATAATAATCAAACTAAGCCCTAGTTTCTTACTTTCATTTCTAATTTTCAACAATTACAAAGCATGTAAACAATCACAAAATCCCCTAATCTAGCCAAATTTCAACAAAATTAAATTAAATAAATAAATAACATAACATAAAAAACTAATTACAATATGTCAAATTGCAAAAAGAAAGTATAAAAAAACACTACCTAATTCGATGCAAAGCGAAAGTTATTCCGGTGTTATTGATTGCCGCCGGCGCAAGGCGGCGTGCTGTCCTTCCGGTGGTGATAACAATGAGATCAATAAGATAGAGAGGAGTGTCGAGATTCCTGGGAGGAAGAAGTTAGTCTTTTTTGGTTTTAATTGATTTTTCAAAATTAAAAGTTCCTGCTTGATTTTTCAATCAATGTAAACTTTCTGGGCACATACATATATTCAAGCAATCAAGGATTAATTATGAGGGTGGAGTGGTGGTCTGTTGATTTTAATGAGGGTGGTGGTGTTTAGGTGCCAGTGAGTGTGGGCGTGTGAGTGAAGGTGGGGAAGGGAGAGAGGAATTTTTTTTTAAAAAAAATTCAATATAAAATTTTAAAATTTAAATGTTCAATAAATAAGCCGGTAAAAACTTGTTAAAAGAAAAGTGTGTACAAGGTTTACTTGTTAATGGAATAAACTAAGGTTGACTTGTTAGAAGCGGTCAACGTAAAGGTTGACTTATTCCTGACAATTTTTCCTTTTTTTTTGTTGTACAATATCTTTTTTTGGAGTTGGTAAGAATGACTCCTTTCCAGGAAAAAAGAATGCAGGGGCACCACTTTTCATTTCATGTAGTGTTTGGCATTTTTTTTTTGGCAAGGGTAGTCATACCGATGTTTTAATTTTCATAGTAGATCTTTGAAATACATTGCATAAATAAGAATTTCTATTCTAATTTCCCCTTTGGCCCACAATCCCATGATTAGTAGGTGATAGTTAATAATCTCAATTAAAATAAGTGTTTTAGACATTGCTAGTAAACAAAGTTGGTAACTACAAACTTTTTTGAAAGGAAAGCTAATCATAAAAGGTGTTAAACATTAGAAAATTTATTTGATCTAAATTGTCCATTTGCTTTACGTGCTTTGCTTGAAACAAAAGTTGGTTTCCTTTTTAGGCGCTACAGTCTTTGGTGCTTAGTTCTTCAATTCGATCACTTGCTCTTTCAAGGCCATCTTTGTAGTATTGCATACTAATGTAGTTTACGTCTTCTACTTCAAACTTGTAAATTGTTTTGAGGAATTCAATTGCCTTCTTGCATGCTAGTTGTTGGGCCTTATAGATACTCTGTAAACTGAAGTCTTTGAAGTTCATAATTTGACCATGACCCAACTTGATCCTAACATTCATCTTGAACATGGTTGCTTTCCCTTTTCTTTTTTTTAATATGCTTTGCCTTTGGTAATCCTAAGTCACGTAGTATTTTATTCAAAAACGTTCGAAACGACACTGGAATGATGGTTGTTCCACGTTCCATAATCTGCATAAGGTATGAGGGAGATGAGTCAATTTTCATTTATCAATATAAGGCTCCTTGGCAACCACCTATCAATGTTTGTTTCTAATTTAGGTTTGGATATACGTGTGGTTTTTTATTTTTAGTTTTTTTTGGATGGCCTGATAGGTTTTTTTTGGCATGTTGAATTTGACAAATGTTTTTTTCTATATGCGTTTCTTCTTCTTTAGATTTTTTTTCGATGAACTTTGCTCTTGGTTTTTTTTGTTCTTCATCGTTTATTCAATAAGGAATCCTTTTTTTAGTGGTAACAAACTACGATATTATTGTTGTTTGGTTAGTGTCTATGATTAAAGTACACAAATTTGTTGCATATTAAACAAATTACATTTGATGACCATAAATTTAATTTTGAAGAACGAAGGTTTTAGCCTATGTTATCGTACTATGATAGAATGTTGTTTAAATTAAAATGTGTATTGAATGATTATATTATATTATGACGTTAAAAATTTGTAAAATGAAGAAGCAACTTAGCCTTGCATAATCCAACAGACCCAAAGTTTTTTCTATCCCTTAACTTGTAAAATTTTATTTTCATTAGGGTAAAATTTTACGACAATACAATTATCTTTTAGTATTTGAATATTAAATTTAAGATTCCAAAGTATGTGAACTTACTTTATTTGTTTAATTACCCAAATAACAATCAAAGGCAACTCAAAGAAGTAGCTGTAACAACTAAAGTAAATCATATCTCAAATTTTAAGTTCCAAAACTATTCACAATACTATACTTTGTGTAAGTTCTTCTTATAAACTTACTTGATGATGTCCTGGGGGGGGGGGGATATCTAGAAGTGAAGCACACACCTGAAATATTATAATTCAAAGCGGTAATCTATATTCAAAACTTTAACAGTTACAAAAACGCGTATTAACAAATGCAAATACAATATTGCTAGTTAAGGATGTCTATCTTAGATTGATGCATTCGAGAAACATGTATGGAGCAAAAGTAAACACAACGTTGCGAAATTTGGTCATGTATATCAAATTAAGTCGATGTCCTCTTAAGTGAAATTTGGTCTAGAGTAGACAACAAAATGATTACAAATCAATGTGCACAATTGCATCTTCAAAATAAACATCACCAATACTTACTGATCGTCACATAGTAGATTATAGTGATTTAATTGCCTTCAACGAATAGTGTTAAGAGTGAAATTGGAAAATTAACTTCAAGTCAAATTAACAAAACAAAAGATACAATGCCCATTGATGTGAAAGTAAATATATGGGTTGCTTGTACATCTTATTTAGAACTATCTTAGGAATCATCACTTTCTTTGGGGATGGGGAGGTGTAGGGGCATACTAAACTTGCTTCCTTTTGTTCTCAAGAATTCTATAACTTCTTTGCAAGCATTTTGTTGGGCTTCAAAATCATTCTTTTGTGCAAAACTCTTAAATGTCATTGTATCACCATGATGCAACTTAATATCAATACTCATTGAGAATAAACTTAGAGGGAAGTCTTTATTCTTTGTATATTTTGCCTTTGGCAATCTTAGCGCTCGAATTATGCCATTCAAAATGGGGTTAAAGGGCACAATGATGATCTTTGGTTCGTGTTCCATAATCTGCATTGCATTATAAACTTCACTACATGAGATGTATCAAATTAAGAACTTAACTTGATCATATGAAAATATTATTAAGTAGTAAAAAAAGGAAACAAATGATGGATCCCACTGGGAGACTATTTAACTTTCTAAGCTCAAAATTTAAATAGTCTGATAACAAGTAGTACTTACATATTCACATATGTACAATATATGTACAATATATATACAATATATGTACAATATGTACAATATATGTACAATATGTAGAATATATGTACTCATTACATTAGTTAGGCTAGCACGTTATGAGAGTTAGATGTATTATATAAATATGTACTACTTACTTATGTGAAATGTGTTATGTATAATGTGGACGCAGAAATGGCCGCTAACTTAAGGGAACCCGATACTTACTCAGCCGGTAGGTTTTGGGAGGATGAAGTGATCGCACATGTAAGAATGGTTATGAAGCGTATTGAAGAGTGGAACCAAGCGAAGGGTCCCGAAGACGAAAATCCTTATATACGCCCGCATATCCAAGATTATACTATTATTAAGACCTACCATCGATGCTCCAACCATGGATTAGTTTTAGGAACGTGTATTGGTTGGTTTTGAGACAATTTGTAGGAGGTGGTGGACTATTTGGGTCGGATGTGGGGCTAGATACGGTTAGGAAGGACGACCTTAGGTGGAAAGGAACCGTCCAAGAAGTGTTAGAAGAGATTAATGGGACCATTGCAAGAAATACGGAACGATTGATTATTCCAGTTGAATCGTATTGGAGAGAAATGTTTGAGAGGCTACAAGAGAGGGAAATGAGGAGGTTTAAAGAGCGATCACGTGACAATAGTAAGGCCTCCTCGCGGATTTCTAAGGAGGAGTGTAAGACTTGTGGGCCCGACTATATTCCAGGGACCCCCGATTCGAGCAGCGACGATAGTGGATACTACTACGACCCATGCAGGTTGGATTGAAGAGGAAGAAGAGTTGGAATGGAATTTCATTAACTAGTTTGGACATTAAGGATGTAATTCATGTTTTATTTTCCTTTTATTTTATTTTATTGTTGCTTAATGATGTTTCAGTATGAGTGTGTGTGAGTACGACTCACGTGAAGTACCACCGAACGATGGATTATGTATGTGTTAACCTATGTATGTTAGAACTCATGTTATAGTACGTTTTTAAGTATAACTTTGATTACCTACGTACTTAGGCATTTACGATTATAATATTACACAAGACCATAATGCTTGAACGTATGCCTTAGATTGTCTATGTATACATAGAAAAAGATTGAAGGTGTGTGTGATTATAAAAATAATGTAACATCTTAGGAGGGAGATATGACCAACCCAAGCAGTGAAAGTACTAGCCAACCAGGGTCAAGCCAGGATCAAATAAATCAGTTACAAGAAATGAATGCTCGATTGTTGACTATCCTGGAAAAGCAAGGACAAAATGAGAATAGAGGTGAAGAAAAGTATTACGAGCGCTTAGCTACTCATAAGCCTCATAGCTATGACGGTGAGGCGGACCCTGTCAAGTTCGAAGATTGGATGATGTATATGGAAAAGCTACGTCCTTGTTATTACAGGATGTCTTCCAATGGATTTCTTTTTAATTTTAACAACCTTTACAAACAACCTAACGAGGACATAGACATGTGGCACCATAAGGTGTGGACAGCCGCATATTACAGGATCAAGAAGGGAGATCAATGCCTAAATACACTAAGTGGTATGATTAAGTTCCATTTACAGTACCTCCCTATGGAATAACCCTACCTGAGGATACACGATTAATACTTTAACATCACATATGGTAATGGGAATGTGAACATGGAGGCCCATGGATATAATGGGCGAGTACTGTTTAGCATGCACTGCTTCCTAACCGACATCAAATATGAGGAGAATAAAGATAGGATTGACAACCAGTTTATGGAAGAAACACCTTCATCATCTACTTACGTATCTAGCCCTGCACCTCACCCACAACAAATGCCAGAGCCTCAGGTCCCAACCTTTGAAGATGAGATTCAACCAGAGGATGTTGATGATGAAAACTTAATCAAGCCTGTAGTGTACATCTCCGACAATGAGGAGAATGATAGGGAGATTTGGGTAGCTAAGACTGAAGTCGAAGTTAGCCAAGTTTATCCTATGATAGTGGAAATAGAGGATGATGATGACCCAAGTGAAGAGGCCATGGATAGTGATGAGGGTGAAATTGGGGAAGATCCCGAAGCACATTTCGAGGAAGAATACTCCGAGGAAGACCCTGAAGAAGACCCAGATTTTGAAGGGGATGACTATGTGGAGGTTAATGATGCAAGCGATAATGTAGCTCATTAGACATTATTTATTTTAGCAATTGATTTAGTTTGACTATCATTATTTAATTTTTTTTTTAGTTGTGAGTACTTAGGAAAATAAGTGGGCAGCGAGCCCAAGAGACTTCGATAGTTATGGGTTAAGGTGATTAAGTTAATAAGGTGATTCATTACATGAACACCATTAGAAGGTCTACTTAATTGTTTGCTGGTCTTGCCAATTGTCTTATTGTTAAGAACTTTAGTATTAGTTGAAATAAAGTACTATATGATTTACTTCCTTATTATGTGTTATGTATTATACTTGTTTCTGGTTCTTCACACAAGTAAGGGGATGATTGATTAACCCCTTGATCACAAGAATAAAAGGAAGTGTGGACAACCAATAGGCATGGTTGTAGCATGTGGCTATTGTGCGATGATTACTTGAATAGGGAGGTGTCAATTGAAGAACTAATATATGTCAAACCTTAAAGCTTCCCTTATCCTAAGTACCTCCCTTACTCTCTAGGTCGTAATTGATGGCTAGAAAGGGAAACCAACGTAATGATGGTAACCTAGCTCAATTCGAGGCAACTGTTCGAGACCTTGCCCCAGCAACTGCTAACTTAGTGCAAATCGTCGAATTAATGTAGAGCCAGTAGGGGAAATGTTTAAAAAGGTCGCCCAGAGCAAACCACCCACCTTAATAGGGAGGAGGGATCCACTTCCATTGGATAACTAGCTGAGAGAGTTCGAAAAACTATTTAATGCCATAAAATGTCCACTAGATCTTAAGATAGACAATGCGGTATACACTTTCACAAGGAAACCTAACTTGGGTGGGAAAACTGTAAGACTGCCCTGAGAAACAAATTTTACCCACCCTATATGAATAAGCTTAGGACTGAAGAGTTCCTTGACTTGAGGCGAGGAAAAATGTCTGTTGAGGAGTATCATACGAAGTTTAAGGAACTTGTGCGTTTTGCACCTGAGGTTGTGCCGATTAAGGAACTTAAGACTCAGCGTTTGTAGTTAAAGTTGACCTTGGACCTTCAAGGATGTTTGGGGGGGAGAAACCTCTACCTCACTCGAGACCGTGTTTGGGAAGACCGCACACTTATATGGGATCAAATAGAGGGAGCTAGAAGAGAACCCCGAGGAGAAGATAAAGGAAGGTTGAGTTTGAAATTTATAGGCCCTCATGAAATTGTCAAGAGAATTGGGAAACTGGCATATAAACTAGCACTACCAAATGAGTTAGAGCGTGTGCACGATGTTAAAGCTTAAGCATTATGTTCTAGATGTTTCAAATGTGCTTCACCCTGAAACGATTGAATTAGATGAGACTCTTTCGTATGGAGAGAGACCATTCAAGATTTTGGATCAAAAGGATTCGAGGTACAAGGAAAAAGGATGTGAGATTTGTCAAAGTGCTCTGGCCTAACCAAGTACCTGAGGAGGCAACCTGGGAGGTTGAAGAGGAGATGAAAAAGGAAATATCCAAAGTTGTTTCAGGCTTTATTTAGTTGAATGTCGGGACGTCACTCCTTTTAGGGGAGGTAGATAGGCGAGAGAAAACCTCACACCCTTGTTCTTGCATGCTTTTGTTTCCCTTATAATGTTGCATTGCCTACTAAATAAGTAATAGTTTCTCTGATGCGTTCAAGCTTTATTCTAAGTTTTGAGGACGAAACTTGTTTTAAGGGGGGTAGCCTTTAATACTTCGTATTTTCCTTACTATTTAATATTTTAATCTTTTAAAGTGTCGGTTAAGTTTTATAATTCAGGCTTTATTCTAAGTTTCGAGGACGAAACTTGTTTTAAGGAGGGTAGCCTGTAATACTCCGTATTCTTACCATTTAATATTATAATCTTTTAAAGTTTTTGCTTAAGCTTTATACTTTAAAGTTATGATTATTTTAGTAAATATATTTCATGAACTATTAAGTTTATAAATATTTAGAGTTAACTATTGAGTTTTATAATATATTTTATAATTTATTTAGAGTTTGAATATTATAGTTTTAATATTTTCTTAAAGAGTTTATGAAAATCAGGATTTAATGAGTTTTGGAGCTTGTTTGACTTTAAATAAGCTGAGTTTGACTAGGTTAATGATTTATAATCCTAATTTATTTAATTAAAATAAAAAAAGAAAGCAAAGCCTATAAAAGGCCCATTGCTTCCCTCTCCTTCCAGTCACGCTCAACCAAGAGAAACGACAAAGGAACGACGCTCATCCCCTCTTCTCCCACCTTCGTTGGTTCACCTCCAACGCCGACAAACTCGAAAGGCGCACCAAAGCTCGGTGGTTTCCGGCACCGGCGAAGTCCCACACCCTCCCTTGCTCGGTTTATCTCTCTCTCTCATTGGTTTACTCTATTTTACTCTGTTTTTGCTGTCACGCTATTGGACTTTGTTTTCGATCGCTGATCACTTGTCGGCCACGCTGAGGGCCGTCAGGCCAAGCCGCCGGAGTTGATCAACGAGCCTCGTTCTCACCCTTCCGTTTTATGTTGGTTTTGTTGAGGTTTTGGCTTCGATGAGGGGTCGTGCTCCGCATATGAGCGTTGGAAACCGACTGCTGGCCATCGTGGCCGCTTCCGACGGCCACCAGTGGAGGCGGCGACTGGCGGCGGTTGTGGTTGCTGGTTGCTTGGTGGTTCACAGCACATATGTAAATAAAAAAAGAAAACTTTATCTTTGTTTAAGTTTAGTTATAGAAACCTGAAAGAGCAACACTTGAAGTTATTTTCTTTAAACTATATTAAAATATCTATCTTTAAATATTATACTAAATTAGTTACCTTTAGATTTATTTTAATTTCAGTTTATAAATTAATATAAAGTTTATAATTTAAACAAGCATAAAAATATTATGTTCATATATTTTTATGTATTAAAGGTGTAGTATAGTTTTATTAAAAAGAGTTTTATTATTTAAAGAATTTGAAAACTAGTTTATAGTAAGGTTTAGAATTGGTTTTGTTTTTCTAGAATTCTAGATTAATAACTGGATGTGAATTGAGTATTGATTATGACTCAATATATGTTTTAGGTACCCAATTGGTAGAAAAGGAGTTTTAGTACGTAGTTGTGTGGAATTCACGCTTCAGAGGTACGTACACGTTAGCAAAATTCTAGATTAGGAATTATGTTAGTCTATATTTTCGTAGATTGTCGTAAAGCATGAAAAACTTAGTGTCATGATTAGAGGACTCAATTTTTTGGTCTATATGACGATAATGTTTTAAGTGACTTGTATGTTACGTGACTCATATGAGTTAAGTATTGAAATATTATAGTAGCATGTTGCTTAGTAAGTTTAATTGGAAATGCAAGTATCATGTTAAGCGAGTTCTTACATGTTTATTTATGGCAAGTTGCCCTTAAGCATGCTTTCTTTGTAATCAAGCGATTTCAGTCTTTTTAAGCGAGTCAAGTGTAGTAAGTGCAATTGAGAAGTTCGAGGTAACTTCATGTTAAGTCGAGGAATTAATCAAAGGAATGTTATTTGATCACCTAACGTGATTTAAGATAAAAGAGAATGTATATGGTTATATGAGTTGTCCTTGTGTCATGTGTGTATTTATGTCATTCTTGTACATGTCTATACTTTCAAAAAATACTAAAACACTTAAAGTGAAAGAAAGAATGGCATTAAAACTCGTAGGATGGATCCCCTATGAGTATTGAACAATGGAGGGAATGACAACCGCAGTGTTGTACATTTCTTCACAGGCTTCTACATGACGATGTAGATGACCTATAGTTTTAGTAATTCGTCGAGATGGCTAAGGTTAGCTAGACTTTCTGAGTAAGTTGATCCAGATGAGACTCTTACTTAGAGGTATGATCATACTGACGTTGTAGGCAAGGTTATTTGATTTAAGGTCGGTCCTAGGGACCTCTTATCACTTTCAAGGTTATTCGATTTGAGGACGGTCCTAGGGACGCTCTTATCACTTTTAAATAGTAGTAGCCCGTACGAATCCTGGTGGATGACGGTGCCCGTTCAATGCCAATTCAATAATAAAGTAATTTAGTCGTCTGTCTGATGAGCAAGAGTCGAGTTGTTAAGTCATGCTATGTTTTACCTTGTTAGTATCATGCTAGGATGTTTTGTTATGCTTTAAACTTTGTTACTGTGTATGTACTCAGCCCGTAGCTGACGTGTACTTTCTTGTGTGTCGTCCATTGTATTATGGACCTGCAACGAACCATTTCAACCTTATGTTGTATGGCGAGCAGAATTTCTTTTCAGGTATTCGTGATGAGCATCATTGGGAAGGGATCTTTCAGCAAGCTGTTTTCACTATTATGTTAAGCAACATTGATTTCATTTGATTTTCACTCAAAGAACATTAGTCACGTTTTGGGACTATTTTAGATATTAAGTTAGGAGTTGGGATTTCTAAAGATTTTAATAAGGAGCCTCAAAGGGTTTCCAGTTTGTCTTTGATTAATTTTAAGTTAAGACTTCCGCTGTTTTATTTTCAAAGGTTAGTAGACTTATTTAGTATTTTGTTTTATCAGACGTATACGTATCACCGTGGCGGTAACACCTCTAGATACCTCTGGTTTACGTAGAAAATTATTTATGAAAATAGAGAGGAATTTGGGGGTGTTACATGCTACCATCCGGGACTGAAGGCTTTGAGGTGTATATGATACTTCTCATGAAGGGTTAGGTTGTGTATTGATGAAACATGGTCGGGTGATAGCATACGCGTCTAGGCAACTAAAGCCACACGAAAAGAATTATCCTATCCATGACCTAGAATTGGCAACTGTTGTATTCGCCTTAAAACTATGGAGGCATTATCTGTACGGAGTAACTTGTAAAGTGTATACGGATCACAAAATCCTAAAGTACTTATTCACTCAAAAGGAGGTGAACATGAGGCAGCGTAGGTGGTTAGAACTACTGAAGCATGCACCTGAAATACCAGAAGAGGATAGGTCATTACACTACATTTGAGGAGCTGTATGATCGAGCTTTAGAACATGAGAGAATCAAGCAGAAGGACGAGGAATACCAGAAAAAGAGGAATGGGGGGAAAAATAAGGAAGGAAATTTCAAGAAACCAAGGACGGAGACCTCGGGACATATTCAAGCAAGGCCTTAAACCGGGCAAGCTAGTGAGAAGAAGACTGAATGGAAGTGCTTCAAGTGTGGGAAAAACCATTATGGGAAGGACTGTAGGGGCCAGAGTATATGTTTCAAGTGTAAGAATACCGGACATAGTACTAGGGATTGTCCACATCTATCAAAGGATTGAAGCTTCGGGAGCAATGCAAGGGCTGGAGCGCCATTACTATTGAAAGCTCCGAAGGGAAACTCGGGAAGAAACTTCAAAGCAGGAGCCTCTTCTTATCAAGGGAAACCTTCGGGGAAGGTATTTGCACTTAAGGCTGAAGCGTCAGAAGAGATAGAAGATCAACCAGGAGGTAACGTAATAACCGGAATCTTTAATGTTTGTGATGCACCTTCTTATGTACTGTTTGATTCGGGTGCATCCCACTCGTTTATCTCCAATAAGTTTAATAAGCATATGAAACAACAATTCATGAAATCCCTTTTAATATGTATGTAAGCATGCCCGATGGTACCACCATAACTTGTAGATGTAAACTCCATGATTGTGATATTAAGATAGGCCAAACGAAATTGGAAGCCGACTTAATACCCTTTGATTTAGGAGAATATGACGTCATTTTGGGGATGGATTGGTTGTGTAAACATAGAGTTGTGATAGAATGTTATGCTAAGACTGTTTGGTTGAGGTCACCTAAGGGTAGAAATACGTTGTATTAGGAAACGAACCAGAAAATTTCGACAGAAAAAGAAGATAGCCGAGGTATAGAATTGGGAGTGATTTAAAATAAGGGCTCAGAGGTTTTGGGATACTTATGTTATGTGGTTGAGAATAAAGCGGAGATGAAAAGGATAGAAGAGATTACTGTGGTGTGTGAATTTCCAGAGGTATTCCCGGATGAGCTATCGGGAATGCCGCCACTACGAGTCGTGGACTTCCACATAGACTTAGTGCCGGGAGTCACACCAATATTTACGGCTCCATATAGGATGGCGCCTGCCGAAATGGTAGAATTGAAGAGTCAGCTAGAGGAACTATTGCATAGAGGGTTTATTAGGCCGAGTGTCTCTCCATGGGGGGCACCAGTTCTGTAACACCCCGTAATTTCACTAGAAATTTTGGGGATTAATTTTATATCGTGTACGTTGTTATTTTATATATATATATATATATATATATATATATATATATATATATTTTCGTAGAGAAAAATTATATTTGATTATATTAATAGATGTATGTGTACTAGGAAATGTTTAGGTGTATAATGTGATATGTACACGTGCTTAAATTACAAAATGTATATGATTATGATGTGCGCATATATGTTACGTTATGACTAGTAATTTATTTATTTATAAAATAATAGTATAAGTATGTTTCGGAAACGCGAAAGTGTATAATGTGGCGTGTCGTTATTGACGGAATGGAAAATGCATATAGTCGTTGCGTGCGTGTAATTATTTTACAATGTTAATAGTATATTTTTATTTTATAAATTTGGATAGCATACAATTTTATTTTTAAGCAATAAGATGTTGTACGAACAGTTTAGTGCGCGAATGTTACTCAAACCTTGTTAACTTTGGTTCCGAAGAACTAATGATCTTAGTAGGAAGGTGAAGGAATGATGGCTAGCCATTGTATTATTGTAACGTCATTTGCCCCCACTTAATCACCCCCATCAATTCACCCCTTAATGCACCCTTAATGGCCCTTAATTCACTCCTCTTAATTCAGCCTTTTGAGCCCTCAAAATGCTATCAAGAGTAACCAGAAATTCTGCTCACCTTCTACACTTTGTTCACACGCCTCTTTCTCTTCATTCACCATTTTCGTCCATTTTCACACACCCATCTTGTTTGCCTTATATCTCCTTCATTTCTTATCGGAATTTGACGTGTGAGTAGTCAAAATTCATCTACTCGGAAGGATCTTGCTCGTGGTGTAATTAGTTTTTGAAGAAAGTAAACAAAGTGGCTGCAGTTCCTGTTTTGGTCAAACGAGTCATGAAGGTTGTGTCGGAATTGTGTTCGTTTCTGCACTTCTCGAGTTGGCTGAGGTAACTAACGGTTCGATTAGCTTTTTAGGATGAAAATCGTAGTCTTAGTACTGTTAGTTCGAACATTATAGTGAGGTATCAAGTTAGGTACTTTAATCAAATATCTGCTGGATTTTCATGCGTGTATAGGACTGTTTCAGTGTCTTTAAATCATGTTTTCATGCCTTAATTTGATTACTATCTATCCCTAGATGTTGTATAATGATGTTATGATGATTTTGAATGGTATATACATGAACTTGATATGGTTTAAAGAGCTTAAACGTGAATGGGTGCTGCTGTGATGAAAGTGTGAAGACAGGCTGAGTTAGCATGTTTTTTGTTGGAAATCTAGCCAAATTATGTTAGTATCATGCTCAAGTTTGATTAGGGATTAATTTAGATTGTTTATCTCGTGTTTCGGATGAGTTAAGTCATGACTATAGCCCTAAGAAGTGATGACAACCTGCTGAAATATTGACCCTGAAATTGCCGTGACTATGACTGATTTTAGAGCATGTTATTCTAGTTTCTCTTAAGCCTAAATGTTTATTTCATGTTTAGTATTAAATTAGGGTGTTTTAGGTTTTTAATGCATGTGTAATCCTTGAGTTTTGAGCATGTTAACATAGTTTATTTAGCTATGTTGATGCAAACTGGACTGCTGATTTACAGCCTTGTTGTAGCATGTTTACAGCCCTGTTTTGTTTAGCTTTTAATTAATTTTCTTGCTTAGTATAGTTTAATATCATGTTAGGATAATCCCCAAACTTTTGCAACATGTTTTAGGCAAGTTTGATGCCATTTTTATGGCTAAAGAGAGGGTAAGGTGCTGCTGCCTAGATTTCTGCTTAGGCGTGTGGTTAGGGTAGTTTTAAGGGATGAGTTACTTAATTTTGATGACTAATTTGTGCCTATTATATACTACTATGTCTTAAGAGTATGTATGCTAATGGGCTAAACTTAATTATGTGTTTTGAGAGGGTTGTAAGAGGTTTTGTTGAAGTATGTCATGCTGGAAGTGTAAGGGGCTGCCATGTTTTATCTCCTCAAATATGCATGTTTTGCAACTTGAAATTTGGCTTATTGTGCGCATTTCTATAGCTTAATGAGCGTATTATCATGTCATGCTTTAATACCTTTGTTTTAGGATGATTTGAGTGGGCTTATGACATGTTTAAGTGGTTACGAAGTTAGAATCAATTTTGGTATTCATCTAGCTATTTTTCCATGATTATACGCCATTGGTATTATGATGTCGGATTATTATTTATATTGAGTTGTCGACGTCGTAATGCTCGGGGGAGGATAATACTGTCCTTAGCATTATTTCGCCAAGAGTTATGTACGTAGGGTATTGTGACTTGTCATAATTAACTTCGTACCCAAACTCAGATAACGCCTTTGTTGATTTGAAGAATAATGTACTGTTTTAGTACTTTTGATGTTTGGTTTTAAATTGAGTTGAGTAGCCTAAGGGACGGTGTCCCAAAGGTAACGAACACGCACTCCGAGAGGTAGGGGACATCACGTTGGGTGTTACCCTGCATTGGAGATACCTAGGACTTGTTGTCGTCCGAGAGGTCGGGAAGTACTACGTGTATTGTCCCGCATCGGGAGTTTGGCCATTCTTAGACACAGACGGTAGGGAACGTAACCCATACGCCGTTCTGGAGATTTGATCTGACTTTTCCTGAGGAAGTGGGCTGCGGGTCACTAGCGTTCGCTCTCTCGTTATTAATTTGATGTTGTAACTACTCGAAGTTCTATTATTCTGTTAATTTGATAGTACTTCTGTTAGTTTTATTAATATCAATTTTATTATTCTGTTTTCTGGTTTATGTCTGTTTTCTTGAGTTATTATGCCGTTACTTGAAATTATTTAAATTTTGAAGCATGTTGCCAGTAGTGTTTTGCTCTGTTATTGTCCTTACTGTTATTTGGTTTTTAGGTAGTTATTAGCGTAATGTTTATTGTAACTGTACTTAAGATTACTTTTTGAATCCTATATTGGGCTGGGAGAGCTGTTAGTTACTCCCCACTGATTGTGGATATTTGTTGAACATTTTGCAGATGTTGGAGTTTAGAGTACTTACCGTTTGGACCGGGGTTGTGCAATCCGACCTTGTGAGCTTCAGTGTAGTGCTTGTCATAGTGGACGAGCATTATGAGTTAGATATTAGGACCTCTAGTCTTATGGGTCTTAAGCAGTAGTTTAGTTACCTTTCTATGTTTAACAAGGTTCTTTTGGATAATGTCTTGCATTATGGATTTTGAGTTTGGAACTCGTTAAATCTTGAGACGATGGAGATGAGGGTATGGGACCTCATCCTTCTGTACATTTCTAGGTTTTGATTACTTTATGAAATTATTGTTTATTAATATAGTTTAAATTTACCCTAGAGTGACATTTCCGTCTCGGTGGTATTTCCGCTACCACTGGTTTTATCTTTTAGTTCATTTATTTAAGTTAAAGTATAGTTGGTAAAAGACGGGATGTTACAAGTTCTATTTGTGAAGAAAAAGGATGGGACCATGCGACTATGTATTGATTATCGGGAAATAAATAAAATAACCGTTCGGAATAAGTACCTTTTACCTAGGATTGATGATCTATTTGATCAGTTGAAAGGAGCTGGGGTATTTTCAAAAATTGACCTAAGTTCAGGGTATCATCAGATGCGGATTGCAAACGAGGATATTCCAAAAACCGCCTTTCGTACTAGATATGGGCATTTCGAGTTTGTCGTGCTTTCTTTTGGGTTAAAAAACGCGCCCGCAACATTTCAGTACTTAATACAAAGGTATTTTAAGGAATATCTAGATCAATTTGTAGTGATTTTCATAGATGATATTTTGATATACTCCAAGGATCCTAGGGATCACGAGAAACACTTGAGGATCGTTTTGAATATCAGAGAGAAAAGTTATATGCCAAGATTAGCAAGTGTGATTTCTGGCTCGAGAAGGTTATGTTTTTGGGTCACATAATATCAAAAGAGGGCATAGCGGTTGATCTAGAGAAAATTAGGGCAATGAAGGAGTGGCCAACACCTTAAAACGTGATAGAAGTGAGAAGTTTCTTGGGATTAGCCAGATACTACCGAAGGTTTGTGAAGGATTTCTTAACGATTGCAGTTTCCATGACGGGTTTAATTCGGAGAAACGCCAAGTTTGTGTGGTCCGACAAGAGTGAAGCAGTGATAAGAGGTTTTTAGTGTGTCGTTAAGTCACTAAGAACCGCTTAGCAAATACAATTTATAAACCTAACGAGCAACTACTAAGCACGTAGTAATGGCAAGTCAAGGGTCGAACCACAAGGAAATTGGGATTGACTATTGTCCACTAAGTCCGAAACTGCCTAGGTGAAGTGTTTTTGGGGGTTTAAGATTGAGTAAGTAATCGACTAATTGACTAGCTAATGAATACTGACTAATAAACAAATAGGAGGATTAATATGATAAGGAAGACACTAGAGCTTGGGTTACTCGCATGAACTCGGGCAAGACACGACACAAATGCAACTACGAAGTTATAGAGAATAACATGCAAGGTTAAGTTTCCCTCTAAGGTCCTTGAGTCCTCTCTCGAATGGTCCTCAAGAGTAATCAATTAATCAATCGACTAAAATCCTCTCTCGAATGGTCTTTAGCCAATTTATTAATGGATTCAATTTGATTGGTTCCTCTTAATTTCTACCCAATCCCTTGGTCTAGAAATTAAGTTGATTCATGGGAATGACTAGACAACAATAATCAATTAAGAGTAATTGAAATCTAAGCCCTAGCATAAACCTGATCAAAGTCTACCTAAGGTGTCAAAACACCAAGAACAATGCATATTAGACATGAATAATCAATTACAAGAACATCTACATTAAGCCCCTAATTCATGCTTTCACCCAAACCCTAGATTAGAAACTACTCACTAATCATGGATTCTAAGCAATTAAGATTCCATAAATTAAATATCATAAACAAAGCAAAAAGATTAAAGGAAAGAGATAGAAGAGAAATTACTTGAATTGATTCACGAATTCAACCTTCAATAATGAAACAATGGAGTAACTAGTGTTTAGAGAGAGTTTAGGGCTAAGAGAGAGTTAATTAGAAACTAAGTATGAAGTAATATCGAGTCTAAGCTAAAAAAAACTAATTAAAAGCGTCATTAAACTAAGACGGAGAAAACGGGTCAACAACCGAAGTCAGGTCACCACGGTCGTGGTGAAATCACCACGACCGTGGCCCCTGACTTTCATAGGATCAGTTTCCAATCTTCAACACTCTGTTTTGCTCGCTACAGGTCCCCACGACCGTGGTGACCTGCTGGTCAGCGGACAGCTCAACTTCGAACGATCATATCTCTCTCGTCTCTTATCGGAATTGGGCTCATGACCAGTCGTTGGAAAGCTATCGAAACGAGCTAACACCTCCCACTTAAATCACCTCAATCCAATTTACGGATCAAACGTTATGTCCATTTGAAGTTCAACAGTCCACAACTAATCTTCCAATGATCATATATGACTTCAAAAACCTGTTAGTTAGTCTGAAAATCATCCAAAACAACTAAACGAGTAGTGAAGCAACCATTTAGCTCAAAGTAATCAAAACCATGCAATGCAAGACTAAAATGCTCTAAATCTATATGCATCGACACTAAAAATGCAGCATGGATAGGCACAATAAAGTACTTATCAAGCAGCATTCCGAGAATTGAAGGAAAGATTTACAACCGCACCGGTACTCGTGCTACCATCCGGGACTGAAGGCTTTGAGGTGTATATGATGCTTCTCATGAAGGGTTAGGTTGTGTATTGATGCAACATAGTCGGGTGATAGCATACGCGTCTAGGCAACTAAAGCCACACGAAAAGAATTATCCTATCCATGACCTGGAATTGGCAACTGTTGCATTCGCCTTAAAACTATTGAGGTATTATCTGTACGGACTAACTTGTAAAGTGTATACGGATCACAAAAGCCTAAAGTACTTATTCACTCAGAAGGAGGTGAACATGAGGCAGCGTAGGTGGTTAGAACTACTGAAGGATTACGATGTCGACATTCAATATCATCCCGGGAAGGCAAATAAGGTAGCCGATGCGCTAAGTAGCAAATCAAGCCGGGAGATTAATGCATTAGGGTTAGTACCCGAGATATTGCTTCAAGAGATTGTGAGTTTAGATTTGCAGATTATCAAGAAAGGAGAAATGCAAGGTAAAGTTAACACCATTACTGTCCGACCTACCCTATATGAAGAAATCGGGGAAAAGCAATCTATGATAAATTCCTTGAAGAAATCCGAGGGAAGATCGCTAGAGGGGAAACCCAGGATTTTCATAAACACTCAGACGGGAGTATCAGAATCAATGGAAGGTGGTGCGTGCCCGAGGATGGGGAATTGAAAGATAAAATTATGAAGGAAGCCCATAGCAGCGCGTACTCAGTACACCCGGGAAGAGATAAGATGATACTAGAGCTAAAGAAACATATCTGGTGGAAAGGGTTAAAGCGTAATGTGTCACAATTCGTGGCAAGATGCCTGTTCTGTCAAAAAGTGAAGTTCGACCGAAAAAGGTGCCGAGATCACTTCAACCTTTACCGGTACCGGAATGGAAATGGGATGCGATAACTATGGACTTTGTCATGGGATTACCAAAGTCAAGGAGAGGGAATGATTCCATATGGGTAATAGTAGACCGTTTGACCAAAATCACTCGATTTTTTACAATGAAGGAGACTTGGACGAAGAAGCAAATGGCAGAGGCCTATGTTAGGGAGATTATCAGGTTACATGGGGCCCCCTCCAGCATTGTTTCGGATAGGGATCCCCAATTTTTATCTTTCTTTTGGGAAAAGTTGCAACAAGCTTTTGGAACCACTCTCAACCTGTGTACGTCATTTCACCCGGCGACGGATGGCCAGTCTGAGCGCACGATACAAACTTTGGAAGACATGCTACGAGCTTGCGCACTTAAATTTCGGGGCTCTTGGGAAGATAGATTGTCATTAGTGGAATTCTCATATAACAATAGTCATCAGGTTAGTATCGGCATGACACCATACGAAGCTTTATATGGAAGGAAGTGTAGAACCCCAATATGTTGGAATGATGTGAACCCCGGGAGTTCCCGTAGGGTCTGAGCTCATCGAGGAATCGATGAAGCAGATTAAAATCATTCGTGAGAAGATTAAAACAGCTCAAGATCGCCAAAACAAGTATGCAGATAGGCGAAGGAGAGAACTCGAGTTCGAGGTGGGAGACAAAGTGTTTCTTAAGGCCTCACCTACAAAGGGAGTCAAGAGATTTGGGATGCGGGGCAAGCTTAGCCCCAAATTTATTGGGCCGTATTACATTTTGAAAAGGGTCGGATAAATAGCATACGAGATTGCATTACCCGTGGAATTGTCAAAGGTCCATAACGTCTTCCATGTGTCCCAACTCCGTAAATACATTTATGACCCCTCGCATGCTCTAACCCATGAACCTCTCCAATTAGATGAAACTCTATATTATGAGGAGAGGCCGCTCGCAATCGTAGACAAATAGGGAAAAGGTGCTAAGCAACCAGACGATTCCGTTAGTTAAAGTCCTATGGTCTAACCATGGAGCGGAAGAAGCCACATGGGAAAAAGACAGCGATATGAGGACACGCTACCCGCAATTATTTTAAGGGAAACTTCGTTTAGGGTGGTATAATGTAAACGCCTGACTTTTTATTAAGCTTTAAGCCGTGATTATTATGCGTAAATGGAAATTAGGATTTAAATAATGAGACTTTCATGTGTGTATGACTAGGTGTCACAAATTTTTGTGAGCATATGTGTTATGAAAATGTTTGAGTAGTAATATAAGAGTTATGAGATTCGAGAAATGCGTTATTTCGTGGCTCATTTATGAAATGACCAATGCGTATGTATGATTGTGCTAATAAACATGTGTATATGAGTAAATAGGATATATGGAATTAAGTATTATGTTATTTGATTTTATGAAATTAAAGAAATATATTTAAGTGATATGAAATTCATTTTAGAAAAGCTTTGATAAAGTTGAGAAATAAATTGTGTTACTAAACTAAGTGTGGATTGATGGTTACTATTTATTTTTGGACCAAACCAATTTAGAAACAATCCTTAGGATGTCCTTGAAGATAAATGGGTCTTTTTGGGTTAATAGGTGGCCAAAAAGTAGGAGAATTGGGGCTCCAAAGTGAAATGGTAACCAGAACCTGCAGCATTGTCATGGTTGAGGGAGAGACCACTTTACCCTTACTAAGGAGGGCAAAAACGGAAATTTAAAGGTACACGACTTTAATAGACATCCTGACCTAGCACTACACCAGATTTCACCTCCATCCATCAAGTAAATAAGAAAACACAGAACCCCAAAAACCACCCCCCTACACGCCTAGACCAACAGCAGCACCAAGGTGAGTTTTTTCTCCATTTTCTCCTACTTCCATCCATTAAATCCCACATGCAAGCTCATATTTGGATTCATTGGGTCTTAATTCATACTAGGGAAGATTTGGATTGAAGAAGAAGCCATCCTAAGCAAGTCAAAATCTCAATCTAAAATCAACAAAGGTAATGAACAAAAAAACAAAAGGGATATTTCCCGAGGTACCCCGGGGTTAGGGCTAATTCCTCGGGTACCCCTCTCGTTTACGAGCTAGCTCAAATGCCACCAAAGTTAATGTTTGCGTCTTAAATGCCATTACTACGAACTTTCGTTAGGTTTTCGTTAAGTTTTTATAATTAACTTTACCTTTCATTTAAACTAAGAAAAAAAAAGAAAAAAACTAAAAAAAAACCCACCCCTACCGCTCTCTCTCCTCCCCCCACCCACTCTCTCTCCTCCTCTCACTCACCCAGCCACCATCTCCCCCCACCCTCCCACTCTCTCTCCTCCCCTCTCTCTCCTCCCCAACCCCTACCCCCACCCCTGCCCAGCCTTCCTCTACCTTCATCCCTAGCCCACCCTGAAAACCGCCAGCCCCACCCTCCCTCACCCTCACCCTCACCCTCAGCCCCACCCTCCCCTCACCATAAAACCACCCCTCCCGTGAACCCAACCACCACTAACCCTCGAACCCCTGTCAACCCTTAAACCGCACTCGAACCAAACCGACACTAACCTCAAACCCACCTCGAATCGCCGTCGAACCCAACCTCAAACCCACCTCGAATCGACGTCGAACCACAATCAAACGAAACCACCATCACCTAAATCGCGACCACCATCAAACGAAACCACCACCACCTAAGCTCGATTTGCAACCACCATCAACGAAACCACCATCACCTAAATCGCGACCACCATCACTTAAGTTCGATTCGCTGGCAGTTTAAGGGAAGGGTCGACGACGATGGTGTCTTCTGGGAGAGAGGGTGGGTGGAGGAGTAGAGAGAGAGTGGTAGGGTGGGGGGTTTTACTTTAGGCAGTGGGAGGGAAGGGAGAGGAGAGAGAATGGGAGGGGGTGGTGGTGATGGTTTGGGTGGGGCGCGGATTCAGGGAAGGGGGAAGGGGGTGGTGCGGCGGTTTCAGGGAAGGGTGGCAGGGGTGGCTGGGTTGGGGTTGGGGGGTGGGTCGTGGGTTTGGGGAGGGGAGGAGAGAGAGAGGGAGGGTTTTGGGGTTTTTAATTTCTTTTTTTTCTTCTGTTTTTTTAAATGAAAATTGAATTAAAATTAGAAAGTTAACAGAAAAGTTAACGGCATTAGTAGTAATGGAATTTAAGACACAAACATTGATTCTGGTGGCATCTCAGCTATCTCGGAAATGAGAGGGGTACCTGAGGAATTAGCCCTAACCCCGGGGGTACCTCAGGAAATATCTTGTTGAGGTTCTTTCTTAAGTTTTTAACCTTCTCTTACCCCATTTTTTATGATTAAACTTCAAGGGCTATCAAGTGACTTTAAGAGTGTTGATTTGCATCTTGGAGGAGGTTCTTAAAAGCTATTCTAAGACTCACATTAAGGTACACAAGATGATTTGAACTCTAGAGAGAAATTTTGTAAAAAGTTGAGGAATTATGAACAAATTATTATAAGTATTGATTGGGGTTTTGCATGTATATATTTTTGGGATTATAAACTGAATTTAAAGTCTTGAGGTGTTAGAAGTACTTGCATGCAATGAAATCCTAAGTGAGAATTATAGAATTGCTTTTGAATATGATTGGATTAGCATACCCCCTTGACAACTTATTATGTTTGAATGTGAATCTAATTAAAAGTGATTACCTACTTGAATTAATCTTTGAATGATATTATATATTCTGTAAATTTAATTATTTACATGTATTTGGTTCCTACTAAGTTTGAAGTAATCATATTTTTGGCTTATTAAAAGGATTTTCAATGTTAATAAAGTGTGGTTGTAGATCAAGTTTCCGGCGAGGGAGATTCACACCGATAGTGATAGAGGAAGATGGGAATTTTGCTAAAGTCCCATAATTAGGGGGGGGGGGTTAGTTTAGAGTTACTTAATTTATGCTGTTCTAGCCCTAATATAGTTAATAGTGACACTTGATGACTTAAACAATACCAAAAGTTCACTTTAGTTAATGAAACTTTTTTGTTTCCACCAGGTAGAGTTCTACAAAGTAAAAGGTCACCACATAGAATTTCCCTATATACTTTCCTTATCTATATCCTTTCTAATATGTGCTGCTCAAGAAGATAATCATCACGTTAGTACTATACTACATGTAATGAACTTCAATCACAAAAGTAGTCTCAAAAGTGCTATAGTTCACCTATTGGACAAGCTATTTCACCAACATTCGAAACGACAATTAAGTTGGATGGCTTTGCAATGAAATTCTCTAGTTCATGGACACAATTTTCTTCTCTATCATCTTCACATATCACATCATCTTCCATTAGCTTTTCCCACATTATGTAGCTTTCAAATGATAAATCTGGACCACTCGTTTCGGATGTGAAATTCGATTTTTGTTCCGACGTTGGGCCAGGGCCTACATCATTGGCCACCAACCCAAGAAACGAGTCTGTTTCTGACTGAACGCCAGTTATAACTTCCTTACTTTGAGTCGACCTGTTTGTTAGGGAAGAGTTTGCAAGACTGTCATTGATTGAGCCCAATCTATGTTTCTTGGAGACTTTTCCACTACCAAGAGCTTTTTGCTGAAATGAGGAAGTTATTTTCATTGCCTTGCCAATCAGCATAACAACCTCCCGTTGCTTCCATTCAACGGAATTTAAACGCTTTCCGATTGTGACCAAACATGTGTTCGAGTCCTTTTGTTGTTGCCTAAGATCAAGGATCTCAACTTTAAAAAAAACTAACTCGATCCAAAAATTGACCTAATATCCAAATACTCCCTCCGTCCCAAAAAGCTCTATACACTTTCCTTTTTCATTCGTCCCAAAAAGCTCTATACATTTCTATTTTTGGACATGACCTACTACTACTTTATTCTTTTGACTTTTCAATCATGACCCACAACTCTCTCACATCCAAATAAAATAATACCTCACTAACTCCTATCACATTTACCTTTTTAATAAAATACAATTGATAACCAAAAGCTACTTGAGAGAAAAAATTTAGTGTTTTTCACTTGTTCCAAATAAGTCCCAAAGATGAGCATATCATCTACATACAAGAAAATTATAACTCCTTTACTGTTATTATCAAATTTGCTATATACACACTTATCGGACTTATCTATTGTAAACCATTAGCCAAGACTACATCATCAAAGATCTAACTAACTTGCAAACCTTAGCCTCTTGACCTTTGACCACAAATCCTTCAGGTTGATTCATGTATACTTCCTCCTCCAATTCACCATTAAGGAATGTCGTTTTAACATCCATTTGGTGAACTACAAGACCATGAATCGCCGATAAAGCTATCTCATAAGAACTTTATTTTGCTTAATTGTAGGTGATTTTAAGTCTCGTTGCATGTAGTTTTAGAGCATTTAGAGTTAGGATTGCATGGTTTTTCCTTCCTTTGGATTTCAAATGTACTTCACGAGTGTTTGGTTGTTTTTGATGTATTACAAGAGAATTGGCACGTGTTGGAGTATTATTGTGATCTAGGGACTTGGAGCATGTTCGAGCTTGCGTGGCTCGTGATTTGGAGACGCTTTGGTAACTTTGACTTGGGGAATGAAAGGAAATAGGTCACCACGGCCGTGGCATATTCACCACGGTCGTGGGGACCTGTAGCAGGCAAGACAGACTGTTGAAGATTTGGGACTGACTTGATGAAGTTGGGTCACCACGGCCACGGTGATTTTGCCACGACCTTGGTCACCCTCACTCCACAAAACAGAAGACATTAGGGTTAATTAAGATGTTCTTGTAATTACTTATTCATGTCTACTATGCATTGATCTTGGTGTTTTGACACCTTAGGATAGACCTTGATCAAGTTTATGCTAGGGCTTAGATTTCAATTACTCTTAATTGATTGTTGTTGTCTTGTCATTCCCATGAATCAACTTAATTTCTAGACCAAGAGATTAGGGAAATTAAGAGGATCCTATTTAGTGGTTTTCCAAACAAATTGAATCTATTAATCAATTGGCTAAAGACCATTCGAGAGAGGATTTAGTCGATTGATTAATTGATTACTCTTGAGGACCATTCGAGAGAGGACTCAAGTACTTTATAGGGAAACTTAACCTTGCATGTTATTCTTTGTAGTTTCGTAGTTGTATTAGTGTCGTGTCTTGCCCGAGTTCATGCGAGTAACCCAAGCTCTAGTGTTTTCTCTATTATATTTACATCTCTACTCGATTACTAGTTGTTATTCTTAGTTAGTTGTTTTGTTATTTATTCAATCCTTACACCCCTAAATACCCTTCACTTAGGTAGTTTTGGACTTGATATACCTTAGTCAATCCTTATTTCCTTGTGGTTCGACCCTTGACTTGCCATTACTATGTTCATAGTAGTTGCTCGTTTGCTAAGCGGTTCTTAGTGCCTTAACAACACACTAAAAACCTCTTATCAAAATGGCGCCGCTGTTGGGGAAATTATGCTATTGATTGAAGTTTACTTGAGTTTAGTATTGTTTAAGTGATTTTTCTTTTGTTTTTGATTGTGTTGTTATTCTCTAACCCTCTGCTTAGCTTTGTTGTGTTACATAAGAAGCAGAGCTCAAGGTTCACCCATCTTACCTTTAGATCCGGAAATCAATCGCACTTTGCGAAAGCTTGGGGGAGGTTTGGAACGGTTGACCTTGGGTTCTACGCCAGCTTCACCAATCTCAATTTCAACAAGTGAAAGTGAATCAGAAATGGGTGAGGATAATGCACAGCTTTTCAGGGATTTCCAAAAAGGCAAAGTCTTGGCTCAAGAGCTTGCCTGCTAACTCCCTCACTACATGGGAGCAAGTTACATTGGCCTTTTTGAAGAAGTACTTCCCAAAGTCTAATATCGCTGATATTAGGAGGAAGATCTCCTCATTTGAGCAAGAATGTGATGAGACACTTGCGGAGGCTTGGGAACGATTTAGGGAGTTGATTCGTTCATGCCCTCACCATGAGTTCAATCAAAATCTACTCATGAGGTTCTTTTATGATGGTTTTGACCCTATGTCACGTGCTAACCTTGATGCTAGAGCGGGAGGTCAACTTTCTAAGATCCCGCAAGACCAATTAGAGTCCACCATAGAAGAAGTGATCAAGAACTACTCATGGGGTGGAATAAGGAGAGGTTCTCAATCTAAGAAGGGTGACAAGTTTGAGTGGGACCCAATGGATCAAATTCAAGCAAAGATGGATCAACTTGACAAAAAGCTCTCTAAGATCACCCTTGCATCATCGAGTCCCTCACAAGTGAATGCTTTCTCTTGTGATATATGTGGTGGTACAAACCATAATACCTCTTATCATGAAGGATCTCATTCAGAGCATGTAGCGGCAATGAACTCTACAGGATAGGGTTATCAAGGTAACCAAGGGTATAGAAGCAATCAACAAGGAGGTTGGAAACAACCTCAACAAGGTTACAATCAAGGCTTCAACCAACCTCAACAAAGATGGAATCCACCTCAACAAAGCTATAATCAACCTCACCAAGGGTACAATCAAAGCTACAATCAAGGTGGGCCCTCCTCTCAAAGTTCTAGTGTCTATCAAGCTCCTCACCAACGATCCAATTTTTAAAAAGCCCCTCTAAATCCCCCATTTCCTAAACCAAAACCCCAACCTACTTATTCCTCCGATCCTACCTCCCAAATTCTCCAACAACTTCAAACCATCACCCAAGCCCTTGCTCTTCAAAGCCAAGATCTTCAAAGTCATGACCAAAGGTTTCAAGAGTTATAAGCTCACACCAAAATGCTTGAAACCTAATTGGCTCAAGTGGCCGAGAAAAACCCATCTAACCAGACAAATCAACTTCAAATCCAACCCATTCCTAACTCCAACCTACATCAAGTCAAAGCTATCCATTTGAGGTCAGGAACAAACTATGAGGGCCCCAAGATGCCTAATGAGTGTGAAGAAAGTGAAGTTGAGTTGGTTGATAAGGACAATCAAGTTGAGGAAGATGAAAGGGAGGTTGATGTGGAGAAAGGAAGAGAAGATAAGGAAACTCATGAGCAAGTTGGTGACAAAGCTCCATTGTCAACACCTCCTCCATCTAAGACCTATGTGCCACTGGTCCCATATCCTCAAAGGTTGGTGGAGAGGAAGTTGAGCGATAAATTCATTAAGTTCCTCCAAGTTATGAAAGGCCTTCAAATACACATTCCCTTCCTTGAGGCAATGTCTCAAATGCCAGCCTATGCCAAGTTCATGAAGGAGATCCTCTCCAACAAACGGAAGGTTGAAGACGAGGTTATCAAATTGCCATACCAAGTAACTTCTCTAGTGCAACGAGATATGTCTAAGAAGCAAAGAGACCCCGAAAGCTCTACTTTGCCAGTGAAGATAGGTAACCTCGAGCCAAGGGTGCATTGGCCGATGTGGGTGCGAGTGTGAGTTTGATGCCTCTATCCATTGCTAAGCGCCTAAACTTCCCTCTTCTTCCTAGGAGGAAGACTATTCAATTGGCGGATCGATCTTTGAGAGCGCCGCATGGTGAGTTAGAGGATGTTCCGATACAAGTTGGGCATGTCTTGGTGCCGTGTGATTTTGTGGTGATGGATATGGAGGAAGATCAGGAGACTCCTCTCATTCTTAGAGGAGAGGCTCTTAAGACATTGGGCGCCATAATAAATTGCAGAAATGATACAATCACAGTTGAGGTAGCCAATGAGAAGGTTGTGTTTGAGTTCTCTAAAACATTGAAGAGACCCATGATAGAGAGAGTTTTTCGGGTTGGTCATTTGGAGAGTGAAATGGAAGGTTCTGAGAGAGGAGTTCACACTGATTATGAGCCCTATGCTTCTATCACTGAAGCACTAAGTTTAATCATTGATGAGGTGAAGAAAACCTCTAAGCTTGTCGATAAAACTATTGTCGAGGAGACACATGAGGTGGAGTTGAAGGTCCTTGTCGCTTCCATTGATAAAGAGGAGAGTTCTAAGCCTCCTCCTAAGGTAGAGTTAAAACCCCTTCCCCCCTCTCTTAACTATGTTTTCCTTGATGATGCATGTACTAATCCTGTTATTGTTAACTCGTCTCTTGATGACATCTCTATACCAGAATTGATTAAGATATTGCAAAAATATAAAGATGTCATTGGAAACTCGATTAATGACCTTACGGGGATAAGCTCGACTCACGTGGTTCCGACCCCCCTCCCGGCCATTGAGTCGGGATTTTTCCCCTCCCTTGCTGTTGTTATCATTAGACTTTTCACAGTGAGGACACTGTGTGGTTTCGCTTGGGGGAGGATGTATATACTAGATTGCATATTAGCATTTAGTATAATGTTTAGGGTACATGTAGAATCCTTTTTTCATTCGTACATATAGATTGCATTTAGGTTAGAACTCCGCCATTAGTACGCATGTGTTTTTCTTGCTGACCTGAAAACTGAAAAAAGAAATGCTTTGATAGTCTCTAGTAGGCCAAGGAATTGTTGGGTTGTGGTGCGATTTGTCTCCCTCTTGTGCGGCTCGACCGATGGTTGTAGCTATACCTTTTGTGAGAGCATGTCTTTAGAGCCTTATAGACCGACATCTTTTCAGTCTTATTTACTTGTTGTGTGATGCTCTTCCTTGACGAATGTTCTCTAGAACTTGCATTGATTCTCCTTGAAATTGCATAGACTGGTTTGATTCTTGACTATGATTGAGGCGTTCATTATATATATGAACTACATTGCCAAATGTCACCCACATTCTCTTATCTCCTTTGTCACCCTCGTGAGCCTGAGCCTGTTTTCTTGTTTAACCGCATCTTTAGCCTATTATAGATTTCCTAACCTATGGGATTGTGAAGCTAGATAGGTGAGTGGTATATCTTGCGATTCAGTGCTCTGATAGCGATTTGAGTTAGTTGTATGATGTGTGTTTTGGTGAATTCACGTTCTATGTTGAGTTCACCTCCTCCCTACTTCTTGTTGATCTCCTATATCCCTCCCTTATTAGTTAAAAAAAATAGAAAAAAAAAGAAACGAAAAAAATGGGAACATCAAACATCCCTATAAAAAATTGTGGTTTTGTTCTTAGTGCTTAATAAAGAGAGATTAGGAGATGCTATTGGAGGAGGTATTATTGGTTGGTTGAGTGGTTGTAATGAATTTATATGGTTTCGCGTTAGCGTTTGTCTAGTTGGTGTTGATTTAGGAAGCTTCACTTTCCCCTATTTAGCACCAAATTCCCAAAGGTATCCACACCCTTACCTTTTAGCCTTCATTACAACCTCGATAAGTCCTCATGATTCTTGAAAAGAACTCATGTGTCACGGGATGGGGAGTGAGAATATATGCAAGCCTATGGTAGGATATAGCCAACGGAATTGAGCCTTGAGCGATCATTGTAACCATATAAACACGCGAGAAACTTTGAGCACGACGAAAGTGAGAGTTATCGTCCATATGACTGAGCCAAGCTTGGGGGAGAACTTGTGGTAAGATTGGTTGTTTTTCCTTGTGCTATAAACTTTGAGACTTGATAGTGTTTTGCATTTATGGATGAAAATGTTTGAACGGTCTTTGTTCTCTATTTTGGCACGCGTACTATTGTGGGGAGTCATTGAACTCTTACCCTTGTATTTGATTTGCATTGCTTGAGGACAAGCAATTGGACTAGCTTGGGGGAGTTTGATAAGCACTTTATTGTGCTTAATTGTAGGTCATTTTAAGTCTCATTGCATGTAGTTTTAGATCATTTAGAGTTAGGATTGTATGGTTTTTCCTTCCTTTGAATTTCAAATGTACTTCACGAGTATTTGGTTGTTTTTGATGTATTTCAAGAGAATTGGCTCGTGTTTTGGAGATGCTTTAGTGACTTTGACTTGCGGAATTGAAGGAAATAGGTCACCACGGCCGTGGCATATTCACCACGGTCGTGGGGACGTGTAGCAGGCAAGGTAGACAGTTGAAGATTTAGGACTAACTTGATGAAGTTGGGTCACCACGGTGTGGTGATTTTGCCACGACCGTGGTCCCCCTCACTCGACAAAACGGAAGACATTCTTCCAAAATATAAGGAAGTGGAATTTGGTGAAGTCAGGTCACCACGGCCGTGGTGATTTTGCCACGACCGTGGCACCTGACTTGCATAGAAGCAGTTTGCCTTGAAGATTGCATTCTACCTCAACAAATTTAAGGCACCACGACTGCGTCGACCTGATTTCGGGCTTTTGCCCCGTTATTCCGTTTTAATTTAATAGACCATATAAATAGTTTTTGCGATTTTTTTGTTGAAAATATATCTCATTACTTAGACTCTAATTACATAGTTAGACTCTCTAAACTCTCAAAAACTCTTAGTTCTTGTCATATTGCAACCTTGAAGCTTCAATTGTGATTTCAATCCAAGTAATTTCATTTCAATTTCTCTTCTTTATTTTCATTGCTTTCTTAATCATGTTTAATTTCTTTAATCTCTTTTGCTTTGAATCCATGATTAGTGAGTAGTTCCTTATCTAGGGTTTGGGTGAAAGAATGGATTAGGGATAATTAAGATGTTCTTGTAATTATTTATTCATGTCTACTACGCATTGATCTTGGTGTTTTGACACCTTAGGATAGACCTTGATCAAGTTTATGCTAGGGCTTAGATTTCAATTGCTCTTAATTGATTGTTGTTGTCTTGTCATTCTCATGAATCAACTTAATTTCTAGACCAAGAGATTGGGTAGAAATTAAGAGGATCCTATTTAGGGGTTTTCCAAACAAATTGAATCTATTAATCAATTGGCTAAACATCATTCGAGAGAGGATTTAGTCGATTGATGAATTGATTACTCTTGAGGACCATTCGAGATAGGACTCAAGTACTTTAGAGGGAAACTTAACCTTGCATGTTATTCTTTGTAGTTTCGTAGTTGCATTACTGTCGTGTCTTGCCCGAGTTCATGCGAGTAACCCAAGCTCTAGTGTTTTCTCTATTATATTTACATCTCTACTCGATTATTAATTGTTATTCTTAGTTAGTTGTTAGTTGTTATTTATTCAATCTTTACACCCCCAAATACCCTCCACTTAGGTAGTTTTGGACTTGATAGACCTTAGTCAATCCCTATTTCCTTGTGGTTCGACCCTTGACTTGCCATTACTACATTCATAGTAGTTGCTCGTAAGGATTATAAGTATTGTTTGCTAAGCGGTTCTTAGTGCCTTAACGACACACTAAAATCCTCTTATCACTATCAATAGTCTAATGGTAGCAATTCTAGCTACCGGAGCATAAGTGTGAAAGTAATCCATACCATATTTTTGCCTAAAACCTTGGACCACTAGGGCCTTATGTTTTAATATGGTTCCACCAATTTTCCATTTTCTTACGAAAATCCATTTACAACCTAAGGGTTTGCAACCGGGAGGTAAACTAGCTAAAATCCATGTATTATTCCCCATTATTGAATCTATTTCATCATTCACGACCTCTTCCCAAAAGGCGGAATCATGAGACTTCATAGCCTCATCAAAGGTCCTAGGATCCTCCTCCATATTGTAAAAATATGAAAATTGAGTCACAATTTACTCCCTTGACCCTTCAACTAAATAAAGTTGAAAATCCGGTCCAAAAGATTTCTCTTTTCTAATTCTTTTACTTTTCCTAATTTCCGGTGTTGTGGTTTCATGATCATCATTGATGTCACCAACAACCTTGGAACTAGTACTAGGTATCATGTCCTTTGGTCTAGGAATCGAAGAGAAACGAGTCTCATTAAATATTGCATCCATTGACTCTATCACGGTGTGAATAGGGACAAAATCATTATGTTCAATAACATAAAACCTATAGGTTTTGCTATTTTCCGCATAGCCTATAAAAATGCAATCAATTCCTCTTGCACCTAAAGTTTTACGTTTAGGTTCCGTCAATTTGGCAATAGCCCTACATCCCCATACCTTAAGGTAATTTAGATTAGGCTTTTTCTTTGACCAAAGTTCATATGGGGTAGTCTTGTTCCTTTTTTAGGAACCCTATTCAAAATATAGCATGTCGTTAAAATAGCATCACCCCAAAAACCGTCACTTAGACCCGAATTAGAAAACATGGTATTATCCATTTCTTTTAAAGTCCTATTTTTCCTTTCCGCCACACCATTACTTTGAGGTGAGTATGGTGCGGTAGTTTCATGGATTATTTCAATGGAATTAAAATAACTAAAATTATAGTATTCATCACCCCTATACGTCTGAAGTCTTTTAACTTTTTCACTAAGTTGAAGTTCCACTTCGGTCTTATAGAACTTAAACTTTTCAAGTGCTTTATCTTTTGAGAATGATAAATAAATGTAACAAAACCTTGAATAATCATCAATAAAAGTTACAACATATTTTTATTTCCCAAAGATGGTGAACTATGAAAGTCACACAAGTCACTATGCACCAATTCTACCAATATCGATTGTCTTGCCACACTAGGAAAATGATTCTTTGTAATTTTGTTTAACATACATGTCTTGCACTTCTCTAAATTCAAATCAAAGGAATGTATTAAAACTAACTTAGACGTGTCATATAATCTACGATAGTTAGCATGACATAACAGATTGTGCCATAGAGAAGAAACATCAAGCATGTAAATAGAACTAGCAATTTTATTATCAATGCTAAATTTAAACATTCCATTACAAAAGTATCATTGACCAACATAAATACCAAAAACAACCTTAAAACCAATATTCAAAAGACCTCCCGCAAGGTTTTTCCTAACTTCCGGAACATAAACAACATCCCGGAGAGTTAGAGTATTTCCCGAGGTTAACAACAATTCTACTTGGCCAATTCCCTTAGCCTTTACCGTAGAATCATTCCTCATATACAAATTTGATCCATCATCCAATTCCTTCAAAGACTTGAAATGGTGCCTATTATTGCACACATGTCGAGAAGCTCCCGAATCAATCCACCAAGAATCATCAACCTGCACAACATTAATTTCAGAAATCATAGCCACAAAATTCATTTCTTCAATTATGTTTTCATTTGCAACCATACCTTGGTTTTGAGCAACACTAGGTTGATCTTTCTTTGTCGTCTTCTTTTTCTTCCAAGAATGACAATCCCTCTTCAAATGAGGACCATTGCACACCCAACAAGTGAGAGTTTTCCTCTTCTTGTTTGCAACATTGGTTTTAGATTGAGCATTGGATTTCTTGGTCCCATTAGACCCACCAACCTCTACCATATTAACGGTAGACTTAGGAGCACTAGAAATAGTGTCCTTAACCCCATGTTGAGCTCGAATCCCTTCTTCAATATGAAGATGAGTTCCTAATTGCTCCATGGTAAGATCCTCCTTCTTATGTTTCAAAGTATGTATAATGTCTTTCTAAGAAGGTGGTAATTTATGAATAATGGAAGCAACAGCAATTGCTTCATCAATTATCATACCATGTGACCTTATTTGATTTAAAATGTGATGAACTTCGTGTAATTGCTCCATTATAGGCCTATCATTAGTCATTTTAAACACATTAAAATTACTAATAAGAAACTTCTTACTTGAAGCATCTTCAGAGATGTACTTGGCCTCTAGAGAATCTCAAAGCTCCTTTGCACTATCCACATTCTGGTAAAGATCAAACAAAGCATCCGAAAGTGCATTGAGAATATGACCACGACAAATGTAGTCATCATTCTCCCACTTTGTTCGCCTCCTCGTAGTCTCCAAGGCCTCTTCAACCCCTTCATCGGGGTAAGCATGAATGGGTGTTGTTAGTACATACACCACATTGAGAGTCGTTAAGAGAAAATGAATCTTCTTTTGCCAACGACGAAAGCCCACCCCTTCAAACTTATCCAATTTTTGGATGCACAAGATACAACATGAATGGGCTTGGAATATTGGACAGCTTTGTAATCCTCGAGCAAGAAATGAACGTAGCTTGTTCTCACATCCTGGGCCATGTTGTGCTCTTACAATCTCCTCCCCCCGAACCACCCCCCTACATTACCTGCAGCCCCATACACCTAATAGGCTTTAACTGAAATGGTTTTGATATGAAGATATATATGTTACTGATGTTGTTGGCAGTGGATGCTCATATTAATAGTATTTGCTAAAATAATTTGCTTCAAAAGACTGCTGACTTGCTTCTTAGAATGCTGGAATTGCTTCTTGGAATGCTAGAAGCCGGAAATAAAACAGAGTCGTATTAATAAGATATGAAGATAAAGCCTAGTTAGCCCATATGTTTTGGTCTAAAACCTAAGTCATTCTACAATACCAACATTAGGGCCAATGTTCATACTCTCTTTACAAGGTAACCATCTGTTGCAAATGCTTACATGTAAAATATCTTTTAACAAGTGCGAAAGGAGGACGTTTGTAAAATATTGAAAGGGAAACCATAGTAATTCTATAGAATCATCACCTAACACCTAGGAGAGGTGGGGTTCACGAGTCACGACTATCAGACAACAGAAAGATTTTTAGGTTGAATTTAAACTTAACAAATCCAATCGGCTTCAGCACAAAAAGCTATATATGGCTAATAGGGAGAGGGAAGAGAATAGATACAAACACATGGGAAGAAATGTCAATTTGGAAGAGAAGAAATAGGGAATGTGAGGGGAGAAGCACCTGATATTCCTGAAAGTACACAAATCCTGTACAAATAGAGAAAAAAGTCCTCACAATCTGAAACATGGGGACTATGACAATTGCATCGAAAAAAGCCAGTCCTTCATTCAACCTAGCCATCTGGAGCAGAAAAAAAGAGAACTTATCAGGAATGTGACAGAAGGACAATACACCATACTCAAATATTGCACAAGGGATAGCTATAGTCCTTAACCAGAAACCAGCTATGCTAAAAAATAGCAGAAGCATGGAGTATGTGAACAAGTGTGCAAGTGATAATTACTGGACAAGCCAACCTTAGAAGACTAGAGCAAACATAAAGAGCATCTCATTGCCAAACATCTTGTCGACCGTAATCATGTCAATATAGATTAAGGTTGGAGAAAAATATCATACAGAGACGTAGTGAACAATGATCCCACTACGCCTAAAACTACGACATAGGAAAAAGGAAGCAGGATTTGCCAATAGAATTTGAAGTCATGCCCTGACTTTCTTTTGAATGCTTACAACAAGGTAACCATCAGCTGCTAGCTCAGTAGGATACATCAGATAATAAAAGTTCTTATAGTGAAATAGATAAGCAATCAACAATCAGATTATATTGGTCCAATGAAGTTGTAAATAACGACTCAATGAGAAGCAATATCATATCCTAGGTACGTTTTTACAAAATATTTAGCATTATTGTCAATGAAGATCCTCCTAGAGTACCTTCCATATGCTATATTGTCAAAGTATTTTTTTCTCCATCCAAATGTGCAACATCGCATGGGGATAGAATCATACAACAGCATGCGAAACGGACACAGAAAAAAGAAGTGTGGAAGCGAAGCAGCCGAGCTCATTCCCACACTAAAGCTATCAACCCAAGTAACAGGCTCAAGACACTTTAGGACAAGCATTATGTGATGATACCTGAACTATGAAATTCCCTTCTTGGAGTTTCTGACCACCACCAACTTGAATAAGATCTGAAACATTATCGTATGATAGAAACTTGATGAGCTAAATTGTTAAGAAAATGTATCAAAATGACAAAAGCCTGCAACAAAGCGCGCAACCTTCTGCCATATCAAACTCTACCTCATTGTCTGCAAGGCCATATAAAGAAATGCAGTTATGCTGTAGGGAACCAATCTTTGAATCAAGTAGTTTTACCAATGGAATTATACCACCACATTGAACTATTCCAGCTTGATTATGTGAATCCCTTAAAGTAAATTAAAGTTTTGATTTAGTTCACGAGCATAAACGCCTAATTTAAAACAGAGCCAGAATGATGAGATCCACTTATAGTGGTAGAAAGATTGATAAGATTGTTTTGACCACATAAGTGATATTACAAAAAGCGCCTACAGTCGTTATAAGAGAAAAAACCTAGTATTACACAAGAGAACATATGTTTGGGTACAAGGAAACCAGAAGCACACCTGAGCCAATCTTCCACGAGCAAACATTTAAACTCTGCATCTGGTAATTGAAGCATCTCGATCAAAGGTGGGATGACACCTCTCTGGACAATGTGTACCTGCTTAAAATTATCAGTGGCTGCACACTAAATATCTTATTACGAAAAGAAGAAATAACAAGCACCAAACTGATTTAACTATGCATAAAGCAACCTCTCCAGTTGCGATTAGAGTTGCCAACACACCTTGCAATCTAAATCAGCTGATTCAAACTGCCCAAGGGTTAAGCTGCCTATCTTTTGGCTTTCAGAGCAGTAGGAGCTGCATAACGTAAACAAGATCAAGCAGATAACAAGGTGTTCAAGCAAAAAGAGGAGAGACTTTTTAGACAAAGAACTACTTGGTATGTGCTTCATGCTAAGAGATTGTGAAGGTGGTTTTGCACTGCTTCTACTTCCGCTCAATCGTCAACAAGGTCCTGTTCATGAGCACCATTATTACTGTACTTTCTAATAAATCTAGGCAAAAAAGATATAAAATTGAAGTTACGAAAACAGGATAAACAAAAAAGGGGAACATCACAAACAAAGAATCCAAGTAGAATAAGTAAAAGAATGAAAGGAAATTGATTAATTTGGTCACTTTCGCCCAAATGATATCCCCACGCTCAAGTTCTTGACTCTCATCTACACTAGTGGCCACCTGGCCAACACCATCAACTCACTGTAATCAGGATCATCACGGTCCTTTATTTCTTTTCATCTCAGACTTAATTTGATTAATAGAGTCCAAGTTTGATTAATATAGTATTATCATGAAACAATAGATTAATTCTGAACAATAGAAATCAGCGACCAAATGCGGAAAAAAGAGAATAGAAGATGAACATAACTGGAAATTGCAAAAACCCTAGGCTTAGCCATTTGACGGCTGATTTGCAGGAACATACTACTTACATAATCACCTTCAAGTTCAACTAACTAATTTCATAATCAACATTCTGAGAAAAGAGGGAGGGAGAATACTAAACTAAGCTATTGTTAGTAATAATCAACATTCCACACCCAAAATCAATCAAATTTCAGAATCAAATAATAACCCTAATGTCAAAAAATTAAGACAGAGAAAACAGAAGACAAATCAGGAGACAAGGAGTGATATTGAAAGAGCAGATTACCTCAAACACCATGGATGACGAAAGATTCATAAAGGAAGTTTCTAGATCTTTGTGGGTTCGTCTTCTTTGCACGCAATAGAAGGGACCACGATTACTTTTGCTTGCCGGTTCTTAGAAGCCGGAGAGGTCGAACTTCGGACGAAAACCACCTGAGAAACGACCTGAGATGGGTCGAACTTCAGCGGCATCTAATGAGTGTGCCGCCTCCGAAAGGTATAGATAGGAGAAATCAGAAGGGATTTTACCAGAGAGCATTGTAACAAAGAGAGAGAAAGGTAAGGGAAGAGAGATTGCCAAGAACACAATTAGGGTCAACGAAGCAGTGGGCGATGGAACTGAGAACTCCTTTGACCGCCCCCGCCTTTTCTTTCTCCGCTTTGTTTTCGCAACGGGCACAACCTGGTCAATGCCTTTTGACCTCACTATTAGCAGCGGGCAAATATAAAGCCCGCTACAAAATAACTTTCTTGTAGCAGTTTAAATTTTAGCCCGCTACAAAGTTATTGGCCCGCTTTCAAAAAATTTATTTGCAACGAGCCATCGATAAACCGCTACTATGATGGCAATGCAATTGGACAATTTTCCACTAGTGACTTAAGAAAGTTAATCCAAAATTCTTAAGCAAGCAATACTTCAAGTTGTTGTATCAAGGATGGAGTGCACCTCCTCCTTTTATAGTCACATATGCAAGAACCCCCATTTCTCTTGTTTTCCGGAATTAAATACTTCACCTCTATTTAACTCCCCATATGTGAACTAACTAAACCCATTACCCTTACAAATGTTCCAACAATAAGTAACTGAACCACTGGAATTTTACATGGTCATCAGGCATACCATCTAGAATATCCTCTTTTGGGATTCTCAATCAATGTAGCAGCAAAAAATAAATATAGGCTACCAGATACTAAACCCAGCGCCGTCCCATGCTTTTCAGGGGCCTGTGCGAAAATTAAAATTGAGGCCCTTAAATTTGGAGGATATATGACGGTCAAAATAGTACAATATCTACAATGTTGTTTATTTATTAGTAATACTTTGATTATTCTACTATTCATGAAATTTGATTCAAAATTTTGACAAGTATATTAAATAAATTTTTTAGTATTTAAGATGTTATTAATATTCTCAAAAATATCAACCTTTTGTAACACTCACAAATTTTAAAATTATAAATATCGTAATTCTGTATTGAAAAATATATAATTACAAGATACTAATAAAAAAAACAAAGAAAATAGCTTTCGGGATATATTGATATAAAACCCAAAAGTATTGCATTGATCGTCCATCACAAGTTTACGATAAGGATAATATAGACTTCACCTAATAACTAATACAATATTTTATTGCTACTGTAACAGCCCGTATTTTCAGGGTTTGATTATGTACTAAACAAAATTTATGCATTAATATATTCTTAAGTGTGGATAAGATCAACATTCGAGATATAGAAATGAGGCTTGAAGAGAAAATATATTGAGTAAAATTTATATCTTGGGAAATATTATTGAATGAAGTGTAAAAAAATGTAAGAGGAGAAGAAAGAATATGGAAAGGAATAAAAAGGAAAAGATATTAGAAGAAAAAGAAAAGGAGAAAAGGAAAAGAAATTAGAATAAGAAAGGAGAAGAGGAATAGAAGCCATTAAAAAGGAAAGGAAGGGAAAAGGAAGAGAGAGAAAAGGAAGGAAAAGAAAGAAGAAAGGTTGAAGATCAGCCTTTTTGGGTGTTTTCCGGCGAGATTTACGGTAGATGAGTTAGGGAAAAATCTTCTCTTAAGTGTAAGTAAGAAAACCCCTAAATTAAATTCTAATTTTGGGTTAGTAAGTCTCAAACCCTAACTTTATCCTTTTATTGTTCATGCATGTTGAGTTTGAGGAAGAAGGTAACAATGGAGTCTTGAAAGAGATTGGGATTGAGTAATGGAGTACTAGAGAAAGTTTTGAAGAATGAATTGGGGCCAAATCAAGGTATTAGAGTATTATGTTTTCATTAAGTTCATTTGAGTATTTGATCCTTTGAGATTATTGAAATTTGGTACTCAAATTGGTGTTGATAAGTGGTAAAGTTATTGTTTATAGATGTAACCTAAATGCATGTGAGATAATTTAAATTTGAAAGTGTTAGCTCTTAATTTTCCGTAAGAATTTGTACCAGTTTCGTAAAAACCTGTTTTTCGATATCTTTTGGTCATTTTTAGCCAAAATGCTATTTCACAAAGGTTGTTCGTATCGAAATTTTACTCAAGTTAGGCTCAAAAAAGTCTGATTTGGAGTTGTTATAAAGAAGTTTTGCCTATTTTAAGTTTTTGCTGAATTTGACATTTTGTTGGACGATTTCGTTGTTGGTAAAAGTTGTGGTGAATTTTTAAATTGTTGATAGAAATGTTTTGCAAAGTGTTTGAAGGAAATAATTATAAATTATCTTATTTAAGAGGTAAATGAAAATTTAGCCTAGTTCTTGATGGGTACATCATCTACCTTATTTCTTAGAGTTTGTTTAACTTACTTGACTTAGATTTTACAAAGTTAAATAATAACTTTTAAATAAAGTGTATATATATTTCACTTGAGGAGTGTTGATTTGGTCTTCCTTTTACCACATTGAGTATAACAAGACATTTTACAATTCTTTACTAATAACGTACGTAGTTCCTTATATATATAATCATATATCTCCTCACCAAATTTTAATGATTTTGTTATCCTTTTAACAACTTTTTGAGTAATAATTAAATGACCTATATTTATGACAAGTACTTTAATACCTTTGTTGTGTAATTAAATTTTATAACTTAAACTTTCAACTTTAAAGTTCGTTAGTTTCATAACAACTACTTTTATGAAAATCTTGTTGAAGTTATATTTGAATTGAGATTATGCATACTTCTTAAATAATGAGTTTAATATAAAGAGTTTGAAACGATTATGAAGATGTTATTTTAGTTTACGAGTTTGCGGTTAAGTACTACTAGTCCAATTGTATTTCGCCCCTTACTCTTTACGACCAAAATTGTATTTGAACAAGTTTGTGTACTACAGTTTGGAAAATGGGTTTCTAAACTATTTCAAAGTGTTTAGTTCGAAATAAAATGTGCTTCTATTACTTTTTGTAAATTTATTTTAAAGGAGTTATATGATTATGAAATGGGTTATAAGTAGGCTATTTGATTTTCTAGTTAAGAGAGGCCTAGTTGAATTGATGAAGGGAAGAAGAGGGTACATTAAATAACTTCTTAAAATGAAATTTAGTTGAAAACCATTGATTGTTTTCATGATTTACGAGGTTAATCATGGAGGTTAGTTAAGGATTAGAAGCATTATTTGAAGATCGATGGTGGGCTTCCTGAAGGGTAACATAAAGTATTGGTTAGCGGTTAAGGTAACTTTTATATACAACAAACTTAACTTGAATGCCCGTACTATATTTTTGTATAAATAAAATACGAATTATGTTGCTAAAGTACAATTTATTTGTTTATACAATAAAATATTTAGAACTATGAGAGTTCTAACCAAATATGTTTTGGAATCATAGACAAGACTTATGATTATTGAAGTTTTCTAATAATACAATGATTGAGGAACCCATTGAGGTGATTGTGTTAAAAATGTTTATTTGAGGTAACTTTTTAATAATGTTTCATAACAGTTTATTAAATCTTATCAATGACATTTTAGTTCATTTTATATCTCAAGTATTAAAAACCACGTTTTGAGCAAGTTTCAATCATTGTGTTATTTCCCATATACATTTACCTTTTTAATAGTTTCATGTTATAAGATTGACGTAGCTTGATTTCATATTTTGAACCTATCGTTGATTGAGGTTTTGTTTAAGAATTATTTTCTATTCTAATTTGATTACAACTACTCATGAAAGTATGTCTTTAAAAGTTGATATTATGAAGGAAAATTGGCAAAGAACCACCTTAAGTTTTCAGTTATTTGTAAACTCCCACCTTTATGTTTGTTTTTTTTATAAATTACCACCTTAAGTTTACCAAACCTTTATAAACTCCCACCTTTTGAAAGAATTTGCCTAACTTCGTTAACTATGGGCCCCACATTAGTTAGCTGATTAGCTCTTTTGTTTTTCCCTCCAAACTCCTCATTTCCCCCTTCCTATATATGTTATTTCCCTCCAAACTCATCTTCCCCCTCATTATTTCCATCTCTGCCACCATTTTCAGACTCCAAATCTTATAAAGGTTCGACTATTCCTGGAAATTCAGGTAATTCTGATTGTGAAGATTTTTTTCTGGATTAAAGTAGCTACTTTTACCATCTTTTAGTTTTATCTGACTTGTATAATTCTCATTTTTCTGGAGTTGAAGGTAAAATATTGTTAAGTATTGGAAAAGGTGAATGAAGAGTGCGAATTTGGACCATCGGGTATAGTTTCAGTGAGGAGATTCTTCTATGATGCATATTCAAGATGTTTGGATGAAAGTGTTTTTGATGGGTTGAAGATGGATATAGTGTCTTATTCCATGGACCTTTTAGGTTCAGATTTATTAGATGAGAAACTTATGGGAGCTGGGATTCTACGAAGCATTGCAGCAAGTAATCAATTTCCAGATAAAATCGAACCTTTGTAAGCTTTGGAGGATGAAAATGGTGGTAGAGGTGGAAATAACGAGGGGGAGGAGATGAGTTTGGAGGGAAATAATATATATAGGAAGGGGGAAATGATGAAGAGTATGGAGGGAACAACAAAAAGAGCTAACCGATGTGGGACCCACAGTTAATGGAGTTAGTCAAATTCTGTCAAAAGGTAGGAGTTTATAAAGGTTTGGTAAACTTAAGGTGGTAATTTATAAAAAATAAACATAAATGTGGGAGTTTACAAATAACTACAAACTTAAGGTGGATTTGTGCAAATTTTCCTATTATGAAAGCAATCTTTACCGAATTGTCAAAAGAAATGATTTTCAAAGTATGAGTAAAGACTTGGGTTTATTTAAATGAACATTTCCACGTTCCTTTATTATCTTTACGTAGTAGGATTTCATAATTCTCTCCAAAAGATAAAACTTCGGTTTCGATGAAATACTTATGAAATGTTTTAGGATTAGTGTCCTTAGAAATATTTTAGAAATAGTATTTCCAGTACATTTAAGTTTACTAGAATTCTAAACTTAATAAGAAATGGTTTTATCTTATTATTTTCGTATAAAGATTCATAAAGCAAATTGAATCAATCTTTAAGTTTCTTTCAAAGTAAATCATATCAATCCCTACTTTGACAAACTATTGAAAAATAGTCTGAACTGAATGATGGTGTTTTATCGGAGTCTTGAAAATACTTTATTACATACACATCCTCGCGCACCTCAATGGGTATTACTTTAGACACGTGAAATACCTTCCAAATTTATAAAATACTTCCAAAGTGTGAAGTTTTGTTATACAAAATATTTACCATTGAAATAACTAAGAAAGTGTTTGACTATTGAATTATAAGAAATTAAGTGTTTAATGTTATGAACGATAAGTAAACCAAAGGGCTAATGAGATGCAATGAATGATGCAAATGACATCTTAATTCATAAGCTAATAATATAATACATATATGCATAAGCGGAAAGAACCAATACCGAATGGTACGGTATGAACAACAATCATTGCAGGATGGGTGATCTCCTGATAAACCCTTGTAGGATGGGTAATCTCCTGGCGAATGAATAATAACAGGACATGTCCTAATGAAGGCTTGCAAGCATAATAATAAAATGGTGGGGCGACGGCCTCCAAAAGTTTAGAGAGAACCGATTTACCTAAGTAGGAAACCCCTCTCTATTCGTGTTCTCTTTCCGAATATTCATACAATGAATATTGATAATAAGTTCTACAATATATATAAATATGTGTTTTGGCTATAAGTTGCCAATAATATATGAATAACAAATATCAATTATCATGAGAGGGTTTGACAATGGTACTTATTCAAATTTTATTGTTGAAATATTTCTAAACTTATAACACTAAAACGTGATTTCTTACGAGACTTTACTATGTACTGCCTTATTATAAAATGTTTATTCTTGTCTCCAATCATAGTCAAATGTTAATATTTTTACATCTAGTATTAAAATAAAATGTTTTGACGGGTTGAAGTAAAGGTTACGAGTTTTTCACTCATTTTGGAATTTTGTTTGTTTTGTATATTCTCTCTTATTTTCAAATCTGTGTTGGAAGTTCGGAATCAAATCAAGGGTGATATCACAGTTCGAATTATATAGTGAGGTTCAAGGTGGTATGATCTTTAGTCTTATTGTTTTGGAAATTGGGTTGTATTAATTGAACATTAATGGTTTGTGAATAAGTCATGTTAATTATAGTTTTGGTAATTAAGTTGAGCAATTATGTATTTGGAAAGGCTCATTTAGGACCATTGTGTTGTGGGCAATGACCCACAGGTCCACGATCGAGGTTTCTAGTTGAGAATCTGCTGCAAGTTGGAGTTAATTTATGTTTGATTCTTCTTATTAAGAAGATATTCAAGTTTATAATTGTTAAGCGAGTTAAGCTAGCAGCTTGGGAAGTCCGGGCTGTTACAGCTACAAAGATAAAGAATAAAGAAAGTAAATGGAAAACAAACCATATATGAAGACCAACTTCAAGTGCATTGAATAAAGAAGAAAAATAAAAAGAAAAGAGAAACAAAAGGCATAAAAACAAAAATGGGGAATTGGAAGGATTTCAAAAAAAGAGTTAAAAAAGATTCTATGGAGCATGGAACTTGGTCGGCGAGTAATGTAGTGTACATGTTAGACCAGCAGGATAGAGAAGTGGATTATAAAACTAGCGCACACAAATACTATTATCTTGTTCCAGAAATTATGAGCCATGTGCAAGCGCTCCGCTTGCACATCCAAAAGGCCGGCCTTGATTAAACCGAGCAAGAAACTAACTTTAATTTGCTAAAACATATGCAAGTGAAGTAGAAGAAACATCATGAATATGCGTTGCTCCAAGTCATTAAAACCATCTCATCGATAAATCTTTTAAGTCATATTCATCACCATGGCATCTAATTTATCCATTAACAGTCCAACTGCTCTCCTTTTGGAGGATTCAGTCCTACAACTCTTAGAACTCTCAGAAATATCATTGTCATTGACTCTTTTTCTTCCTCTTTTTATGAAGCTAGGTTTAATATATTGTGAAAAAAGACAAGGGGTAGGAGAAACATCATTACTGTTCCAAAATTCTTGTCATTATTACTCATCTCATCATCATAGTCAAATGCATACAAGACATTCAAGTTTGGGGAAGGGAGAGGATATAAACGTCCTCCTTCTCACGTTGAACAAGAGAAACCTAAGCACTTCTTGAGCAATTGAAACACCAGAGTTGCTCCATCCTCTATTCAAGTTGAGGTTCAATCCATTCATATTGGAATGATCTAAATTGAATATTTCCTATATATAAAGGATATTTTTAAAAATTAGAATTATTGATTGATTCAATGAAATATATATAAAAAAGAATGGGTAAAGTGCTAACATCAATCTTATTTTTCCACACTCATTACTAGTCCTTATTGTTCCTTTTTCATGATCCATCCAAATCCCCTTTCTTTTCCCTACAATGATATCTCAAGGCTCCATCTAGACCTCATCCAATCTCACTTATTTTTAAGCTTGTTTTGCCATAAGCTAAGTTAATTATCTTTTTGAACTCTATTCTAATACCTTTCAACTTTCAGGGCATTCTTTGTGAAATAAATGCACCATGATTCATCGACTCCTTTCCACAAATTGATTCGTAAATCACAAAATAAGTACTTCCCCCGTTCAAAATTAAATGCAACAATTCACCTTTTACGCTTGTCGAGACATAACTTTGACGGTTAATATCTACTATAATATATAAGTAAATATTATAAAAAGTTGATATTGCTAAAGTATTTAACGAGACGAATCTAACAAGATCCCACTTGACTATGTTTTTCATTATGTGTAAAGCTCAAATTTTAGTCAAAGTACATATTGTGAATAGTGCAAAATATTGACTGTTGCATTTAATCTGGAACGGAGGAAGTATATGGTTTCTTTAGACCAATTAGCCCAACCCCCGCCTTCATTTTCTTCATTGGCCATTTTATTTTTTAGTGCCATGATACATAGTATATGACAATTATAAACAAATAATTGGTGGTGAAACTGATAAATTGGAATAATTATGATTAGATGGACAAAAATAATTAGTGTGAATAGACTGCTTATCATCAAATGTAATGACTTTGATAACAAGTGGAGAAACTAACACTTTGGACTAATTAGTTGGGAAACGTCATAGTGTAAGCATGGGATTTAGAGCAAAGAAGAGCAAAAATTAGGAAAGATGCTATTGTATTTAGATGCTATTGTAAGTTGTAACTAAAGGAAAGATAGGGAAAAGAACCTGACAAAAGAAAGAAGAAGAGCAAATAAGAACTAATTTGTAAATTTACATCTAATAATATTATTAGTTCTACTGCGATTCCTAATTGAGAAAGAAGAACATCAAAAAAGAAGATTAAATTAATTTATTCCAATGCTTCCTAATTAATTTTATTTTCCTTATATATTAGTAAAACTTCAATTCTTAATTTCTTTTGCTTAAGATTTTCTATGTACATGAAACTTGAAAATTGAGTCCTAGCATTATAGTTGACCAACTATAATAAGTTGACCAGAGCGGCAATTATTGACATTTATACGGAGTATATTCGAAGTTTTAACATGATGCATAATAGTATTTTTTAAAATTGAAGGTTTTATATGGGATAAACATTGATGGCTCCTAAGCAAACATATTTACTCACAATTTGAAGTAGCACATAAAATCTTACCATAAATTAAAATACTATATGTAAGACCTCGACTTTTTAAAACTTAATAAAGTATTTTATTAGCTTAAGTACGTATTAATTTGAATTTTTACAATTCAATTAAAATTATTTTTATTTTTGTTTTTAAACGTTTAAAATGATTATAAAATAATTTGATGAAATTATTTTTAAAGTGATTATTATTATTATTATTATTATTATTATTATTATTATTATTATTATGTTTCATTTCTTAAATGATTTAATTTCTAAAATTATGTTGTTTAACTAAATGGGTACTTCATAAAATCAAATTTGCCCAATACCCATCAACCCAAAATAATAACTCATCCTCATCAACCCACAACCTTATTTTTTTTTATTTCCATCTTCTCCTTGCCTTGCTCCCCAAGAGCTTCTAGAACAACCTACCTTACTCCCCAAGGCCATTAAAGGCTTGTTCTTCAAGCTCACTTGAATACTTACTACCTAAGAATACTTGCTCTCCAAGGTGTTATGAGCAAAGCTAAATATGATTTTCATCCAAATATTCTGTAGATAGCACCCCATCAAACTACATTAAAAACACAAGTCCATCTTCTCCTCTTACTTCTCCCCTGCTTCCTTCTTCTCCTCTTGGCTGCTGCTCTTCACCTCTATTGTGGCTGCCACCGCGGCCTCATCGGAGAAACCAGCACCGCAACAACTCCCAGCCACCACCGCACCTCCTATTCCCTCCTCTGCCTTCCCTTTCTCTTTCCTTCCTCCCTCCCCCTCTTCACTCACGTTGTTGCTGCGTGCTACCCCACCGCAGCCCAGCCGCATCACCAACAGAGGCACTCCGGCCACCTCACGCCGGTCACCAGTCCAGGCCACCACACCTACGCCACCCCCTCCTCTGTTTTCTTCTCCTCGTGGGTTGCAGTAGCAAACCATAGTTACTGATTCTTTTTTTGAATCAGTAAATTTGCTCCTAATTACCAAAGTCAATTGTTGACTTATTAAGGTACTAATAAGCTCATCACTAATTATATTTCTTTTTCATGGAAAACTCTTAGAGTTGTAAAGTATCTTGTTCAGAAAACTATTTCATAAAATTTTTAGTATTTATTTTAAAAATAAATAAATGTTTAAGTTAATGTATGAATGGAATTAATATTATGAAGATTAATTATAAGTTTTATGAGTTTTATAAAATAATGTTTACAAAATTAATTAATTATTATTATCATTATTTATAAAATGTTTTAAGATTTGTTTTTAAGTTATGAAAATGGAATATTGAGAATGAATTATTTAAGTGAATTCTATATGTAATGTTTTTAGTTTAAGGTTTCCGAAAAGGGCATTAGTAAGGAAGGTATTGTAATTAGTTATGAGTTAAGTAGATTCTAATTACATATTTTATTGGTGTATATGGAGTGATATGCGATAGGGTGGAAAGGCGAAAGACCTTAGGATGACGGTTTGGAGTATTGACGATTATTTGGATTAAGCGGTTAAGGTAACCTTTATGTCCAGCATCACATGTATGCCCGTTAAATAATATGATCTCTAAGTTATTTATTTATGTATGGCTGCACATGTGTACTAAGTTAATGCATTTTTAAATAGTTTTATGATTATGTTATATGAAATTTCATTATATTAATTATGAGTATTAGTATGAGTGCCCGTATATAAAAATGCGATGTTAAATGAACTTTTATATTATAAATTATGGAATTCATGTATTATATCCATCTTATTACGTGAAGTTTAATTAATATATATTTATATTTATTGTGATTCATATGTTTAAAATACAATTCTTATTTATAAATTATATGTTGATATGAATTATGCTACTTTAAATGATTATTAACGTATGGTAATTTACAAGTTGTAATTCATGGTACATGTTCATTTGATTAAATCATGTCTATGTGAATTACGGTAATTTATAGTTATGACCCATGTTTCGCTCATATGAGTAAAATATATTACTTTAATTATTATATTTAGTTTTGAAAGTTTGATTTTATGTAAAGAGTGAAGTTTATACGACTTTATATGCAATGTAATAATCAAAGTGAATATGAAATCTAATTATGGTTCTCATGATTATTAAAGATTAAGTGTAGTATATTATTATGATTCATGAACTACACGTTTATACAATTTATAATACGTATGTTCAATGTTTCTAGATAGATTCATGAACCTGGGATTTCTACCTCTATGGTCTATTAATAATAATTTTAAGTATGATTTCATGCTCTATTTCGATTATTTATGAGATTATGCTCAATTGATTTATGAAGTGTTCATATGTAATAGTGGTTATATACATTATAGAATGCGTAAGGTTATGTAAAGCAAGTTAGTGTCTAATAAAACATGAATAAAAGATACATAAATGAAAGTGAAAAGGGGCTCTGACGGGGAATTGTTATGTGGTCGTGTATGCACCTTTCGCGTCTGCAATATACCCAGCAAAGGAGAGAGCTCCTTGAGGGTTACGAAGTTAAAGAATATACCCAATAAAAGGAGTGCTCCTTGAGGGATGCGAAGTTCATACCAAACAAAGGAGAGTGCTCCTTGAGGGATACGAAGCTTATGAATGTGTTATACCCAACAAGGGAGACTGCTCCTTGAGGGATAACAAGATTACGAATGTGTTGTACATCCAACAAGGGAGAGTGCTCCTTGAGGAGTACAACGATGTTATGAATGAGTGTTACACCCAACAAGGGAGAGTGCTCCTTGAGGGGTACCACAATGTTAAGAACGAATGATGCATGATGCAAATGATGGATCCAACAAGGGAGAGTGCTCCTTGAGGATCATCAAAAGGTGGGAGACGTCCCACAGGCCTGGACTAGCCAATCAAGTTAAAAGAATGATTAATATAGAAACTTACTATGTTTCAAGAGTAATAATGGAAACTCGTTGAGTTTCAAGCTATTAAGAATGTTAATAATGGAAACACGTGATGTCTTAAGTTGGTGTGTGTATGCTCATAGAAGTCTTAAGGTTTAACGTGTGTCAATAACCTATGTGGATTTATGCAAGTTCGTTCATGTCGATAATCGAGTTCGTGGCTCATGATTGTGCTTAAAGAACTGCCCAATGTGTTTAAATATGATATTGCATGATTATCAATGCTTATACGGCCCATGTTTTATGTTTATACGAGTTTATGTACGTTTCTATGAATTATATAAGTGTTTGTTAAAATGATTACATGTATGGTATGAACGTGAGTTTATGCAAGAAGTATGATTTTATATGATTTAATTATGTATTTGCTTGGTCTTTAATGAAAGTATGTGAAGCATGTTTGATTTCAAATAAGTTTTCAAACCAAACTGTTTTTACAGGCTGGAGTAAAGTTACGAGTTTTCCACTCATTTTGGAATATTTTCTGTCTTTTTTGTTTCTCTATTTTTCTTCTGAAAGAAGCTCAGGTTTAAGAAAGCTAGAGGGCTCAGGACCGACCCATGGAAAGGAAGTTGTTGAGGTGGACTTCATGAAGCGTTGGCTAAGGCTATTTATAAGGTCGTTATTGTAGTGGAGACATTATGAGCCATTTTTTTAAGGATATTGTATGCATATTGGGCCATAACCCACAGGCTTAACGATTTGCTTCCGCTGATCTTTATTTAATTATGAGTTATTTAAGGTTAATCATGTTTAATTAAGGACCCCTAAGTTTACACCATAACTTATAAGAAAAGTAAACGAGCTCTTACAAATGAGAAGCTACTAGAAGATATTCTCAGCAATCAAACAAACCAAAATTTACCAAACTTGAAAGAAAATAGCATAAATGTCCATAAACAAATAAGCAATTTGGGAAATATAGCATCAACTTATATAGAAACTGGAAGCAAATAACATAGATTTTGATTTGCAAAAAAAGTAGCAAAAAAATCGAGGAATTTAAGAGAAGCATACTTGAGACGTGGAGCCTCGTGCAAAAGAGCATAGTTTAGGGAGACTGTAATAGGATTTGTGAGTGTGAAAACAATATAATTGTAGACTTTGAAGGGTATATTATTCTTTTACAATTTATAGCACCAATAAGTTGAGTCAAACGCTGCTCTTAGCAACCTAGTAGAATTGAGAGGATTGGGCTTAATCTTCTCGTTCAATCATCTTACCACCTAATACTTCTAATTGATGATTGGACATGCAAACCTCTAATTTAGCTCCAATCCTCTTATTTTGTCCCAAACCTTTTATTACCAAGCATACGTGTATTTTCAAGGTAACGTACACCTAATCCTTTAATCCCCTTGCCCTCACCAGTACCACCACTACCTTAGCACCACCATCAACACTTCCACCACCACCGCCTCCAGTACTCTTGTCACCACCTAATATTTATTCCAAACCTAATATTTAAGTGGGCCTGTTATTAAGTCACTTCGACATGACTCTGATGTATGGCTCTCAGATCAGGTTTCAGTTTCACATGCATTACAATCATTCTACATTGGCCAGTTTAGGCCTAGGCATTGTCAGGTTGGTAGCGACTTGCTTTCAGATTGGTTGGAGGACCTTCTTATTCTCACAAGCGAGCACTTGAATATATAATCTACACCTTTTCCCCCTTGTGTCCTTTAAGACTCATTGGTTGATTGTTGGGGAGCCTCTATCCTGTGAGGTTTTCTCGTTATTTCGGGGTGGTCGCCTGCTTCATGAACTTAATAAAACGTACATAGCCCTAGTCCCAACGGTGTTACGGCCTATAGAAGTCTCTCAGTATCGACCTATTCACTTGTGCAATATATAAGTATAAAGTATTTTCTAAGATGATGGTTTTGCAGCTGAAGAAAATCATTCTGGGCTATCTTACCTTATCACCTTAGCAATGATGGTATTCTGCTACGATATGAGCTTTTACATGGGTGAATAAAAGTCTAAGGGGTCGTACCATGTGACTTTGAAAGTGGACCTTAACAAGGCTTATGATCGAATTAAGTGGCATCTCTTGATGTTTATCCTCACCCGCATGGGGTTCCCTGCTTAGTAAATTCGATGGATTATGGAATGTGCTACAATCACATTTTCAGGTCCTGGTTAATAGGTTCACTTCGGATCCCTTCTTTCCCACGGTGGGTTGCATCAAGGGACCCGCTATCTTTGTACCTATTGGTATTATGACTCTGGGTTTCATCTTCTAGGTTGTGGGGGAGTAGTCGGTCGGGCGGCTACGAGGTGACCCATTTGCTCTTTGCCAATGATTCCCTGTTGTTCTTTGAAGGTACCCCAAAGCTTGTCGTCAGATGAAGTCTATTCCTGATGGCTTCTGCTTCTTATCTGGTGAAAATGATTAATTTTTGAAGTCTCCCATTAAACTTAGCTATAATATGCCCCCATAAGAAAGTCTCTGCATTGGGGCCCCTTAGGAGGTTCCTTCTATCAGGAATATAGACACGTACTTGGGTTGTTCGGGGAGGTCGCGAGGAAGTCTCCCTCTCATTTTGCTTTTATTCGTTCATACACGGGTCCAATAGAAGTTATTTTCTTGGAAGTTTGCGATGCTTGGCCCAGCAGGCCGCCTGATCCCAATAAATTTGTGTTAACTGCTTTAGGTTCTCATATTATGGTTTCTTTCTACCAAACCTAAGTGGTTAATTTCAAAGCTTAGCTCGACAATGCTTAAATACTGGTAGGTGTTATATGTGGATTAGCGACCAATCTATTGGTGTAAGTCTGTAATTTTGCAACTCCCTAAGGATCATGATGCGACTGCTCTTGATAATTTACTGGTTCAAATACGACAACTCTTTTTTTGGCAGGTTTCACAATTTAATTCCTAATCGAATCCCCTAGTGAGTAGGGTGTCTATGGCAAAGTTTTGTAGGCCCCCTCTTGCCAACTAATATCTCGTCCAACCGCAACGAGGTGTCTTACGACATGAAGTGTTTACGCCAAGCTTCTATGCAGATACAAGGGGGTTTAGGCCATCGAGTAATCTATAGGGAGCATACTGCAATCTTATAACCTGACTAGGATGGGAACACTCACCTCTCTATTCGACCGTGTGCCTCACCCATGCTTCGTTGGGTGGTTAACTCATGAAGCATATTGGAGATTAGGATGCAAACCTTATACGACGCTCCTTTTTGTGCAGGATGCCTGTCACATTTTTGTTGTTCCGTTATTCAAAGTCGCAGACCAGGCAAGTGACGATCTGGTGTAACATTCCTCTTCAATGGGTATTTATTCAACCAAAGTATCTTACCACTGGCTACTAATTCAGCAATGCCCCTCTTCAGCGCAGGACACTAGGTTTTGGCTTTTTTTTCGGAAGATGAAGCTCTCACCACAACGGAAGTAGTTTTTGTCGCGGATTCTTCATGATATTTTACCTACAAAAATAAATTTACAAAATCGAATGTTAAATGTTTCTCCAGACTATTGGTTGTGTAGTGTTGATTTGGAAAATCAGTCTTATCTTTTTTCGTGATTGCTCTATCGCTTAGCGCATTTCGTCCGCTTTAGATATTGGTATTCGTTACTCATTCTCTCACACGGGGCTATCGAATTGGGTTAAAGGTTTTCTTACCCATTTGAGGAAAGCGAATACACCTCATGGAGACATGTTCTTGCACTTTACTAGTATCTTATGGAGTATCTGGTGGCATAGATACTATGTGCTCTTCTGCCATGCTACATGTGACCCACAAACTATTCTTAGGTACCAAACGATGATATTACGGAGGTGAACAAGTGCGCTAGCTACGCTAGTGCCCTGTTCCTTGATGCAGACACGATATGTTGTCTGAGTTTTGTGCATGTTTTAGACAATTTTTCTTCTTCCCCAAATCGGCTGTGCGTGGATGGAGTTTGAAAGATGAGTGATCGGGGTTAAACTAAAGTCGCTATTGGCCGACTTCTTCAGCTAGTAGCAGAGTCATGGCTTGGAGCATCCCTATTTTTCCGTCATCTCCCCTACAAACAAAACTTCTATCTCTTCGGATTTGGCTTCGTGTTGTGCAAGGTAGGTATCAGGCAATGTGCTAAGTACAAATTATCCGCTCGTGATCCACAATGTCCTTTATTGCTTTTTATCTTATAGTTCTATCGTTTGTCATAAAGTCCCTAAAAAGCTCAGTTAGACTGGCTCATGAGCTAGCCAGTAGCCATCGGTTCGCGCCGGTTTTGTTGAGTTTTGGTTTTCTCCCTTAAAAAAGAAAAAAAAAAGAGTGTAAAATAGATGAGTAGATGGTCTAGGTCCACATCCGTTTTGCTCTTTTCTTATCGTCACCAATGCCAACCTCCCACGTAGCAATTTCCTAGATGACAGTTGGACGCTCAAATTCCCTCCCTCCCCCCTATCCAAATTCCAGAAACCACCGCGTCAACACACCACACACACTTCTCCACACAGACAGAGAGAGAAAGAGAGAGTCATACCATTTCCGCTGCGAACCTATCTACCTTCCATGTTCCATCCATGGCGGCATCTCAAACTCAGTTACCTTCAACGCCATTAAACACACATTAAACCTTCTCCTCCAAACAACACCAAAACTCGGAGAGATATTTGTTTGTTTCCGTATAAAAAATGGAGTATTATTGTCTTGGAGCTTCAAAATTATCAGCAATGGCGGTTTCGCCTACTCTTAATCACGATTATTTCAGAAGTAAGAAGATGAAACAACAACGAAATTTTCAAGCGTTTTGCTTCTGGAGACCGAATCTTCCTTACGTTGTAGATTGTAATAGTCGTCGTAGTAGTGCAATTAGTAAATGGAGGTGTGCGAATAGTAGCGAGAGTAGTTGTGTAGTTACTAGAGAAGATTTCGCTAACGAGGAAGATTTCATCAAAGCTGGAGGTTCTGAGCTTCTTTATGTTCAAATGCAACAGAACAAAGCTATGGATTGCCACTTCAAAATTTCTGATAAGGTTGTGGATTCTATCTTCTTTTTGATATTTACATGCATTACTGTTGTTCCGATAGTAGAATTTTTACGTATGATTGTGTTTTCATTGTTATGCTAGTTAATTATTTGATGGAAAACTAGAAATAAGTGACGAAACACCAAATTAGGTGTTTGTCTAGTGATTACAGGCACTTAATTGCCTTGTTTTTTGTTTGTCTGATTTGCTATATGAGACAAAGACCTCATTCATTTTGGAATTTGGATGTGGACTCCTCATTCGTCTTGGATGTAGACGTGATTTCAAACTCCTTTTTATGTCTCTGCTGTTAGTTTTATAGATAGGTGTGTGTGAATATTTCTAATTCTAGCTTCTTTTAGTGGCGGATCCAAGAATGTCATTACACGGATTCAATCTTCAGAACGAAGACCAAAAGAATTATTAAAATAATTCATATTTGCCACCATGTTAGCCAGAAGTCCTGAAAGATAAACCATTATGCAAAAAGGTACCCTTTGATGAGCCATGAATTTAAAAATCACAAGATAATCTTTAATTTACTGTTTACACCTTAATAAATCTCATCAATCTTAAACTTACCTCATACTTCCTCCGGTTCTTTAGTTGTTCCACTTTGAAGTTCTCACTATTCATCCAATTTGACCTTATCTTTATACTAATATACAAAAACAAGTATTATCATGTAAGATGTTTATAATTTGCTAATTGGTAATTAAGGATACTAAAGGTTAAAGCCGTCCACCGACAGTTGTGAAAGTGAAAGTGGAATAACTAAATAAATATTGAGGAAGTATTTACGCTTGATTGAACCAGATCATCCCTAGAGCAGATTTTTTTTATATTTGAAAGTGAAGAGAAAGCACTCCTATTAATTAAGTGTAAATGGTTTCTCTTCTAAGTTCTACAAAAAGGTCTTGCATGCATGAGGTGGACATTGATATTAGTGTACACCTAATTTTGAGGTTCTCCAATGTGTTGCCAAAGTTGCACTATTTGTTGCCAAAGTAACGTATCCATTTATGTTTTTAGTGCTATCAATTTATCCATCATGTTGCCAAAGTTAATCGTTTTGTCATTACTCATTAGAGTTACCTTGATAAAATAATTGTACACCCCCATGTATTCGAGACAATGTGTAACTTGCCTTTTCCAACATACTCAAAATAATTATGGCTACTAGGTAGTTGGGTATAGGGCTGCAAACAAGTTGAGTTGAACCAAGTACTTTATTGTTCGAGTTAGGCTTGATAATGATTATAGGTGAACCGGCACGATCGAGGTTGAACGAGCTTTTCAATTTGCTTGTCCGAGCTTGGCTCGTTAAGCTAAAGACTTACTCGAGTTGGGCTCGAGTTTGCTCGTTTAGATGTCAAACTTGCTTGAACAAGCTATAGTCAAGCTTAATTCAATAAAGGAGCTTCACAAATTTAATGATACATATCCATATTGTGAAACATTAACAACAATATCTACCATCCATTTCATAGAATCTGACTATATATTGATATCTTTCTATATTATGGTTATCTTCTAATTAGGATATAAATTACCCTTTTTCATGATAGAAATTCATATTGTAAGTTTTGGTAAATTTTTTTCCAGATTTTGTTATATACTTATATTACCTCTTAAAAAGTCTTCTCGAGTTATAATGAGCTCTTCACGTTATAAACAAGCTTATAAATAGACTTTCAAAAGAGCTGTTCACGAGCTTAAATGAGTCGAACGTAAAGGTGTTTGATCTCAACTCATTTACTAAACGAGCTTTAAAAAATTGTTCAAGCTTGTTCGTTTAATTTTCGAACAAGTTTTGACCGAACTTTATGAGTTTGTTTACGAGTTGTCCGCGAACGTAGGAGCTCATTTGCATCCTTAGTTGGGTAACTTGTGTAATGACTAACTAAGGAGTATAATGATTCGTGTATTAGGCTCACTAAGCAGGAACAATGAATTGCAACAATATATACCAAGAGGTACTAGGATTTACAAACCTAATTAAGGTAACTATAGATAAAAAAATATTTACATATGTTTATATTCGAGTAAATCCCCGTAGTTAGAGCGAGAAAAAGACAGATGCTTAGACTGTAGCGAAAATCTTTGAACAAGGGTTGAACTATTGAAGTAAGCCGTTGGTAAAGATGTCGGCATACTGGAAAGATGAAGGCATGTAGAGGACCCGAAAGTGACCAAGAGTGACCTTTCCATGAACATGTCCATTTCCACATGCTTTGTGCGTTGGTGGTGAACAAGATTATTGGGCATGTATATTGCACTAATGTTGTCACGGTAGACCACTGTAGTTCTCGATGAAGAGGACAATGCAATTGAGGAAGGAGGTTATAGATCCAGGAAGATTCGGCAACAACAATAGCAACCCCCTAATTTACAAAGGGGACAATGTAATCCAACAAGATTCAGCAACAACATTAGCAACCCTAAGGAGATGAGATTGTCACCAAGAAAGATACTGAAACCTTAAGGAGGCACAATGAATTACAACAATTTATACCAAGAGATGTTAGGCTGTATATACATAATTAAGGTAACTAATCATAATGGAAATTCACATATATTTATATTCTAACAGGGAGGAACTCCCATAAACAAGGATTACATAGAGGTGACAAAATCAGCTTTGTTGTTTTACGTAAAAAAGGAGTTCATGCCAAAATTATGCTGTTTGGTTTCTCATGCAACCAGCATTCTACCATCTATATTATGTTGATACTCTTGTGCACAGGATGCGTATAATGTCATTTATATATATATATTTTTTTTTAAATTTTGAACTTCTTCAAAAGTCACTGGGTTCAACAGATCTGCCCCCTGGCTTCTTTTGGTAAGATCATTATTATTGTTTCAAGTTGCCACAGCGTATTCAAAGATGCGTTTTCTTGAACTTCTTTGCGTCAATTTATTGCAGCTGCCTCAAATATCAGATGGAGGTGAATTGCTGGATATGGTGGTTATCGGTTGTGGTCCAGCTGGTCTAGCTTTGGCAGCAGAATCAGCTAAACTAGGACTAAAGGTTGGCCTTGTTGGTCCCGATCTTCCTTTTACGAACAATTATGGCGTTTGGGAAGATGAATTCAAAGGTGCTACTTCCAACTAAACCTGTGATTTTGTGAACGTTGCCTTGTTAAACTTCTATCTATATGCTGCATTTTGAAGAGTCTTGATTCTGCTGCATAGAATTAGAGATAGGTTTTGTTTTCAGTCATACTCATATGCTAACTTATCTTGGTGGTCTGAGGTAAGATTCTAGTATATAGACTAGTCATGCATGTCCCATTATTGCCATTGCTGATAATTGGTTTTGCTGATATGGCTTTCTGAGAATGCAGCATTGAGATTTATTTTCCTTTTCCAAAAACTATTTTTTTCTTGCTGGCTAATACTGGTCGACGATGTTTTTCTTTTAGCCAATTGTACGGTGAGTCAGAATTGTAACTGTACATCTATATTTCAGCATTGGGACTTGAAGGGTGTATTGAGCAGGTTTGGCGTGATACCATTGTATATATTGATGATGATAATCCTATATTTATTGGCCGATCTTATGGAAAAGTTAGTCGGCATTTGCTTCACAAAGAGCTAGTGCAAAGGTAAATCCGCTTTTGGTAATTTCATTTTCTGCTTCTTAGTCTTCAGAATTTGTTCTTATTGTTTACCAGTTTTATGTAGTTATGTAATTTATATTAATTTTGTTTAGGTGTTTGGAGTCAGGTGTCTCTTATTTGAATGCAAAAGTGGAAAGGATTATGGAAGGACTTGATGGACGTAGTCTTGTTGCTTGTGAACGTGATGTCACTATTCCCTGCAGGTGCATAGTTTTCTACTTTTGTTTATTGTCATGTAATGTTCTTACTGATTGACATTATGATTTTAGGCTTGTAACTGTTGCATCTGGAGCAGCTTCAGGGCAGCTTCTAGAGTATGAAGTGGGTGGTCCAAGGGTTTGTGTTCAAACAGCTTATGGTGTGGAGGTGGAGGTATGTCATATATAACTTGATTCATTGAAGATGCAGTTCTTGGACATAATGGTTTACTTTCAAATATCTGAACAGATATAACTCTACCTAAGCTTGTGTGTTGTGCTAGTAAATTATTTTTTCTTCACTGGCTTTCTCTAAGCCTTATTTTTTATTTATGGTATAAGTATTCATACTACATTTTTGAGCCTTATTGATATTTGGGAGTCAATATCAATGCTAAGAAGCTTTCAGTGAATGATTGTGCTGTTTTGCTTGATAAAACTGTTGCTAAATTGAGAGTTTGGGGGAATAGGTCTCTCTCTTATGCTGGTATGTGTGTTGGTGAATGCAGTGTTGCTACTTGCTAGCTATGCATAGATACCGGGCTTCCATCTTTTTGCTTCCTAAAAAGGTGTTAGATGGAGTTACTACTGTTTGTAGGAACTTCTTGTGGGATGGTAAAGCTATTTCTTCTAGACCTCCTCCTATTGCCTGGGATTTTGTCTATAGACCTAAAAAGGGGGTTTAGGGATAAAGGATTGTCATGTGTGGAACACAACTGCTCTTGGCAAGTATATTTGGAACATAGCTCAAAAAGTTGACAGTTGTGGCTCTGATGGGTTTATCATATATACTTAAGGGGAAAGGAATGGAAGAGTGTGGCTCCTAAACAAGCTTCTAGCTGGTACTGGAGACAATTATGTAAAGTAAAAGCCAAGCTGAAGTATGGTTATTCAGGGAATCAGTGGATTGGTTCTCAGTTTTATACTATTGCTAGTGGGTATGAGTGGCTTAGAGTAGCTAGCCCTAGAGTGCACTGGGATGTTTCGGTCTGGAATCGGCTCAGTATTCTTAAGCATTCTTTCATTGCTTGGATGATTATGTGGAAGAGATTGAGGACCAGATATAAAGTTTGGCTTTATTCAAGACACTCTATGCCCCCTATGTTATTGTACTAATGAATCTGTTGAGCATTTGTAATTTGCCTGCAGATACTCTCAATTGTGGTGTGATGAGTTTCATAAGCTGGTAAAATATTGGGGGATTTTTTAGTCACCCAGTCATTGTGATAGCTAGATGCAGATAGGGAAAACCTCTTTTAAAAAGAGAGTTGTTCAAGCTGCTGTTGTGGCCTTGCTGTATAGCATTTGGAAATAGAGGAACCAGGCTGTTTGGGATGGCAGTGTACTCAGACCAGCTATGTTGTTAGTGTACTCAAGAAGCAAGTATATGCTAGAATTATCACTGTAATGCCTAGGAAGACTAGTGCTAGATAGAGGGCTTGATTTCTTTCAGTATTTGGTACTTCATAGTTTGTATGGCCTGCTGTAGGTTGTGATGTCTGGTGGTTGTATTTGGTAACTTTTGTGTGTGTTTGGCCTTGAGTGTTTCTGGTCACCCTTCCTAGAAGGTGGGCTAGTAGCTCTTGGTCTTGTTTTAATATATTTCTTACCTTTTCTTAAAAAACTACGCAAGTGTGAATTATAAGAGGGAAAAATAACAGTGAAAAAGAGAATGTCTTTACACATGCAGATTATGTATTAATTCAGTTAGTTTATTCTTGAAAGAGGCTTATTGGAAATCTTATGCAAAACAGCCATATTCCGCAAAACTTCCATTCTAATATGATTCCTCAGTGTCAGTTAAATTGAACCAGAGAAGTAGTGATATTATGACTTCTCTTTTTCTTCTTCCTTCCCGTGTAAGATGTTGCCATTCTTCAATAATCTGGCCAAAATTCCTGGTATCAGTGATTAAGGGAAAAGGCTTAAAGTGAAAGGCTAGAACATGTAATTGTTGTTTATCTTCCATTCACGGGCTCTTAAACTTGGACCTTCTATATATAATTTACTTTCTTATAATCTTTAGGTGGAAAGCAGTCCTTATGACCCCGACCTGATGGTATTCATGGATTATAGAGATCACGCTAAACAGAGCTTTCAATCTCTGGAGGCAAAGTATCCAACGTTCTTGTATGCAATGCCAATGTCCCCCACTAGGATCTTCTTTGAGGTGAGCCTTTTGTATACTATGGATGTATAATGTTCATTTTTCTTTTCTTCTGAAACTTGTCCTTAATATGTTTCAATACAGGAAACTTGCTTGGCTTCAGTTGATGCGATGCCCTTCGATCTGCTCAAGAATAAGCTTATGACGAGATTACAAACTATGGGTGTTCGTATCCTCAAGATTTACGAAGAGGTACTTTCTAAGTAATATTTACATCACAAGAGTAGACTGGTCTTTTCTTTTCCTTCTTGAATGGTGAAATGGTTCCCCCAAACCTGTTGTCTCCCCTCCCCCTGGTATTTAGAGGGTATTGGTGATGATAGAAACATAGTTGGTAAGTTAGACGAAGTAATAAGGAGTATTATGGGCTTTGTCAAGAGTACTGGACTTAATTAGGAAAGCTTGGTGTTAAAAGCGATAATTTTGTCATTTTAACCCGAATTAGGCTAGATATGGGCTACCCCAAACATTTAGCCCCATACGTGATGCGTGAACAAAATCGTATGAAGAACGTGTATCGAATGGAAGAATATGTTGCGAAGAAGATTTCCAATGATGTGAGTGTGCATCCGAGGATAATAATTAGCATCCGAGGAGGTGTATATCCAAGGGGGGTACATCTGAGAGAAGTAGCATCCGAGCAGGTGTGCATCCGAGGGGATGAGCATCCGAGAGGAATAGCATCCTAAGGGGTGTGCATCCGAGGGGATGAGAATCCATGGGAATAGGATCCGAGGGGTATCACGTTAGCTTGGACGTTGTCCAAGAATCATGCGTCTAAGTGTTTGTCGAGGGCTTGATGCCGAGGGTCGTCGCTAGTGATGATGAGAACTTGTTGTTAGACGCCGAGGGCTTGTTGCTATTGATGATAAGGGCTTGTTGTTCACACCTAGTGATGGTGAGTTGCTTGGCTCATGGGTGCCCCTATGTTGAGGGGTAGCTAGGTTGAGTGTTGTGTAGGTACATGGGCGTTTGGTTCACATCTAACAATGATGCGTATAGACTAAGGGCTGCGGCGTGTAGGCTAAGATGGAGCATGAGTGTGATAGAAGCACGATGGAGGATGTAGAAAAGCTATGCGGAAGATATGCAAGCTAAGGATGTTGAGTTATCTAGTTCTAAGAAGTCCAAGAGCTTAAAGACTAGCGGGAAACAATTGCCTTTGTTCACATATCACCTCGGACACATGCATATCCCCTTAGATGCACTCTTAGACGCCTTCTTGGATGACTCACATTATGTACATTCATCGGACACGCCCTAGCGAACCTCCGAGGAAGGGAAAAAAAAACCACCGAAAATCTTGTCGACATATTATTTCGTGCGACACTCGATCTTCATATGATTTCATTCGCCCATCACGTGTGGGCTAAACGTTTTGGGTCAGTCCAATCAAAGGTGGATGACTAAATTGTCCTTGTTCACATCAGACTTTCATGAACAAAGCCCATTACTTATTTCCAGAAATACCCTTAATCAATTTAACAATTGCGGTTGGGTCATCATAGTTTCTTAGTATAATTTCGGGTAACTTTTGCTCATTGAATCCCCCTTTTCTCTATTTTCTCTTTATGAGCCTCCGAGGGTCGTTCTCGGAATCACCTCGAGATAGTTTACCTTCACTCTCTTGGAAGCTCTCGGAGCATAGCCTTCAGGCCTCCTATAGCGGGCAAACGACTAATACAATTCCCAAAATACTTTCATACGCATACAAATAATTATGTAATGCAATAACAGTTTTGTACCTTAAGTAGTAATACTTGTAGCAAGAGTAATTAGTAAAATAAATTAGAGCAACAATAATAGTAATAATATTTACGAAATGGTTAAATAATGAATGAAACCGATTGGAGCGGGGAAAACACGCCTTGATGGAAATTTTTTTAGTTCGATCCGGTACACTTCACTTCAGCTCCATTAATTTCACGTCTGCCCACTTGAGTTCAGTTCACTTGAGTTCAGTTCACTTGAGTTCAATTCACTTGAGTTCAATTCAGCTATATAAGACTATTGAGTACCTCTAAGGGAGAATAAAGGTTTGAAGATGCTCGACCTGTTGCTCCTCTCCGACTCTCCTAACTCGTAATACACCTCCATAAATTCAAGTTAATTCAACTTATTATTAAGAACACTTTTGTTATCATCTTGATTATTATTCTTTATTTTTTATTATCGTGTTACTACTTATTATTGTATTGATATTTGAATTTAAATTCGAATTTCTAATATTTTAATATTTAACCAAGTTCTTTGAGATTATCATCGATTTTGCTAATATTATCAATTTATCTAAGAATTAGACATAATTATATGCACTTTTGATAAACCTATTACTATTTTAATTATTATTTATTATTATCAATATACTCCATCCGTAACGGTTTAATGACAACAATTGGTTTTGCATGCATTTTAAGGAAACAATTTAAGGGTGTAAATGAACAAATTAATCAAAATGGTTTTAACACAATCAAGAATGAGATTAGAGGTTACTAATCTTGAAAATATTTTTGATTAATTTATTCATTTACATCTTTAAATCTTTTCCTTTAAATGCGTGTGAAACCAATTATTGCCATTAAACCGTTACGGAGGGAGTATATGTTATTATCCTTTAACCTATCAGACATTATCATATACTTGTTATGTCGAGGGACCCTTTCTCTCTAACCAAGCCCTCCTCAGCCCAACCCTAATTACCGCCTCTCTTTAGCAACCCAAACCGCTCCTTCTCAGCCTGATCTAGTGCCTTGCCCCTCAACCCCTCCTCTAAACCCTCCTTAGTCTTTTGCGTGCCTCTTGCACCTAATTAACACCTCACCAACGCCTACCACTCTCGCAACCCCTTCTTTAAGTTCACCTTACCAATGACCCTCGAGAGGCTGCACAAGGAGATAAACTCTACTCATGTTGTCTCTCGTCTCTCGAAATCCCAAACATCGGTGGGTTCACGTTGTGGTTGGTTCGCACCGTATCGTGGTCACCTCATCGCCTCTACGAAATCCCAAACATCTGTTTCAAGCTACCTATTGCCGCCCAAGAAGCCATTGTACTTCCCACACCTAGGTCGTTGCTGGAAACTTTCAGCACCATAGACCAAGATTTACCGAGTGGCTTCTCTAAGAAGCTTGTTTTATTTTATTGTTTCTTTTTTTTAGATTTGTTGTATAGGGTTGTTTTGTTCTAGTTTTTAGTTTTTAGCTTTATGTGCTTAGTTCTCTCACTCTTATCCAGACTTGAGTTGATACCTTGTATCTCCTTCAAATTAGACATTATCATATTCATTAGTATTACTATTAGTGTTATTAATATTATTATTATTATTAAAAATATGGTAATTATAAACCTTATAGCTGTATATAAGGAGTTAAATATAAGGAGTTAAAAAGTAACTTAAGTAACTTTCAAACATTAATAACATGATTCACGTGGGATTTTGGCATAAATTCCCATATTAAGACCATTTTAGGCGATATATTTTATGCTTTTATACGACTCTTAGGACTGTATATATCATTACCCTTATTATTATTATTATTATTATTATTTATTGTTGTTATTATATTATACCAAATGAATTTGTTTGCATTTTGGATCAAAATAATATAATACTCTCTCTGTTTTTATCTAAAAGTGACATTTGTACTTTTTACATTTGCCAATGCATATTTTTTATCACGCATATCTATAATCATGCACGAGTAAAAATTATAAAAGTTTATATTAAAAAATACACATTAAGATGAATGAAACAAGATCTCATATGCGTATATCTTTCCTCGTGTATAAATAGCATAGGATGGTCAAAGAGGATAATCTTATAGTATCAAAAGTCAAAACGTTCCTATTAAATAAGAAACGGAGGGAGTATTAGTATTAATATTAATTCAAGTACGTTAAATGGTTGAACAAAAAAAATCATCTTTTACCTATAATTCCCCAATCATCATTAACGTCTTCACGAGCAACTTGACGTGCATCTCGATTTCACATTTCTCCAAATTATCTAATGTGTTTCTTTTTCTAAACAGGAAGTTTTCTGTTCATCATCAAACACGTCATTATCCACACTTCCTTTAACTTTTGCTTTTTGCACAATTATATTTTTATGAAATTATGAAGTGTGTAAGTTGCAACAATGATAGACATTTGATACTCCCTCCACCTTTTTTTTAGCTAACCAAATGCACCTTCAATGGATATTCTTAATGATAAATGTCGCTGGTTGTAATGTTGTAGCATTATTTAAAAGTTATCAAATGTCCAACAAAAACATAAAGACCTTCATGTAATAAAGAAGTGCTTTTTATTTAGTAGAAATATAATCTAGTAATATTAAAGTTATTACCATCCTTTATCTTATTAATAGTAATATAATAATTTTTAATAATAATAATATAATAATAATCATATTTATTATTTATGTTAATATTATAAGTTTTATTATTATTAGTATTATTATTGGCATTAATTATATTATTCTACTTATTACTCAATTCGTAAAATATAAGTTCACAGCTCACCTCCATTAATTTTAGTTCAATCCAATATAGTTGACTTCACCTCCATTCAGTCCAAAAGAACAGTTACTCAGTTCCCATAAGTCCTAGTACTTTATAAAATAAAGTTCGATAAGTTCAAAGTACTTGAGATAAGTTACTATGAGCTATTGCAGCAAAATTCAAACCTGTAAGTTTCTCCCATGGGTTATTGACTTATTGCATTCAGTAGTTACTTGCCATATTTTGCATATTAGCAACATATGTTCATTGCGTAGCATGAGGCAATTCGTCTGATGCAGGAGTGGTCTTATATACCTGTTGGTGGGTCCTTACCAAATACAGAGCAAAGAAATCTTGCATTTGGCGCTGCTGCAAGCATGGTGCATCCAGCCACAGGCAATATACAAGCTGTCTTTGTCATATTTAACATAAAGATACAATATTCTCGTACCATCTGACAAATAAGTTTTATCTATTGTGCTGTCAAGTGAAGTAGCTTATATTTTATTTGGTTTAACCACGCACAGGATATTCAGTTGTGAGATCTTTGTCAGAAGCTCCAAAGTATGCATCTGCAATTGCAGATTTAATCAAGAAGGGCATATCAAAAAATGCTATTTTGCGCCAGAGGAATGTGGAGAATATATCAATGCAAGGTTTGTACAAGTTTGGGTTTGCACTTCATATCTGTATGTTTTAATTGACTTCGATCACTTCATAGACAGATGGAGTTATTGCTTTGACTGGTTTAATGATGAATTGATGTGTCTTAAAGAGTAGACTAGAATGTAAGAAATCAATGATGCATTCATAAATCATTATACGCATGGTTTCAAAAAAATTTATTTCCCAATATTAGAATAATTGCACATTGACATCATTAGCTTTCTTTTAACCATTGAAACTGTATTGGATCAGGAGATGGGATGACCGGATGAGGTGTCTTTGAGTTTTGTTAATGAACTTGTTAAGAGCAGGTTTTGCAACGCCAAAAGTTCTAGGAAGGTTATCATTTTTAGTCTTCTGTTGTGTACATCTAGTATTTTTCATGTCAGGTCTCCGTTAGGTGTACGTTTTTTTTGGTCTTTGTTGAGATTCTGCTCTAAGGATAAGATACCTACTAAACACAATCTCCGAGGCACTAGTAGAAGGCTGCTGCTCTCATTTTCTGATTGTAAAGAGTATGGGAAGAAACCTTGAGCGTGTTGAACTTTGTCTTCTGCTGCTGTTTTTTTGTTCTATTGGATATATAAGTAGTAGTTCTACTGCGTAGCACCCTGAAATTTAATTATCCGTGAACCTGTATGTGCTTAATTCATTTTTTTCATTGTTGCAGCCTGGAATACTCTTTGGCCACAAGAAAGGAAACGTCAGAGAGCGTTCTTTCTGTTTGGATTAGCACTTATAGTCCAGCTTGATATTGAGGGTATCAGGACATTCTTCCGCACCTTCTTCCGAGTCCCAAAATGGTAATAGATGCATACCTTGTAGTCATTGTCATGGCATCTGATTCACGCTCAATGGTGTCTGCCTTTTGCTGTATATCTCTCTCTATTTTATGAACCAAGTGAAGAAAAAAGTTTGATCATGCAATGGAGACTGATGCTAAGACACCAAAGAAACTGGAAATTACTGGTGTCTGTGGCCTATATCATCTTCTTTTAGTAGGGGAATAGACATTGCCATGGTTTGGCCAAGAAAACGGTTTGTGGTTATAGAAGGAATGGTTCGAAAGTCTTGTTTAATTCATCATTCACCCCATGATTTTAGATGACCATAACATATCCTATATTTCATGTAGTTTCATTGGACTTCCCAAGTAACATGTACCTTACTTACTGCTAATTAAAGATTCAGTGGCTGGCATAAAATTTGAGTTCCCATTTCTCATGCCTAGAAAAAGGAAGCTGGAAGCACACATGACAATCTTTTAAACCTTTAGTAGTTGATTCACCTGAGCCACTCTGCTGCTGAATATATCTTTTAGGCTAAGGAAGCTTTGTGGGGAGCAACCATATGATTTTCTTGGAAACAACTGTTAAATTTTTTTTTTTTTGGTAGCACTACCACTTGACAGACAACATTAAAAAATCAACATTATTTTATCAAGTTTACCCCTTATTAATTAGTTCCATAAACCAATTCCCTTCCCTCCTTTCTTCTTCCCCTATTCTTTTCACCTCCACTTTTTCTCATCTATAATGTCGTGGACTGTTAAGAATCTTCAGACATCCTTAAAACCTCTACTATTATTTCTATCCTGAGCATCATAGGCTCTCACTTTCACTTGCTTAAGTAGTCAAGACGGACACGTAAAGTAATGAACAAAAGGAAAGAGGTTATATCTAATTAAATGGGACGTAAAGGTTAAGGAAGGTATATCAACCCTAATGTAAAACCCTAATTTGAAAAATCCACGAGGAATGCCTCCAAACTGAGAACTCATCTCTAAATTGAAAACCCCTTATTTGAAAATTGATGACTGACGAGCAAAAAGTGTACTTTTCACTACCCTATAAAATTGGAAAAGAGAAAGCCCAATGTCCTCAATCCTTGTTTGGATGTTTGAAGAACTGAATTTTGGAGGGAATGGCAAAATCGAAATTAGGGGACCTCACCGCACATAATGGAGTTCCATCCTAAAACCATTGGTGATAGGTAGAGAAGCCCATCAGACTTAAATGTGTGTTATCCTCCCTCTCCTTCACCGTTGCGGGATCGCATGTTGGTAATTCTCCTTAAAAGAAAGGGTGAGCCCTGGGACGGATTCCTTAACGTTTTTATGTGTTAGTAGTGCTACTGACATTTGTAGAAGTTGTCTATAGGTGTTTTTATAAGAAAAAACGATAGGCTGTACAAGCTAGGTAGTTTCCCCACAAACTTCCGTAATTGAAATAAATAATAACCACAAGAGATATATCTTTAGTATTGAGATTGCATAGGTCACCAAGATAATTTTTACTCTGCTTGCTGGGTAGCCTTGGGGTTCTTAAAGACATTTCTTCTAGTAAGGGTTTTCCTAGTAATCAGCATCGTACGGCAATGAGCAATGCTTAGACCCTCTCTATAGTATCCCATGCAATTTCTAATAACTAGTCCTCTTGTATCATTGTATGTATCTGCCAGAAAGTTTTCTAGTTAGTTCCTCTGCGACTAACTCTGAAAATTCGTATGTTTGTTTGGATCTGTGTAGCATGTAGCTAACTGTGAAAGACATATCTCCAACCTGGTGGTCATATAATTTATTCACTTGCTTTTCTGCTCATAGGAGTCTTTGTCGTGATGTCTCCAGTATGAGTTGTTATCCTCTTCCCAGTTATGGTAGTGAACCCAGAAAATTTTATTAACTCAGACTTGAAGATCGAAATTTCAGTGCTTTGAACAACCACATATTTCATATCTTCACAATTGAATCCTATTAGAGGAGATTATCTTTAGTTCTCATTCGATTCCACAGATTTATCCAGAGTATGATGCCCTTAGAATCATAGGATTATGGCCTTCAAGCCCTATCCATGTCCATTTTTGTTCAGATCCTTTCAATAGGTAAATTTTAACTTCCCTTACATCCTTGAATGAGATCAATTTTAACTTTCCTTTTCAATCATTTAGTTTTCCTAACTTTTTCTTGAATTACAGTAACTAATGACCACAAGAGGTATATCTGAAGTAGTAAGATTGCATAGGTCACCTAGATAACTTTACTCTGCATGCTGGGCAGCCTTGGGGTTGTTAGAGACATTTCTTCTAGGACGGCTTTTCCTAGTAATCAGCATCGTATTGCAATGAGCAATAATGGCTTAGACTCTATTTACTCTGTAGCATCCTATACAATCTTAAATTACTAGTCCTCTTACATGCATCTGTCAGAAACTTTTCTAGTGAGTTCCTCTGGGACTAATTCTGAAATTCTTTAGTGTTTAGATCTGTGTAACATGTATTTGATTGTGCAAGACATATCTCCAAACCATTGGTCAGATAATTCAATCTCTTGCTTTCCTGCTCATAGGAGTCTTTCATTTCATGTCTTGAGTGTCACTCATTCTTCTCTTCCCGGTTATGGTATGAACCCAGCAATTTATCCTTCTTCCTTATGTTAGCAGTCAACTAGACTTGAAGATCAAAATTTCAATGCTTTTGAACAGAGATCTCATATTTTCACAATTGAAATGTGTTCCTATGAGACTATCTTTAGTGCTTATTCTATTCACGAACTTATCTAGAGTATGTTGCTCTTTGAGTCATAGGAGTATGGCATACAAGCCCTATCCATGTCCGTTTTTGCTTAGATCCTTTGATGACGTCAATTTTAACTTTCCTTGTATTCTTGAATGAGATCAATTTAACTTTTCCTTTTCAATCATATATTCCAATATGACCTAATTCCTAACTTTTCTTGCTCTAGGATAGGGCTTGTTCTCAACTTATCAAAATAAGTTTCAGGAAATATAAGTCGAAGTTAAGCATATATAAGGTCGGCAAAAATTAGTTTGGAAAAGTTAATTGGGAAATTTCCAATGTTACACTCTTAAATTTAGCTTCTCTTACCGGTACAAAATAAGTATAATCTTTTTTCTTTCTACGAATAATGATAAATTATAATTATTACAACTATTTCTTCAACAATAATCTTATTATGATTTTGGGAAATTATGGTACCACTCAAGAATTGGAAAATCCATTTGGTACCCAAAAAATAAGTTTGTTTCAATCCGGACCATTGAATTTTGATCAAAGTGTAAATCTTGACATTGCCGTTAGTTTAAACGTTAAATAACTAAGTTTAACTCTCGTTTTTTAACCTAATTATAAGGAAAAGTTTCGGCACACAAACCAATGCATGCAAATCGAGGCGAATGTGATCATTTTTTCCAAATTCCGACCTTAAATTTGATCTTTTATGAAAACCTTGATTGGGCTTGAATGAGGCTTAAACAAGGTTGGAATTTGAAAAAAGACAAGATTTGCCTCGATTTGCGTGTCGAATTTCCCCCTTTATAATAAGGTTAACATGAGAGTTAAACTAAATTATTAACGTCTAAACTAATAACAATGTCACGATTTACACTTTGATCAAAGTTCAATGGTATAGTTGAAATACACTTATTTTTTGGGTACCAAATGGAATTTCCAATTCTTGAGTGGTATAGTTTGGAATTACCTTATAATTCTTAACTACTCCAAAATATTGTAGAATAATACTACATGTCGCCTATACTTCTATGATATTGGTCTATTCTGATTTAGACTTTTGTCAATTGTTATCTTTATTGGCTTCATCCAAATGCCAAAATCTTTCTATTCCCTTTTCTAGCAAGTTTACCTACTTTCTCTTAAGGATATCTCTAAGCAGATGGTGTAGGCAACATCCTTCCAATAAACAAGTACTACAATGTATAAATTACATGTACAAACTTCTTCCTCTTCCTTCTACTACCTCCGTTTATGTTGACTTTGACACTAATGCACTACTTTGACAAGTAGTATATTTTAAAAAAAATCATTAATTTATATTAAAAAAATTAATCCTTTTGAGGATATATGTTACTCCTATGACTAAACAACATATTCAACGATAGCAGTTGTTGCTTATATATTAGTAAAAAAATGCAGCCAAAGTTAGTAGTCCCTCTGTTCCATAAAGACCTTTTGTCTTTCCGTTTGAGGGTGTTCGATGAAGCTCTACTCTTTGTTTTATTCCATTGTTGGTAAACCTTCTAATCTCTTTGACCCTCTCTTATCCCAGCATATAGATCCACTTGCTGTATCTAGTAAAGTAGTAATGCCAAATGTCTCTTAATAACTCTCTCCTCTCTTTGACCCTTGCTTACCCAGGCCACACCCCACCATGTATGATCTCACGTCCCACTAACTTCTCAGATCTACACTAACAAAGAAAGTCTTTATAGAACACAAGATGTATGGAGTCTCTATGTTTCAACTTTCATGTATTAAGAAACGTATAAGACTATTCTTATTCGTATATTTCTTATCTTTATATCTACTACTACTATGATTATCATTATCGTTGTCGCTATCATTATTATGTTGCTATAGATTCATAGAAGTATTTTTGTTGAAAATATTATTATAATTATAACTATATATGATTGCATTTTTTCCTCAATACTTCCTCCATTCTTATAATCATTGCATTTTTCATTTTACGCTATTCACATTTTCCCCTTTGACTTCCTATATCATGACTTATTATATATTCATGTGTCATTTTGTTGGATTGGTCTTGCCGTCTTGGTATATACTCAATTAATACTCCTTCTATTATTATAAGTTCTACTCAAACACTATAGTGCCTATAACCAAGGAGAATAGGAAAAATGATAGAGCACATCACGTGTCTTTTAGTTACTTTTGAGTCCAAGTGAAGTAGATTTGACAGTGGGGTAGTGGAGAATAAAAGAGGAAAAACAATTGTCAAATAAGGAATAAGTAAAGGTGGGTAGAGCTTAAAACAATGGATATAAATGATAAATAGGTAGAACTTAAGTAAACAAAGGGAGTAACAATTTTCTATAATATTTGCTTGAACTGATTTAGAGATATTAACATTTAAAGTTGTGCATAGAAAGGCGTGTAACTCTATATTTCGTAATTATAAAGAAACGGAGGAAATATTATAAGAACGTAAATTTGCAAGATTGTGACTCTGTTCTGCACCCTGGCTGCTAAATTGAATTAGGTTTAATCCTGTCAAAGGTTTATGTAAGTTTGTTTCTTGTTTTCCCAATACACCAGTGCCTTCCTAGTTCTGAGTGATTTTTCTACCTCGTTGAGGATCAACGAGGCAGCTTTCTTATTTTTAGTATTCCCAATTGTCCGATTTAGATATTGCATTCCACCCAACCCATATATCGAGACCCGATTTTACTAAGAGACCAATCATCATAGTTTGAACTTTGATCATTCCGCTCTCCCGCTATCATTATATTCTACTCAAGTGCCCCATGTTGGGAAGTCCAATTAGAGAATAATAATTTGAGAACGTAGATGACAAATTTTTTCTGATGTATTATACATGATCACTATCTCCAAATAAGAAAGTCTTTTAATGTGGTATCAAGATGGCTGGGCTTAAAAGCTTGGACTCCAATATTGTAGGTTTAACCAGTTGAACCAGAACTGTACAAGATAAGAACTTTGCTGTCCAAAATCTTGCTTTCTTTTTAATTCATCAAGTAGCTTTGTTTCTTCAATCGGCTTTTGTTTCTGGAAAATTAAGGCCTTTGTCCCAGAATGCTAATTGCTTCCAGAAAAGCTCTGCAATATTGCCTTTCACACCCTTTGAAAAAAAGATACGTTGCTGGAGTTTGCACCTAACAGCTTGTTTGGATAGCCAAGATAGAAGGGGAGGGGAGGGGAAGGAAGATGGCCAAAATCCGTTATTTGGATACCAAGTGAGGGGTGAGGGATTTGGAGGGGAAGGAAATGGAATGATTAATTTGTAAGAAACTTCTCCCTCCAACAGTGGAGAGATTTGGAAGGAAAACTCAACCTTCTTCCTTCCCCTCCCTCCCCCCTCCCTCTTTTCCTTCCGCCTTTATTTCCCAAGCACACTGTAAATCTGAAGTGCTGGAACTCCAAGCAAGCTTTGTATAGAAAAGAAAGGTCGGCAGATATAAGTGCCCTTTAACATACATCAACAAACTGTCAACAAAACTTGAGTTTTGCACATTCTTGCATGTTTGGAAGAAAATTTTGGATTCTATTGTCATGGCCCTCATGGGCCTAATTACTGATGAAGAGTAAAAAAGAGTCACATGTATGTCTATCACGCTACCTCACTATTCTGGGCCTTAAAATGGTTCCGTTGATTGTGTATTGAAACCGGAGAGAAACTGAGTGCAATGCTAAATGTTACTGGGGTTTACCTTTTGAAGCCACTGAATTGACACTCAACCAAATATTAGCTATAACTTAATAATGCCTTCTAGATCAACTCAGAAACTTTCTTGGAATTCAGGTCTTTGCCGCTTAGGATGAAAGCCACAGATAAATGGAGGTGATATGGAAAAAGCAAGTAATACATGTTGCAGTTCTTTCTCATCATTTTGTTATTAATGTATTGACTCTCTGTCATGGTAAGGAAGAATCCCTATAATGCCTGATGCAACGGGTTTCAGATGAGCCTCCCCCCCAACCCCCCCAACACACACACAGTAACAATTGTGCTACGGCTAAACCTAGTCTTTACCCTATCACGAGAGCAACTCTTATTGTTCTTGCCCTCTTACACCGCTCCTGGTTGCAGCTAGTTTTACAAACGTCTCTGTCAGAACAATGTATTAGCTGCTAAGTGAAAGTTTTCTGCTGGTGTTGGGTGTGGATGATCACTCAACTAGTAGACTAGAACTTGCTCTGGAGCACTGCAGTTACACCTAGTAGCTGTAATCATTATGGAAATTTAAGAGAGAATCTTGTTATGACTTGCATTGGTTCTCCTGGAGCTTTTGTTTGAGTTTTGCTGTCAATTATTATCAACTAAAACCAAAGTTCGAGAAAGTAATGCCAGTTGAGCCTTGGTACTGTGATAACTGATAGGGTAAAAGGTGAAAGCTAAAAGGCCATCATCATTTATTTCACATGTTTGTTACTCAAGCTATGGCCTGGTGATTTTTAAGGTTGAATGATTTTGATGTCACTTGTCAGTACAAAATGGTTGAGCTGCTTTAGTAGATGGGGAACAATGATGTACTAGATACCTGCTGCTACTGGGATAATGAAACCAGCCTTGGAGCAACGACTCAAACTGTAGAATAAAAAATGTAGACTACGGCTATTGAATAGTTAACCGTGTACTTGACATAGGAAAGAAAGCATGTCCATGAAAACATCTATAAAAGTGATCAGGGATGTCTCAATACTGAGTTAAAGGCTAGACCATTCAGTCAGTCTGTTTGTTCTTTATTAATAACCTTATGCTATTGTCATGTGTTTTTCTTCAGCCACCTCTTTGTCTAGCTTGCGAGTTTTAATGCAAAAGTTATTGTGTTTCCTTTGCAGGATGTGGGAGGGATTCCTTGGTTCAAATCTCTCTTCAGCTGATCTCGTATTGTTTGCTTTTTATATGTTCTTCACAGCTCCGAATGATTTAAGAATGGGCCTTATAAGGCATCTACTATCTGATCCTACTGGAGCGACTATGATAAGAACTTACACGACAATATTATGAATGGTCATTCCTTTGTACATGATCGAGATAGGATACTATTGAACTGGACTTTGCAGTTTAATTTGGTGTATAAATATACAAAAAATAAAGCTTTTGTAGGCGTGAGTCTATTCCCGATGCTATTGGTTCACAATATATACAAGTTTATCAGTGATCTTCGTAAAAGCTCAACTGCTCTTCAATTCCAGAGGCTCTTACGACTTGAGTTGCGCCTGCGATGTTTGTTGGGTAATTTGTACACATGTCAACAAATATAGCAATTAACAATCATGACCGTGGGGACAGGAGTATCAAAAGATGTTTCAGTTGCTTTTATATTATGAACTAAGAGATTATTGTTGCCTATCACGTTGTCCCATTCATACACGATTACCGGGTATGAAGAGAACAAACAAAATAACAATGAAGATCTCTTCTAGGCATGTGAATCACTTTTCTAGAAGTAATATTCCAACCCCATACTTGAGTACGGGCTAAACGGAATTCACCTTCGAGATATGAAGAAGAATAACAATTACGAATAATGTTCAATGAAAAGCTTTTTGTATATATTGAGATGATGTTAGATTCTTCTAGCAAGAGACCGTGCAAAGGGTTAGAGATCAACTCCGGTCATTTTTCAACATATGATAGCCTTTTTAAACTAACATATGAGAGCCTTTGTTACAAAGCCGAAAGCCTTTGAGTGACCGCTCTTGAGCATAACACCATCAAATAAAGCGCTCCAACATCCCAAAATGGGAACTAGTCATGAGTCGCGGAACAGGTCGCGACTAGCAATGTAGGTCGGTCACACGGGGCGAGCTCCTTTACGGGCCACGACTAACCTCTCGCCTCCTTCATTTTCGTGGCTCGTTTACAATTATCAAATGAAGCTTAAGTTACATCACTATAATCTATTAACTTAAACTAACATATTATGGATCTAATCAACCAAATACTCTCAATGTCCAACAATCCTCCCCATTTAGAGTATTTTAAAATGATTAGTTGCACAATACATCATCAAAACAACCTCATGCATAAATGAAAGTGTTACAAAGATTTGAACTACCAACGTATATTCCAAATCCATATTTAACTGGTGTCGATTCGCGATTGAACCAATTTCAATACATAGTGGAAAACTTGAAGATACTATACACACAATATTAACTACTTGATCTCATTTTAACTCAACATTATAAAGCCATGCGTCCGTATCTATTCATAAGTGTGTCAAAGCTATGTCCCACTATCTACTTGAAGTGGCTAAACCTCACACTTATAAAGGTAGATCTCTCAAAATAAACATGCTACTATGATAAAGTATAAACAAGAGGCCTATTAAAATAAACAACCTCTTTAAAACATCAAAATAAAATAAGTTCTTTAATCATCAAATAAGGAAATTAATCTTATTGAATTCAAGACTCAACGTCTTATTGGTCGTTAAGTTAACATTCCCTCATTTGTGATTATCAAGGGGCTCCAGTCCTAAAACGATTGCCATCTTCTTTACCGTATATCTAGCCAATACCTTAATAAAACAATCCCCTAGATTATAATACTTACATAGTCAACAATAATAACACTATCTTTGATAAGTCATTGGATGTAGCTTTACCGCCCACCAACACGCCTTAACTTACCATTGTCTATAAGCTCTTGCCAAAGATGCATCGTTATCATAATGCATCGCTGTGGTCGATATCGGTTTTGGCAATAAAGGTATCTCAAACATGAGATTCTTAAACCACTATGCTTCTTTACTAGCTGAAGACAAAGTTATGACCCCCAATGTCATAAAGGAGTCCGCTATGCAAGTTTGTTTCTTGGATGGCCAAGAAAGCGCATCTCTCCCAAATAAGTGGAAGAATGGTCTTCTCTATGACATCCAAGTAACCTTATAAAACCGAAGGATATCCACTATAGGATAAACCATAATCCATGATTTTCCCCAAATACTTCAATATACGATGAATAGCTTGCCAATGTTTCATACTAAGGATACTAGTATAATTACTTAGTTTACCTACTTCAAAAGCGATCTCTAGCCTGGTACTCGCCATTGCATACGTCAAACATTCTACAACCCTCACATACTCAAGTTGAGACACGACAATACCATTATTTACTAACAATTTTTCACTTGGGTCCATGCATGTTGAAACAAAAGAGCAATCATTTACATTAGATTCCTTAAGTTCTTTCTCAATGTAGTGAGATTGTGAAAAGCTCAATTTACCATTACTTCTTTCAATAATTATAACTAATATGACATCTATTTCTTCTAAATCTTTCATGGAAAACTTTCACAATAGAAAAGATTTAGTCGACTCAACTTGTGACGGACTAGTTCCAAAAATCAGAATATCATCTATAGAGAAGCAAATCATTACACCATGACCATTATCATCAAAATTGTTATATTCACATTTGTCCGAGTTATTCAATTTGAATCCATTTGAAAACACAACCTTCATCAAACTTTTCATGGCATTGTTTATGTGCTTGTTTGATCCCATACAAAGATCTAATTAACTTGCAAACATTAAGTTCTTGACTTCATGACAAGCCCTTCCAATTGTCTCATGTAAACCTAATCATCTAGTTCTTCGTTCAAGAATGATGTCTTGACATCCATTTGATGAATCACAAGTTTATGTCTTTCCGCAAGAGAAATCAATAATCTTAAGAAGAAGATTCTAGAAATGAGTGCATACGTATCGGTACCCGATTTTTCAGAAAAACATCGAGCCACTAATCGGGCTTTGAACTTGTCAATAGTTCCATTAATTTTCATTTTCTTTTGAAAATCCATTTACACCCAATTGGTTTACATTTAGGAGGTAAGTTAGCTAAAACCCAAGTGCTATTCCCCAGGATTGAGTCCATCTCACCATCAATATATTTCTTCCAAAAAGGAACATCTTGAGATCTCATGACTTCATCAAATGTTAAAGGATCTTCTTCCACAATAAACATATATGGAAACTTAGTCAAAATTGAACTTCTTGATCCTTCAACTAAATATACATGAAAGTCCGAGCCAAAGGATTTCTCTTTCCTCGCCCTTTTAATTCCCCTAGGTTTTGATGAGTAGATATTACATTCTCATCAAGAGTTTGTTCATCTAAGTCTCGATCATTTATAAGTTGATCAATTTCTTGAACATTGGTTCTTGGAGTAATATCCTTTTGTCTAGGAATTGCACAATGAATATGGTTACTAAGAGAGATGGAGAGAAAGATATATCGAAGAAGAGAAAAAAGGTAGCTGAAGTAGGAGGAGAGAAAGAGGAAGATAATGAGGGTTCTTTTGTGATGTTACGTTACTACTAGATAGATGAAAAGTGGCACAAGGAAGAGAATAAAAATCAAGAGGGGGCAATTTTGTTTTTTTAAATTCTTGATTTTCTTATGGTCATTCCATGTAGGGTGAGTTTCTTTAAGAGCCTCATCCTAGTTCCTCTTTCCTAATAAAAAAAAAATATGAGAAGAGAATACATAGTTGGCGAGCAGTGGCGGATCCAGGATTTGAAAGGTGGGGGTACAATTATAAAATAAATCAACCATCTGGTAATTTTTTTATAAATAAACAGTTAAATATTGCAAAAACCAATGTAAATATAAATTAAAAGTTTGAAATGCAAATAGTTCAAAATAGTATCATTACAATGACATCATCTCAATTGAATTTTTACAATTATATCCTACTAGTTTTCATATTTCGGAAACGACTCATTATATCATCATCACTAACTTGCAAGAAAAGGTCTCTTAAAGATGGAGAAGATGACATACAAGATTTTTATGACTTCCCTCCACCTCCCTTCGAAAAGAACTCCAAACTTTTATTTTTCATCTTCCAATCCTACAATTATACTACCTCCGTTCCAAGTGTATTGCAACCTTTACCTTATTAGGCAATTTCATATTAATTGCAACCTTTCTATTTTAATCACCAAAAAGATCACATGTGCAACCTTTCTCTCTCTTCATTACTTATTATCACATGATGTAAGTGGGGAAGATGGCCCACTTTTTTGCTTTTCTTAATAAATGTGCCAACCCCCTATGTTGCAATACACTAGGAACGGAGGTAGTATAATCATGGGAAACCAATTATACTTCCTCTGTTTCTAAATAAGTGACACACTTCTTGTTTTCACATTTGTCAATGCAGCATTTTAATCATCAATATATATAATTATCAATAAGTAAAATTATGAAAAGTGGATATTAAAAAAATTCATATTGAGACGAATCTAACAAGGTCCCACATGATTATGTTTTTCCTAAAATGTAAATCACCAAAGCTAATTAAAAGTCTAAACTGTGAATAGTAAACATTATACAAATGTGTCACTTATTTAAAGACGGAGGAAGTATATTTGAAAGAGAGAGGTGACGTGAGGTCTGAGCCTTTGAGGTGAGTGGCGTGAAACTGAAAGAGAGAGAACGTGCAAGTCCTTATTGGGCCATTTTTGTTTTGCTCCAAAACATGGGGTTTTAAGGTCTTTTTGGCCTCTATTCACCTTAAAAAAAGCTATTTATACATATACTATGAGTTGGACCTTCCGATTTTTGCTTGTTTTTCATTTTTCTGAGTTGGGGTACGCTTGTACCCCAATATACCCCTGGATCCGCCCATGTTGGCGAGGTTGGCGAAGGAAGATGAACAATTACAGTGTTGAACGGCACCATTGTCTCTCTCCTCTTATGGGTTACCTATCTATCTTTCTATCATGTTTTTCTTCCGGCTTACACAATAAACATATTCTTTGGGCACTACTATGTATTAGGCCCATTGGACCAGTTTGACACTTAATTAAGTATAAACTGTCTTACCAAGTAGTACTTGGTCTAGTGGAAAGGATTGTACCCTTCCAACTTCAAGGTTGGAGGTTCAATCCCCACTAGGGGCACTTTGAGGGTAGGGATTTCCCTTACCCTTTCCCCTAATCTCAAGTGCCTGGCCCAATAGGACCCGAGCGGAGTCCGGGTCACTTCTCCTTACCAAAAAAAAAGTATAAACTGTCTTTGCTAAGACTTTGTATAAGAATATTATGTAATGCAAATTGAGTAGAACCCATGCTATATGGCTCAAAATATTGTAATTTTATACTATTGGAGAGTGTTTGATATACAATGTCAAATCAGCGGAATCTTTAATATAGTTATACGCATATAAAATTTAAAATGTAGATAGAAATACTTATATATCAATAAATAAATTCTAGCAAGAGTATGAAATTAAGACTATAAGAACATGCATCTTAGTATGAATAGGAGCATAAGACCACATAAATTGTCGTACGAATAAGGGCAAGTTCTCTTCGGCTAAAAGCAGTTGAACTGAGCTAAATTGAATGCAGTTGAACTGAACTGAACTGAATTAAAAAGAAGTGAATGAAGCTGAATTGAATTGATATGAATTGCAATAAATAAATAATTAATTAAACTAGTAAATTATTAAATAATAAGTATAAAGAAGTAATAATAATTAATGATAATACTCCCTCTATTTCTTTTTGTTTGTCCTACTTTGACCAATAAGCTCTCACATAATTGATCAAACTAACATAATTGGTCAAAGTATGACAAACAAAAAGAAACGAAGTGAGTAGTATTTAGTTGTTATAAAATGACAACTATAAATACATATATGATAGTAATAATGATAAACCTAACCGCCAAAGTGTTTTTAGTATTCAACGTAACGACAATTTTGTACCTTAAATAGTATTATTATTAACAACTTTGTATTTTTTTTCAATATCTTCTATCTTTTTGTATTGCGTGATTTAATAGTGAATATCTAATCGTTGAAATAAAACAAAATGACAAATTAGAATACTATTGAGATAACATATGGGTAAACCGCAAACTGCACCAGCCCAAACCATGCTCAGCCCTACTAATATTAGTAATAATAATGGGTAAAGTTATAATATAATAAGAGTAATTAGTAAAATAAATTAGAGCAATAATAATAATAATATTAACGAAATTGTTAAATAATGAATAAAGCTAAACTACACTGAACTGATTGGAGCTATACTGAACTCAACTAATAATAAGCTGAAGAGAACAGTCCCTAAGAGTATATATAATATTATAAAATAGAGTTTTTTGTTAGAAACAACCTTTTATAATCACTTTTTTGCGAAAAACCTTTTAATTTTTTTTTGCAACTTACAACCTAAAACCTAATTTTTTTTGCGAAATGAAACCTTTTTCTAATTTTTGTCATTGACCGTTAATTGTAGACCGTTGACCGTGAGTTTCCACCCCACCCCACCCCACCCCAAACCACCCTGCCACCACCACAACCACACCCAAAACCACCCAAAACCACCCCCACCCTGAACCACCCCCACCCAAAACCACCCCAGAACCCGAAACAACCCCCAAACCACCCCAAAACCAGCCCTAAAACAACTACCCTCACGCAACTCAGCTCCCTCTGCCCGCAGCATTGCAACACCACCTCACCTCCGGCGCCTGAAATGCCAACCACTGCAAACCAGCCGACCAGTCAAGCGCGTGCCGCGAACCACCCGCGAAGCCCCCTTCTTCTCTCCCTGTTCGTGCGCCCCCTCCCTTGTTCCACCGCAAACCAGCCATAGTAGTTGTTTTGGGGCTGGTTCTGGGGTGGTTTTGGGGTGGCTTCGGGTGGGTTTGGCTGGTTTTGGGGGTGGTTTCAGGTTTTGGGGTGGTTTAGGGTGGGGTGGTTTTGGGTGGGGTAGTGGTGGTGTCGGGGTGGTTTGGGGTGGGGCGGGGTGGAAACTAACGGTCAATGGTCTATAACTAACGGTCAATGTCGGAAATTAGAAAAAGGTTTCATTTCGCAAAAAAAATTAGGTTTTAGGTTGTAAATTGCAAAAAAAAAATTAAAAGATTGATTTTCGCAAAAAAAGTGATTATAAAAGGTCGTTTCTGACAAAAACTCTATATAATAACATATTTGTATTCATTAATTTAGCTCGAACAATTAGCATATTTAAAATAATACATAATAATTTACAAAGTTCAGGTTAAGAGTGTTATAAAATGGAGAATTCGAGAAAGTGATATGAGGGAGAAGATCGTCTCTTCACTCTTATTTCATATGAAGTAGGGATACACTTATATATATTCATATGTAGGAAAATAAAAGGCCGGAAAGTGAAAGGCCTAGTAACACCAAGAGACTAAGGAATAGAAAGAAGCTGGTAATATGAAGGGGTAATGGACATCCACAATTAATATTCATAATAAAGAGAAAATTAGTTTGAGTAAAAATTTCAGAAACTCAATATAGGATGTAATCGGTGCGTTGCACATGCTTTATCTTTTGTATCCAAATATTAGCGCATAATATAATTTAGATAAAAGAAAGCTACTCCGGCTCTTCTAGTTGATTGGTTCATCTACTTTACTTGATTAACTAAACCCTATAATTATCAATTTTATTAAATTTTTTTCCTTGCTTTTTTAGTATTTGATTGTCGTCTACTAGACAAGCCAGTACCTGCTTCATGCAATATCAGAAGTTTTAGAAGAACCTTTAGTAAACAAAGAAGTGCAGGCAGTATCTGCCAAAGTTCTTCCCACAATCTCGACTTGATGTATTTTATGGACTAACTTAAAAAAAAAAAGCAAGTCAATTAGAATACTTTATTTCTGCTTTTAAGGAAATTAAATTATATTACTTTGTTGATAACTCTACCAGGCTGCAATTGAGTATTGACTAAGCAATTTTCTTATTTGAATTAATTAAATGTCTCTACTTTGGATTCCAATATAACTTCCTTTCTTTCATCTCCCGGCCCAATAAATAACTACTCCCTTCGTAACGCATTACTTGCAACGATTTGACACAAAGTGTGAGTAGAAAATGTCTAATCGCTGCAAGTAATCTGTTACGGAGGAAGTAAAAGATCATCGTTACCAAGATTAGGTAAGCGCGAAAGGTTTGTTCCCTTGATTTATCTAGGCACCATCCTATTTTTCACCTTTTTCCCCTCAAAGTTAGGCCCTACTACTTTTTTGAAACCGAGTAAATTGAACATATTATGACTGAACTGAATTGAAGCAATGAGTGTTAATTGATGGAACAAAAGTGAACTAGATTAAACTAATACAAAATTAAGTAATTTAACTAAAGAAGCTGAAAAATAAGTCCAAAAACAAGGATCTATCATCCATTCCCTTTCCCCTTCCCCTTTCCCTTCCTCTCCCTCTCACTTTTTCACTCTTCCTTTCCTTAATGCCAAACACACAATAGGCCACCACTACCATTCCACGGTTACTGGCACTAGCACTCACACCTCCAACTCCATTGCGAACGATCACCTAATGGAAAATATTCAAGTGCGTTGGAAAAGTCCTGCGACCCCTGATTGTGGAGCCAGGATTTTGAAATCAGACATGTAAAGAGAGCCCATGTAATTAAATGTACATACTAAACAATCATATGCAACAATATTGTTCCAAATCTAGAACAAATTCGAGAATTGCCTTTTATTTTCATTAAAACTAAACGCTAAATTTTGTGAAATTATGCCAAAAATAAATATGAATTGAGAAACCAATAATACTTTGTTAAGGTATGCAAAGATGACCATAAACAAAAGAAATTTTGAAGTTGTTAAGCAATGCCACAACAACAATTCACAATACGGAATTGTGGTACGCCGGTTCTCTGCTAAGTGACAAATATTTGTTGTGGTGGAAGAGGGATATTAAAATAAAATCAAGTAGCATGCGTTTCAGTATTCCCTAGTGTGATCCATTTACTATTACAATCCGCAATTAGAGAATTTTAACAATAATTAGGGAAGGAGAATCCTAGTTACAAAAAAAGTCGAGATATCTGGGATTGGATATGGCACTACATTTCATTATCATATATCAAAAAGTCATGTCAACGTGAAGATTTAAACCTGTAACCTTGAGTATGGAATTAGGAGTTCCAACCACTGCTCCAACATATTATTAGTGTTTCTTCTATCAAAATTAATGGTGATATATATGGATGGAAGCCAAAAGATAAGTTGTAACTTTTCAAAATCCATATTGTTTATGAGATAACTTTTTTATAATAATTTTTTCACACTACATAACAACAATTATTTATAACTAGTATTAAATTGCAACCGACAAAAATCAAGAACATCACCCGGGCCTTATCGTTAGTGGGTTTTCTAAATACAGCGCATGTCATATGACCTATTGAAACTAGGAAATATGAAGGAAGTAGGTTGTATAAGTTTATAAAGAGAGTTTTACAGTCGTTTGACCTATTGAAATGAAAGAGTTTAGTTAGAATCTCTTTTCCTAAGGTATTGCTCCAACTAAACATCTCTCTTGCATTATCTTTAATCTTTTATTGTTTTTGAATTTTGGGAAAAAATGGTCATTGACTTTCTTCTACTAATAGTCACTCTAGGATCCTTTCATCTGATGTAACAATATCCACCAAAACCTGTCCCATTGACATCTTTGAAAGCAATTGCTCTTCCCAAATATACCAATGGCCTTTTGCTATACCTAATGGATAGGTAACACTCCAAACTGGAGAGGATAGTTAAGCTATAAACAAATCTAGTATCTGGCCTATGTAATGCAGTGTTGATTATAATAATGTATTTATCCATGTGTATAAAACTTTCTCGTTTTTTAATACCACACATTTAGCTAATTGTAAAAAGTGAAACATGCAGTCGCGTCCCACATTGAAGATGGGAAAGAATATGATTAACATATATAAGTGTAGTGAGCTACTCGACCCACCTATTAGCAAAGCTTTAAGATGAAATCGCAATCGGATCATAAGATCTGTGTATGCAAGCTCATTGAAGATCGACGATCTTGGCCTATTATTAGTTCTAAAGAGGAAGGGGCCATTGATTTGCAGAATACAAGATGCTGATTGGAGCATGAAGTCGGAAGCCCAACAATTTTGAACATTCTAAGAGTGGGTCATTTACCTTTGTGTTAGAAATCCAGAAAAAGCCAAAGAGGAAAAGAAATGAGCTCACAGGTGAAGTTTACACATAGGAAGAATAATGGTTAACGTATAAGTTTAGTAGGATACTCTACCTATTATTAGGTTGCTATATGAAAGACTCTAGTAAACTTATATGTACTCAGATTGTCCTCTAGTGAAGACTTTTGTGCGCAAGCCCATTAAAACTTCATCTAATCATGCTATTGGCATATATATGCAACACATAAAACGATTACACAACTTTAGGAAAATGAGATTTTTTTGTATATCATATGATGATTATCCTCACATTTACTTATCTTGATATATTGATTAATTTTCTTTATATTCCTCTCTCGTTGGATTCCTTCCTTTTTTTGTTTTCTTACATTTTTCTTTAATAAGTTAAATATCAAAGTTGCAAAGCTATCATCCGTACCAATGTTGCGCAAAGTGTCTATCCTATTTTCTTTTAAAAAAAAGTCAAACTAAGATGTACAAATGCTTAAAGCAGAACCTAGATGTGTGAAGGGCTTGTCGTAAGAGAAGGTATTGGGTCAGACGCGTCCGACCATAACATTTGGTCGGACGACTTTCAGTTGGTTTCATTTTAGTTTCAGTTGGTTTCAATTTTTGTTCAGTTGGTTTCAATTTTGTTTCAGTTGATCTTTTTTATTTAGTTGGATGTCTTTTAAGTTCAGTTGCTTATCTTATTGTTTCATTTATGTGTTTTAGTCTAACTGAAAAGAAAACTTAAGTAACTGAAACAATATAAATACCAGCTGAATAATTTGTAGAGTTAACTGAAAATAAGAAGTCTGGTTGGAATACATTTGTGTAAATGAAAATTTTTATACAGTAACTGAAGTAATATGAATACCAAATGAAAATTGTTGAGAAACTAACTGAAGCAATGTGAACACTAACTGACATAATGTAGTCACTAACTGGAAATAAGTGAGTGTAAATGAGATTAATAAGTGTAAGTTGAATACAAATATTAAAATGAAAGTAAAACAAGTGCAAATGAAATGTTATTTGATCTAGATGAAGTGTTAATGTCTGGAAACATTTTTTTGTACTGCTTCTTTATCGTCTTTGCCAAATGATTCATGAGGTAATTTCTTTCTCTTCTTTTCTGATCTGCTATCTGTATCAAACATTATTTCATGTCAATTTGATTATTTTGAAGAAAGAGCAGCGGCGCGGCGGCGGTGGCGGAGGAAGAAGATGAAGAAGAAGGAGCAGCGACGCGGTGGCGGCGGAGGAAGAAGATGAAGAAGGAGCAGCGGCGCCGTTCTCGCGGCTTCGTCCGACGAAACATATTGGATCAGACGGTCTGACCCAATAGTTTCACTTGTTGTAATAGCCTATTCTCTAATGTAAGGCGCAAAATTCTACTCTGGACACGGACCCAGGATGCTCATCATGTGCACACCTCAAAACGCAAGAAACTGCAAACAAAACGCGACACGGAAGGAATATTATTTAGAAGGGAATGAACAGGGGGAGACAGAATGAACAATCAGTTCTCTTAAAAGAACATACATTGGCATATAAAAGAACATTAATTATGTTCATCCAAAAAGATCACTAAATTACATCAAAAGAACATATTTACTTTTTAATGGTCAGACTCCAAAATTGATTTGACATGAAAATTTTGAAAATTTAAAATTGTCAACAAATGAACATCAGATTGTGTTAAAAGAACACTAAGTTCACTCAAAAAACAATAACTTAAAGCTAAAGAACATTTACAATTTACAAATATGATTCAAACTTTTAAAATTTCGAAATATATAACAATATATCAATGGACATTAAGTTCAGTTAAAAGAACATCTATTTCAATTAAAAGAACATCAAATCAAAAGAACATTTACAATTTTTAAATATGATTCAAACTTTTGAAATTTTGAAATATATAACCTTAAAACAATGAACATTAAGTTCGGTTAAAAGAACATTTATTTCAATCAAATGAACATCAAATCAAATCAAAAGATCATTTTTTACAATTTTTGCAAATTTGAAAATTTTCATTTCAAATTTCAAAATCGTAAATGTTCTTTTGTATGAACTTACTGTTCCTTTAACCTAATATGATTTTCTTTTGTGTGAAAATCTTCATGTCAAATCAATTTCGGAGTTTAATCATTGAAAAAGTAAATATGTTCTTTTGATGTAATTTAATGTTCTTTGTAGATGAATATAATGTTCATTTATATGCCAATTTTCTTTTAGGAGAACCGATTGTTCATTCCGTGTCCACATGTTCATTCCCTTCTAGCTGATGTTCATTCCGTGTCGTGTTTTGTTTGTAGTTTGTTGCTTTTTGAAGTGTGTGCATAATGAACACCATGGGTATCCGGTCCTTGTCCAGGATCGACGCGTTGAATGTAAGGGGATCAAATCCCCTTGTGTACTTTTATTGGAAATTTTATATATACTTTCTAAATTATATTTTCATTTCTTTTTCTATATGATTCTAAGAATTCATTAATAATTCTAAAATATTTGATTTTTGTAAGGCTTATATAGTATGTTTTGATATTTTTAAAAAATTGATTTAAATTTATGTATTTTTACGTATCTTATTATATAAGTGTATACCCTATTTTATTATCCTAGAATCGTTATTGTCTATGAGGATTACTTGGCTTATAATTCAGATTCAGTCTAACTTTACTTGAGTGTGGTGTTACATTTTATTCTATAATATAAGAATACAAAAATGCCGAGGAATATCCAATTTCCGCAAAACAAAAAGTTCCACGAAAGAAAACAAAAGGCAAGTTGATATCTTCAATGTACACATTAAGACAAACCTAAAAAGATTCAACATCAAGGGGAGGGGGGGGGGTGGCCGCCCCAATGTCCAAAAAATTTAATGCATATGTAGTACTATATCACTCAATGGACTTAGCTTAGTTGGTTTTCATTGTAAAAAGAGTCAATGACTCATAAAATCCGGGTTCAAATCTCCATACCAACATTTTTTACGTTTCTTACAATTTTATTTTTTAAATTGTTTGTTTTAGCCCCCTCATCTGAAAATTCCTGACTTCGCCATTGTTCCACATACACATGACTATTATTTACTTCCTCTACTCTTAAATAAATGCAACACTTTACTTTTCACACGTGTCAATGCAACATTTTGAGCCTCGGTATCTCAAAGTACCGATAAATAAAAATTATAAAAAGTTAATAATTGTGAAAATATACATTGAGACGGATTATGTTTTTTCTTACGTACACATAATGGTTAAAAGGAATCATGTTGAAGGCGAAGCGTTGCATATATTCAAGAAGGAGGAAGTATATTATAGGTGATAATTTATGGTCAAAGTTCATAAATTTTGACATATAAAAAGGAAGGCTATTAAAAAATAAAGGAAGCACTCTATTAAGCGAATATTGTTCTTTTGGACTATTTTTTTTTTTGAGGGACATTTGTACTAAATGTTGATCGTAAGAAGTAGTGATCTTCTACTGTGACGACATTATCATCACATTCATGAATGAAGATACTAATCTCATCAAAGATATTCTAATTATTTAATCCAGCTAATATGTTGAGCAAGCTAGTTGCCAGTTTTACCAAAATGATTCATAAAATCTTAATTGCCTGAGAAATGAAAGAAGTATCTGTCTGACAGTATGGAGACATAGATTAGTCTAAGCTGTAAGTAAACCTTATTGACTAAGTCTCCTTATTATTTACATAAAATAATCTTTAATGTTCTTTTCGTGCACACTTCATGCCTGATGCAACAAGTCTACGCCTCTACCCATTTAATAATCTACATTATCATCTTCATCACATAATTAATCCTTTAATCCATCAAATTAGTGCCAAAAAATCTTCTGCCAATTATCATCTTCAGTCGCAGAATGTAAAGGGCCTAGAGGTTGTCGCTCTCATATAGTCATAATACAGTCCGGTGTGTATATATAATGATAATTTGACGTGGCAAAACTAATCCCATCTGAGTGAATTACATGACAAATAACCTAATTTCAACCATAACTAGTCTTTAGGCCTAGGTGATGCTCTGGGGTTTATCAGTATGATTGTATTATACTTTAGTATTTTAAGACAACTAAATTTGGAGTTGAAAGATGTTAGTAAAAAGTTAGACAAATTAGGAGTTTATTCATAATAAATGCAATTAAAATATTGTAACTTAATTATTATTTTTCATTAAAAACATATAATATCATTATTATTATTCAGAAAAGAAGCAACAACAATGTAGTGGCGCAATGGTTAGAACATTTATCTCCCATACTCGAGGTCGCGAGTTTGATATGTTTCATGGACAATTTGCATCTTTTTATGAGAATAACGTGATAAAATGTTGTTGATAAGAAGGGAGAGTAACATGTGACATATAGCAATTTGTGCTTACGCTTTTCAATATATATATATATAGATAGATATGGTGGTCCAGTTTAGAAGTGAGCATGGGCCAGGCCAATGTTTAGGGACAATAATTGGAACGGGTCTACTTAATGGCGAAATTAGGGATGACAAAGTTGACCCAACCTCGGCTTGAAATAAGCAAGTTCTGATTAACTTTTTCGATCTAATTATCTAAATGGGTTGATCCAACCCGAGCTGCTAATTAAACGGGTTAGGTTATGGTTAACCTGATTTGATCAATTTATATACATCCTTCGTTTCTTTTTAATTGCAACAAAGGGTATTATTATTATTGTTATTAATACTAACAATAGTTATAACTAGACTCAAAAAGCTCTGAGATCACCTGCGATTTCCGGTAGCTGTCTCCGGCGCCGGTGGCCATGGGCAAGTCAAAGGGATCTCAGAAATCTTCGATTAAGCTTGGAAGAAGAGACAGAATGGTCCAAATACACAGAATGGTGCGAAAAAAACGCGATCAATTGTTGAGTTAACAGGTATTCCTCCTCTTCGTATTGATGAAAAATTAATTGAAATGGGTGAAATTCTTTCTCCTAAATCAGCTGAAAATGATCTTAAACAACAAGATTCATCGAAGAGAATGCTCTCTGAATGGTTATCTGTTATGAATACAAATAAATTAGTTGATGCTAATGAAAAATTGAGATTGAGTTCAAGTACTGTTGCTGGCTGTAATGTGATTGCTGAGAATACACATTCCCTTATTTCTGTTAACACTCCCCCTTCTTTTGCTGCTGTTATGGCTCATTCTGTTCCTACTAAAGTTTATTGTGATGACATAGCTGCTGTTAGTAATGAGGATGTTAAAATTGCATGGGAGGATATTCAGGATGAGGTTTCTTTTTGGGAATCTTCTGTTGTGGTGTATGTTCTTGGTGCCAATCCACCTGAAACTGTGATGAGTGGTTATATACACAGAGTTTGGGGGAAGTTTGGAGTGGATAAGGTGTTGCTGGTGGGCAGGGGGATCTTCCTAGTGAGACTTAAAACAATGGAGAATCATGCTAAACTATTGAGTGGAGGTTATTACTTTTTTGATGGGAAGCCTGTGATTTATAGGAGATGGGAACAGGATTTGAATATACACAGAGAGGTGATTAAAATGATACCTACTTAGGTTCAGTTCCCTGAGTTGGATTTGAAGTATTGGGGGGAAAAGTCATTGAGGAAGATCACTAGTAAGCTTGGTACATTTATTAAAATGGATCAAGCTACTGAGAAAAAGGAAACGGTGAGATTTGCTAGGGTGCTAGTGGAAATGGAGATTAATAGAGATATTCCTGATTTTGTTACTTTTATCAATGAGAAAGGTGTGAGGGTTGAGCAGCAGATTGAGTTGGAGTGGAAACCTTTGTTTTGTAGTGGTTGTCAAGGCTATGGGCATGTGAATGTTGACTGTCTTAAGAAACCTGCTACACAGAAACAAGTGTGGGTGGTGAAAAGAAAGGATGTTCAGGCTAAGCCTGAGGTGATCAAGACTCAGACTGCTCAAGTCAATCATGATGTTGCTGGTCCTAGTGTGATACAACAGGGTGATAATGTTGTTGTTGTGAAAAATTCCTTTGATGCCTTAACTACAGAGGAGCTCTTTTATAAGGGTGATGATAGCCCTGTTGTGGTTGCACAGAGGGAGGGGAAACAAGTTGTACAGGAGATGGTTGAAGTGTGGGAGGGGCTGATCACCCCTACTCACCATGGATAATATCCTTGTGTGGAATGTAAGAGGGCTAAACAGCAGAGAGAAGCAAAAGGAGGTGAGTTGTTTTATTAACACTCATAATGTCAAGCTGTTTGCCCTGGTTGAAACAAAGGTTAAAAGTGCCAAGTTAGGAGATTTGTACTTGCACCTTTGCCCTGGTTGGTGTTTTACTAGTAATAACTCCATAGTTGATAAAGGAAGAGTTATTGTAGGGTGGCTATCTAGTTCTTTCCACCTTGATATTCTGGTACAGAATGAGCAATGTATACATTGCTTAGTTCAGCCTACTAATGGTACTGAGTTTTTTTGCACCTTTGTGAATGGAAGGAATGATGCAGATGGGAGAGTTGTATTATGGGATTGTCTTACTATGATCTCTCAACATACTAGGAGTCTTCCTTGGCTGGTATCTGGAGATTTTAATGCTCTTACTAGTGTGGATGAGAGAATTGGAGGGGTTCCTGTCAGAATGAGTGAAACTGTTCCTTTCAGAGAGTGCCTCTTACAGTGTCAGCTTGAGCATATCAAATGCACTGGCAGATTCTTTACTTGGAACAACAATCAAGATGGTGAGTCTAGAGTCTTCTCAAGGCTAGACAGATCTTTGGCAAATGAGACTTGGCTTTCTAGTTTTCCGACAACTGAGATTACCTATCTACCAGAAGGTACCTTTGATCATTGTCCAGGCCTCCTATGTTTTTATCCTCAGTGTTCTGGTAAAAAGCCTTTCAGGTTTTTTAATGTATGGAGTACATCCCCTAATTTTAGAGAAATTGTGAGGGGAGTATGGAGTAAAAGAATTATGGGTTGCCCTATGTTTAGGGTGGTTCAGAAACTTAAGTTGTTGAAGGCTGATTTGAAGGATCTTAATAGGAAAGGCTTCAATGATCTACAAGCAGGTGTGTTTCAAGCTCAGCATCAGCTCAAGAAAATTCAAGACCAAATGCATCAAGGGGGTTTTCACCCTTCTTTGTGTACATCAGAAAAGCTTGCTCATCAGGATCTTCTTAGAGCTAAGAAGTTGTATGATAGTTTTCTCAAACAGAAAGCTAAGATTTCTTGGCTTGTTGAGGGAGATGATAATATTAAGCTTTTTCATCAAAGCTTAAAAGCTAGAAGAAGCCACAACAGAATTAATGCTATTCAGAATCAAGATGGAGTTTGGGTCAACACTTCACAGCATGTTCAAGCAGCTTTTGTGGAGTATTATCAATCTCTTTTTGGCTGTAGTTCAGAAAGAGCTCATGTTCAGCAGACTGTTATTGATCAAGGCCCTATCCTAACTGCAGAGCATGTTCAGCTACTTGAAGGTGGTTTCAGTGATGAGGATGTGAAGCAAGCTCTTTTTTCCATTCCAAATGGGAAAGCTCCAGGTATGGATGGCTATAACAGTTTTTTCTTTAAGCATACTTGGGATATTGTTGGTGCTGAGGTAACTGAAGTTGTTCAGGATTTTTTTTAATACTGGCCAGTTATTAAAAGAGGTGAATATGACCTCTATTAATTTGTTTCCCAAGAGTGAGTGCCCTAGCTCTGTTAAAGACTCTAGACCTATATCTTGTTGTGCTACTATCTATAAAGTAATTACCAAGTTACTTTGTAGCAAGTTGAAGATGGTTCTGCCTGATATAGTTGCTAGTAATCAAGGTGCCTTTGTTTGTGGAAGGAACATTATTCATAATATCTTGTTGTGTCAAGATTTGATCAGAATGTATAATAGGAAGACAGGCCCTCCTAACTGTATGATGAAGATTGATATACAGAAAGCTTATGATACTGTCAGCTGGGAGTTTATTGATGAAATGTTGGATGCTTTGAAGTTTCCTTGCAAATTCAGAGGTCTTATTATGACTTGTGTTACTAGCCCTAGGTTTACTATCATGTTGAATGGATGTCCAACTGGTGTTTTCAGTTGTAAGAGAGGCTTGAGGCAGGGAGATCCCATTTCACCTATACTTTTTGTGCTGTGTATGGAATATCTCACTAGGGTGCTGACCTATGTTGGGAAACAGGCATCTTTTAAATTTCATACAAGATGTGCTAGCCTAAAACTCAATCACCTTTGTTTTGCTGATGATCTAATGCTTTTCTGCAAAGGTGATTATAGATCTGTTTTCATGTTGATGCAAGGGTTTAACTTGTTTGCTAGAACCACAGGGTTGAATGCAAATAAGAGTAAATCTGCAATTTATAGCACTGGTATGGAGGAGAGTGATTTGGTTAGAATTCTGGATGCAACTGGTTTTAGTAAAGGTAATATGCCTTTTAGATATCTTGGGGTGCCTATAAGTGCAGTAAAGCTCAAAGCTCATGATTGTGATCAACTTGTTGAGAAGATGACTATGAGGATTAGAGTGTGGAGTTCAAGGCATATATCTTATGCAGGGAGGCTGCAACTTATTAATGTTGTTCTGATTTCTATCCACACTTACTGGGCACATATTTTTATTTTGCCCAAAAGTGTGATAGATAGGATTATTTCTGTTTGTAGGTCCTTCTTGTGGGCTGGTACTCATGAGAGTTTGAGACCATCACTTATGAGTTGGGAGAGATCATGCTTCCCAAAGCAATGTGGTGGGTTGGGGATAAGGAACATACAAGCTTGGAATCTGGCAGCTCTTGGTAAGCTAGTGTGGAATATAGCTAGGAAGGCTGACAGTTTGTGGGTGAAATGGGTTCTTGCAGTGTACATCAAGCAGGACAGTTGGGAGAGTTACATAGCTCCCAGTAGTTCCAGTTGGATTTGGAAGTTGATTTGCAAATCTAAAAAGCTAATCAGTTGCAAACTTCAAACTGGTGCTTGGTTGAATCAATCAAGTTATTCCATTACAACTATGTACAAGAGTTTATCTCTTAATGGCCCTAAGCTTAGGGTATTCAGTTCTGTTTGGGATACATTTATAATTCCAAAGCACAGATACATATTATGGCTCAGTCTGATTGAGAGATTACAGACTAAAGCTAGGTTGGCTAGATTGTTGATTTGCCAGATAGACACATGCCCTATCTGTGAGCCGGCACCAGAGACACTTCAGCACTTGTTTTTTGAGTGTACCTTCAGTTCACAGGTTCTGCTCAATGTGAAGAACTGGTTGAGGCTTAGTGCAATGTCAAAAGATTACAAGAGGTTGTGGTTATGGCTACTGAAGAGATATAAAGCTTCCAAAGGTTTGAAGAGGCTTGGCAGAGCTGCACTTGCTGCTGCTGTTTACTTGGTTTGGCAAGAGAGGAATAATGCGCTTTGGAATGTTAAGGTGAGACACCCTAGTAGAGTGTTGAAGGATTTACAGTTTACAGTTCTTAGTAGAGTTGCTGCTATGAAGCTAACTCAAGTAGAGGAGGAGTGGATTCAGAATTTAAAAAGCATTAACTTGTAATTAGTCATTGAGGTTTTTTGTTCTAAGTTGGCCTAGTAGGCTTGTTGATAGGTTGTAAAACTCTGATGTTTTGGTGCTATATATTTTACTCACATGCCAAAAAAAACAAAAAAAAAAACAAAGGGTATTATTTGTGACACATAAAAAATTCCTTTTTTGCAACTAAAAAGAAACGAAGGAAGTATAATAATAATCCAAAAACTAAATTTGATATCGGTCATAAAGATAAGAAAGTCTAAAGACGAACCGTAATTATCATAATTTTAGAAAATTAATAAAATTGTACTTGTTTTATGGCGAAATTTATTTTTTATTATTGCGAGTTGTAATTATTTAAGATAGAAACTAGTTTGTGGCCCCGACAATGCATCAGGTCCATTTTATTATGCTTACTGGGTCAAAAACATATTCCTCATCAATTCAATAAATATTTTTTAAAACAAAATTTTGATGGCGTAAAGTCGCAAGTTCAAAACCTATTACATGCATTTTGGAGATATTGTAAGGAATGACGTGTGGCAAGCTGCAACTCCTGTAGGAAGATTCAAACAACAACAACTAAGCCCTATTCCCAAAGTGATTTGAGGTTGGCTAACATGAATCGTCAACTGAAACCGTTGCCAAAGGAGATGGCATCGACAAGAGTGATAAAAAGTTTTTAAAAGGGTTTAAGTTTTAAGAATTTTTAAAAAGTTTTTGAAAACAAGGTTTACACCAAAAAGTTTTAAAAGAGGTTTTCAAAAGGTTTTAAATACCAACACAATTGAGAAAAACAAATAAATGCAGTAGTCACACCCCTTCCTCCACATGGATATTGCCCCTCCACCCACTTCTATCCAACGCCATGCTCTCCTCAATCCCAAGTAGCCTCATATCACTTTCAATTACCTTCATCCAAGTCATCTTAGGTCTTCCCCTACCCCTTACAATTTTATTACTCCTCCACTCTTCAATTCTTCGCACCGGTGCATCACGTGATCTCCTTTTCACATGACCAAACCATCTTAACCGATTCTCCTTCATCTTTTCTTCAATTGATGCAACTCTAACTTTTTCCCGAATCGCTTCATTTCTTAATCGGTCCTTCCTTGTGTAGGCACACATCCACCGCAACATACGCATCTCCGCCACGTTCATCTTATGAACGTGACATTGTTTCACCTCCCAACATTCGGTGCCATATAACAAAGCAGGCCTGATTGCCATACGATAGAACTTTCCCTTCAATCTTTGGGGAATGCTAGAATCACAAAGGAACCCGGTGGTGCTGTAGGAATATTGTAGTAAGAAATTTTTTCCTTTTCAATAATATAAATTGTATGAAGAGAATAAGGTAGAACAATTAATGGGGAATTGGATTGGACAAATAAAACAGACGCGCATTGGAAGAGAAAAAGTTTTTGAGTAGATCGTTCTTTTTTCCTAAAACTAAGGTGATGAGATATATAACTTAAAAGAGAAAATATAGATAAAAAAAAAGCATAGCCTAGTGGATAAGTCACGAAATTCTACTTGATAGATCGCAAGCTTAGTTAGTTAAAAACAGCATGTTAAGTAACGGAGTTCAATTCGTCGAGTTTAAAACGGAAAATTTTGAAAAATATGGTCGCATATTCGACATAAAAAACATTGCCTTTTTATAATACATATACGGATGTATACGCGTTTAAAACGCTTTCACCTTAAAAATTCAGCAAAAAATTCGGACACTATTTTCTTGCATTTTACTCATATTATGCTTTAATCAGAAGTATATACCTATGTATTAAAATAAGTTTTTTTGGCGTTTTTTATCAAAAAGTCGGAGACGAAATTTTAAACGTGTTTTAAACGCGTTTTAACTAACTAAGATCGCAAGTTCAAACCTTGTTGTGTGTATTTTGTAAACATTTTCCATTATCTCTACAATGGCGCCATATCAACAAATGACACGGGGTGACATGTGGCAGATAGGAGCGCGAGCTTACACCTTTATATATATATATATATATAATAATCGGAGATAAATGGGTTAAGAGGGTGACTTGTTTATCAAATAGGTTGGGTTAAGGTTGACCTTTTTAACCTGTTTGATGAATGGATTAGGTTTGAGTTGAACATATCTAAACTATTTAATATTGACCTGAACATAAAATTGACCTCACTTGGCATGTTTGCCAGCCCTAATTATAGGTATAGTAGACTAAAATTTATTTCTTTCTAGCCCGAAAAAGAAAAAATTGACCGGAATAATCCGAACTATGGCCGTTCCGCCAAGAATAATTCCTACTATGAGTTATTCGTGTATAATCCTAACTATTGGGGAGGTCTGCCACAAACACCCCGTAACCTAAAGGGAACCTATTTAATAGGTAAACATGCCACATGTCATGTTTTAATTGGATATTTACAATTAATTTTATTTTATTTTTAAATTATCCCCCCTATTACCCCCTTCCTTCCCCATATTTTTATCCCAATTCCCAAGCACAACCCCTCCCCTCGCCACCACAAACCAGCCACCCCCAACCACCACCACTCCTCCCCACGCCACCACCCCTTCAGCGCCCTCTTTCGCTCCCCTCCCCTTCAACTTACCCAACAACCAAGAATCCCAGCCCTCGTATCCTTATCTCTCTGCCGCAACCCCACCCAACAACCACCACCGCAGAATCTTCTTCCTCTCCCACCTACATTCAAACCAGCCCACCTCTATCTCTCACCAACCACCGACGCTCAAACTGCAGCCACCTCCCACAAACCTCTCGTTCTTCATCTCGTTGCTTCCACTCTGCTCTCTTTATCTCGCAACCAAGCTCGTCAATGAAGCCTGTGGTCACAGACTCACAACCACCATCACGATCCCACCCAACAACCACCACCTCAACCCCACTTCTCTTTCTCACTCATTCTCCCTCTCATCCCATTTCCTCTTCTCTGTCTTCGAAAACCAAACCCCCCACCACCACCTTCAAAAACCTTCAAAAATCTTCAAAGTAGGGTGGTTAGGGTGACGATTTTGGCGGTGGTTACGGTTTAGGGTGACGATTTTGGGGTGGTTAGGTTTAGGGTGAAGATTCGTGGTGATCAGGAGGAAGATGAAGGGGAGGGGAGGCAGGGGAGGTGGTTTAAGTGTTGTCGACAGATTCCAGTGAGGGGGTTTTGGGAATGGGGGGAGAAGAGGAGGGAAAGGGGGTGGCTGTTCTGGTGGTGGGTAGGAGTTGGGGAGGGAGTAGAAAACAAAAGGAATAATAAAAGAAAAATAAAAAATTTACCTTTTCAACCGGTTGCAAGTCAGTTGGGGGTGTTTGTGGCGGACCTCCCCAATTGTTAGGATTATACAGGAATAACTCATAGTAGGGATTATTCTTGGCGGAACGGCCATAGTTCGGATTATTCTGGTCAATTTTCCCCCTGAAAAATCATGCCAAAAGTTGAAAAATATTGTCCAGTATTTGGTCTTGGTCGGCCCTACCTAACAATATCAAGTTATAGTATGACAACAAAACCCAAAATTTCTCTCGCTCGAGCCAAGCTCTTGTTGATCAATTCTAACCTGAAATGAACCGACCTGTATTTAGGATTGAATCACTATGGACTGAAACTTCAATGATCATCTAAAGTTATACTACCTCCGCTTTTTTAATAAAGACATTTTTTCGTTTACGGGTGTTTTTATTTAATTGGGCACTTCAATCTTTTACAATAAATGATAAGTTGGCCCACCTAATTATTACATTTCTCTCCTAGTTTTTCTCTCCTTCTCTCTATATTATTCACTTTTTCTTATTTTTACAATCCTTCTATCTTACTTTTTCACTTTTTTCTTGATCCGCGTGAAAAAGCAAACGTCCCAATCTAAAAAAACGGATGGAGTACTAATATTAACGAATTACTAGTAACATATACTTCCATTTAATCTCGAAATGATGAACTGCTTTAAACCTGAAAAACTAAATAAGCCCAAATAACCATACTTGCCCGACCCAACACAAATGTCAAGAAAAAAAAGATAGTCTTTGTTATATATGGCTTGAAAATATGTGTTTGAAGTGAAGTGTTCAAAAGTTTACACGACAAGACAGCACGATACGAATCGGATACGAAATAAGCAGGTTAGTGTTGAGCATTCTTGACACGTTTACCTAAACAGCTCAACACGAGTTTAACCGTTTAATATATAGGTTGGGTTAGTGTTGAGATTTTTATCACGAGACAGATGACACGGTTTTATCTGTTTAATTTAAATGTAGAGGATATGAAGGTAACAAATAATAGAATTTTTTTTACTTCATTCTTCAAATTTCCATACAGAGCAAGGTTAATATTTAGCCAAAGATAAAATCATACAATGATAAAACAAAATTAGACAACAAAAATTGATTTATCATCACAACATATCCTATGGGTTAAACGGGTGAAGTTGACACAATTAACTGTTTAATTTACTATTAACATGTCGTAGTCTCAGGGATCTTGACACGTTTAGTTAGAAGGGTCGAACTAGTGTCAAGGGCTTTCGACTTGTTTATATATTTAACCCGAAGTCAGAATGAGGCGACCTATTGGCTATTTGACATGCCTAGTTTTATGTGGTGCTCGGACGAGCAACTCGCTACAGACAAGTGAGAAGCAAGAAAAGGTGAAGCAAACAATTAGGACTTTTTTCTCGGATGGACAACCCTTTGCCTGAAAGGGCACTAAGCTTTGTACCGTTTGTTTTGCGTTTTATATTTTTTTTTTCCTGATTTCATTAGGTTTCCATATATTGTTTGTAACAAGGATTGAGGTTGGCTCAGTCTAGGGATCAATTCTTACCCCAAGCATTTGCTTGGGGTTTGGGACTTATAGCTTGTTATAGGCCTCTAGGTGGGGCCTTGTGCGAGGGCATCCCAGAGAATTATTTATCTTACCTTAATATATAATCCTATACTTATAAATATGATTATATATATATATATTATACTTCCTCCGTATCAAAAAGATTGCAACAAGTCATTTTACACGCATTTTAAGGAAGAAATTTAATGGTATCAACGAGCAAATTAGTCAAAATAATTTCAAGGACTAGTAACCTATAATCTCATTCTTGGTAGTATTAAAATTATTTTGCCTAATTGCTCATTTATACCATTAAATATCTTCCTTAAAATGCGTGCGAAATAACTTGTTGCAAATTTTTTGATACAATGAAAGTATATATATATATATTGTTTGTAACGACTACTTTACATATTTTCTAGGGTTTTTTAGAGGCTCTCTTCAGTTATAAAAGGGAGCCCTAAGGTCACTGGTTTTTCTCAAACTATTACATTGACTCCTTGTAATCCTCTTGTTTTTCCCTCTATTGAAGATTATAAAAGCTCCTAAATCGCCCACTGGTGAACTAGGTCATATTGATCGAATCACGTAAATCCTTGCGTTCTATGTTTGTTCTTCTATTGCTTTCTCTTTAATATTTTATTTTTTACTATCATGCAACACTATCAAAAACATATAGTGCCCCCTATTTCACAAGACTTGGCATCAAGAGTGTTTGTTTAAAGAGTAATAATTAAACCACTAGGTTTTAATGTTTAGAGAGTGTTTGTTTTTTTGTGATTGACTCCTTGTATTCCTCTTGTTTTTCCCTCCATTAAAGATTAGAAAAGCTTATAAATCCCCAACTAGTGGGCTAGATCATATTCATCGAACCACGTAAATCCTTGCGTGCTTTGTTTCTTTTTCTTTATTGCCTTTTCTCTAATATCTTATCGTTGCCTATTATATGGCCCTAGCAAACGCAAAAACTACCCCTTTTTTTACAATAATTGGTATCGAGAGTGTTTGTTTAGAGAGTTTTTGTTTAAAGTAATTATGTCGACAATGAAATTTGATATTGAGAAATTCAATAGACATGTGAATTTTGGCTTATGGCAATTGAAGATAAAGGTCATCAAGTTCAATCTGGATGCCACTAGGCTCTTGCAAGAAGCCCATGGGTATCTAGTGGGAGGATATGAACTTGAGGGTTCTATCTGAAATTCAATTGTCTCTCCTAATGAAGATGAGAGATTTGGTAAGGAGACTTTGCTTGAGCCTTTGTAGTTGAAGTTGGAGCCACTCTATATGACCGAGAGTGTCGTCACCAATCATCTACTCCTCAAAAGTAGACTTCAAGATCTTCGCCTTGAAGAAGGTAATATGATTGAGTCTCATTTAGATTAGCTCTTTTCTATTGTTATGAATTTGCAAAATATTAAAGTAAAGATTCTTGATGATGAGGATATGGCTAGTAGAATGTTGTGTTCTTTATCGTCTTCTTATAAGCACTTCGAGAAAACTTATTACTATACTTTCCATTATAATTGTAAGATTGAGAACATTTACACTATTCACATAACTTTCTTTAACTTTTTATCATGAATTATACATAATGACAAATATTGTCACATGAGATCTTTTTAGATTTGTCCAGATATATACTTAATTAATATCCATTTTTGTATAATTTTTTATTAAACACAATTAAAGATATAGATGTCTAAAATCGTGCATTGGAAGGCGTAAAAGTTTTCAATGTTGTAATTAAAATGGAACTAAGGAGTATATGGTAGGGATGATGTGAGTTTGTACTATCTTAGTGATGCTCTGACTCAAAGTAGATTTAATTGACAATCAATTGATTGTTGAATCTAGTAGTTCGTCTCAAACTAATGCTCTAGTTGGTGATGGTGGTAAGAACTTTAGAAAAGGAAAAACTTGTAACTACTGTCATGCTAAAAAGTATATCAAATCTGAGTGTTGGAAGTTAGAGAAAAAGAGAAAATTGGTCATTAGTCAGAAGAGGACAATTCCAGTGCAAACTTCACTGACACTGGCAATTTTGATAATGACGATGCAATGTAGGGTACGGTTATAGAATTTGGGGATGCGGTTTTAATGATGTCGTTATGTTCGATGCTATTGAGATTGTTGGTACAACGAGAAACTATGTTGAGTTTGTTTTGGAGTATAACTTAGATTGCTTTTGTAATAAAATAATGTTGCAATCCTTGGAATTACTTTAGAATTATGTTTCCAGTTATGCTATTTTCTTGTCTCAATTAGGTACTTTTATGATTCTTAAGTATATTAGCAATTCGGATTATTTTATATTTTTATGTAATTTAAAATTTCTAGAACTGTTTATTGAGCTTGGTTTATTATTGAGATGAATAAATAATTTGAAGAGAGTTGGATCAATTTGGATAATGCATGTTCTTGCGTTGTGGCTATATTTTGTCAATCTAGATCATGTCATAGTTAAAGTTTTGATATATTGTGTTTGGCAACGCACCGGTTCACAAGTTAGAGAAGTTTCCTTTTTGATTGCCTAAAGTTAGTAGTTAGTAGGCATATGGTACTTAGTTTAAGGTGGAGGATTTACATTCGTTATTTTTTGTTTCACAGTGATGTTGGTTCATGATTATAGGTCAAGGTGGAGACTATATATGCCTTGAATTTATGTGTTTGAAGTGGTGTTCAGACGAGCAACTCGCTTGCCTGGACAAGCAAGAAGCAGGAAGAAAACAAAGCAAACATTCTAACCCGTATGCATGCCCGGACGAGCATTGGGTTTTTTCCATCAGTTTTTCGTTTTCCTTATCTCATTGGGTATCCATATATTGTATGTGACGGCTACTTTGCATATTTTCTAGGGTTTTGTATAGGCTCTTTTAAGTTAAAAAACGAAGCCCGCCTAAGGTAATTGATTTTCACAAGCTATTAGTATGGCTCCTTGTAATCCCTTTTTGTTTTCCCCATCATCAAAGATTAGAAAAGCTTTCGAATTTCCAAGGTCATTTTGATTGAGTCACGTAAATTCTTCAATTCTTTGTTTCTTCATATTAATTGTTTTCTTTTTTATATTTTAATGTAAATTATCGTTGCACATTATACATACACTGCTCTAATTTCACAACAATCTTAAAATGACCCGACTGAATGAATATCAAAGATCCGATTGCCTATGCTCCTAATAAAGATGACAATATACAATGGATAATCCATCACCTGCTCCACCTGAAAAACAAAAAAGAGTGAAAACCTGAGTTAAGTGGATGGTAGACGGGTGCGGGTGAACGGGTGATGGATGCAATGAATTAGGGTGAGAAAGTTTCATCTATCACCCGATCCTTCACCTGTTTATCGCCCGCTCCGTCACCAATTTCTTACATTTTCTTAATTTTTAATCTTTTTTTGGTATTAGTATAATTTTTTTCCATTAGATTATTATTTGACTTGCTTTCATAAAGTTAACTTATCATAATTTGATATGAAACTAATGTACAAATTATCAATTTTGCAAATTTGACTTATCTTTTCTTGTTTAGTTCTCTTAAATGGATTATCACCATATCCATTCAGTTCACACGCGAGTGGTGTATGGATGAAATACGGGAGATTATTTTATCGGATAACGGATGGATGAGTGAATATAGGTCTAACCGAGTAATGGATGCAAATAATAATTCACCCGTCCTAAATCTCACCCGTTGCACTTCCTAGCCCCTGGGGAATGAGCTAGTATAAAACAAAACTATATTAAGAAATTAAAGAAACATACGAAAAAGAAATGGTAGGTATCGCGGATAATCTCCGCAGCATATTCCCCGCATTCTCGATTCTTGATTCTATGCAGCCAATTGAAATCAAAAGTGTTCATTGACGTAGTGCCAAAATATATTCTTGGACATGGACCGATCTTTTTTATTCATTTTCTATTGCTTTGTTTTTTGAGGTTGTTGGCAGAACTTACCAGGGGAAGGAAGGGAGAAATACAAAACCTAACCACATTTTAAAGCACAAAAGTATTACTTTGATTCCTACTTCAATACATGAAACATGGTGACGTAATAATCTCGCATCACATCAAGGAATAATAGGACTTTAGCTAAATTAGATAATTATACTCCTCTTTATTTTTTTCCTACTATTTCCTTTTTCAAAGTTATAAAATAAAATTCTAAACACTTAAGCTTACGTAATTTTTACTAACATATGATTGGTTTTTGATTCCACATACTATATGTAATTTTTATTTTCAATTTTACTAGTTGATCTAGTAATTTTATTATATAATATAATGTAGAACGATAAATTTAATGTTTTACTCCCTTCGTAGCTCGAATGTTAAGAAAGCTGATGTATAGACATGTGGGTGGTGACAATAATTAATGAGTCTATATGTGGTGATTAGAGTAGATGAGATAAAATTGTAAGGTACATATGCGACCAAAAAATGATAATTTTTTCATATATGGAAAAATGATAAAGTAGGACAAATAAAAAGATACGGATAAAAATGAAAAGTAGGACAAACAAAAAACTGAATGGAGTATATTATTAGGTAATCGTAAATCAATTACGAGGATGAGAGTTTAAGATGATGACACTAATGATTACAAAAATAATGGGATGTAATACAAGGATGTTGTCTCTCCAAAGGTAAACTGCACTTATTAATTATTTCTACTTATTACTTTTTCATTGGTGGGATGTTTAAATTATGTCATAATAAGAAGCAATAGATCTTAGGTGTTATGAGCATTATTGACACCCTTTTTACTCTTATTTTACTGGTGCTGTGTCATTGAAACTTCCAAACAGATGACATACATAGTGAAATTTGGTGAAAGACTAGGCCTCTTAAACATAATATAGATTAGTAGTTTGACATAAAAATTTGCACCAAAGAATTATGAAAATCTAAACCCTCAACTAGATCCAATGGATCTAGTGGGTTACAGGTTTGAAATGAGTCTAAAATGAGTGTCAAGTTTATCAGTCTTTTATTTTTATTAATGCACTTTATGATTTTTAATTATCACCAAGTGTAAAAGAAAGAAGATGAGATCTTCTTTCTTTTTTTGATTTTTTCCTAGCATATGTATAAGACCGAATTTGTTCGATTAACAATACTTTAAAAGTTGTAATGTAAGGCGTATTTATGCAAACAAAAAAAAAACATTCTCAATTGATACTTCCATAACAATTCAATGTCCCAAACATGCTTAAAACAACTTAGTCTCTGTTCTTCTCAAGTTTTTAAAACAATTTTCAACAAAATAAGAGTTCAATAATAATAAGTTTATATTAAGTTAAAATAAGCTTGATTCGGCATATTTCGGTAAGTTCAATAAAAAAAAGTTGAAGAGAAATGTTAAGTTTCGAAAAAATAAGTTGACGAGAACATAAGTTCGTGGAGTATGAGAGTGGATTGAGTTAGACTACTATGGTAATTTGCGTTTTTGGCTTAGGGTTGGACATAAATGTTTTTAAGCACTCTGCTTTTCCTTACTATGATAAATTTATCTGGGCATGTGGTTCGGGTCTGGTTTCCAACACATCAAGCCTAAATTAACAGTCAATTATTAGTAACATCTAGACGCTAATCCACCCATACGCACTAGGTCTTAAAAAATCCAACCATGTCCTAAAATGGGACGAATCCAATCAAAATTGGGTTGGGTCTTGATACATGCGTATATCTTCTTAATTCACTTTTTAGGATAATTTGCTAGAAACAACCTTTTATAAGCCTTTCTTTTTTCAAGAAACAACCTTTTCATTTTTTTGCCACTAGACAACCTTAACTACAATTTTCTTGTGAGCTTAGACATCAAGTCTATTTTCCGACATTGATTATTGTGTCTAGGCGTTGATCAAGATGTTTTCTATTTGCAATCCTCTCACTTAGAGGTGCTCAATGCGTTAATCAATGCATCTGCTCGAAATTTACGTTGAAAAATAGCCTTGGAGTCTGATAGTTATTCCTTGTTTTTATTTTTATTTTTAGGAAACCTAGTTAAATATAATTTCTATTTTGAGCTTTGTTTTTTTTTTTATTTGTTTTTGCTCTTAAGTTTGGGTCAAACCAAAAAAAAGGAAGCAACCCATGAGATTATATATATAAAATTCCCAAATCTTTATTATCTGCGCATATATGTCCATTTCCCAAAAGTCAAACTACTCCTATTGTATTATTACGTGCCCCTCTCTTCGCTCTTTTTCCTCTCTAAACAGAAGGTGTTCATTTCATTTGCATTACTGAGCTGTTGGAAGATCACCTGAGAGCTGAACAAAACCGGCCATCATATACACCCCGATACGCGCTAGCTAGGCGGCGATGAGCATCGTAGCAGTGGCAGTGAATATCGGTGGGAACAGCCGAGGCAATGGAAGCAAACGCGCCGTAAGGTGGGCGGTTGAAAATCTGTTGCCTCGAGCTGATCACTTTGTTCTAGTTCATGTCATGCCTATCATCACCCACATTCCTACCCCATGTAATCTCCCTCATCTCTCTCTTGTCCTTTTTTTTCGCATTAAATAGAAATACAAACACGATCCTTTTATACTCTCTATTCTCTCCACCTGAACTTATTTGAGCATAATTTATTAGACCTGATTGGACATTAACAACCCTTATTAGACGTGATTATATAAGGGCCTATTTTCAGCTTGAACATCACTAGTATATGGTATTTGTTTCCATTAAAGTGTATTTATATGTCAACTCCATTATTAGTTTTTTATATTTAACTAATTAATTTAGATAGATAGACAGACAACGATTAAGTCATGTAGTTTTATTGATATTTGGATGAATAAAATGGAGGAGGGTCAAGAAATGATATGCTCACATGAACTTTAGAAATGGATGATCATAATGAATTTCTGTTTCCATGACTATTCATTTGGAAAGTCAGCCAAACATCCTTATATTGCTCATCTAATTTGTTTTATTATCTGAGAAATTATTGACAAGACCTTAAGTTTAATTAGCTAATTAAAATCCTTAGTTTATTGAACGTTTCTTATATTTCTGCAATGCAATTCTTGCTTAGCTTTGATTTTGATGAGTAAACTAGTCAATTGTACAGCTACGACCAACACATTTTTGTTTTATTACAAATTTTAAAGATATACTCCATCCATTCTCGAATAATCTTTATAAATTATATTCTGGACTAAGCACGAATCAGCTCAATTGATAAACATCATATTTTAAATCTAAGTGGTGTGGGGTAGAATTCGTGTCAAGTGAAGGTGATTGGGTAACCTTTCCCATTATTTCAACTGCCTAACATAGTCAGAATCCTTATCCTTACTATTACCCAAAAAATCGGACAACGCTCGTAAACTTTGTCTTACCTTTAGATAGAAAGTTTATGCCACCCAACCACGCGGGATAAACACTATAACACTATCTCACTCTCTCTTTCCATATTTTTGTGGTATTGGACCACTCTACTCTACAATTCTTCCTATTCTTACTTTTACACTAATCATAAAAGGTACATCCGTATCCAAACTTATTAAAACACATATACGAACCCAATAAGAAGTTGATTTGAGGACGAGGGACTATCTACAAGTGAACACATGTACGTCTTACGTAGAAGATTGGTCACTATTAATTACATAACGGGGTTGTTTGGTGTGTCACAACTAAATTGAAACAGTGTGCAATAACCTTTATTGGGACTAAAATGAGACATAGGAGTTACTAATAACCTGATGTAAAAGTTTGTTTCTAAATTTAAGCTGCCTCGTTTTGCATAAAGACTAGCAGTTGCACTTGAATTTTTTGCGTCTCAACGTACACTTGCTGAGATGATAAAACTCATATTTGCAATGATGCTAATACAGTGCTTTATGTTTCAGCCGGAAATAGGATCCCAATCACGGAATTAGATACAAAAGTTGTGGCAAAGTATATGGAAGATGTCAGAGAGAAAACTCAAGCTCTCTTCCTACAGTATAAAAGACTTTATAAACCAGGAGAGGTACTACTACTCTCCTTCTATTTCTAAGTTTTTTGTTTTATCATTTTCAACCTTTACCACTGCTTATACAGATTGTATAAGGTTAAAATCCGTCATAAACTTTTGCTAAGCTTTCATTTAAAGAATAACCTTCTTATATTAGCATTGTCGGGGTAAAATGCATAGCGTGTCTCTAAAGTTTATTACTACAACCGTAACATATTATTTGCAACGATTAGACATTTTCTACTTATACTTTATGTCAAATCGTTGCAAATAATAAGTTACGGAAGTAGTAGTTCAGTTGGTCTCTAGTCAGACCATCAAACCCAGTCAGACCACTAACTTTTTATGTACTCTATCTAACTTTCTAGTACTTCTGTAGTTCTGTAGTATGAATGTTGATTTGGATAACTATTAACTATCATGTATTCATGTTGATTAACTTTGAGTTTTTTGTGTTATATGTATCTAGTGGTTTGACTAGGTCAGATCGTCTCACACAAGAATTTGCGTTATATGTATTATTGATTATGTATCTCATCTCTTTCAGTTGGTATTCGAGACCTTGCTGCTCGAGTATGACAATATTGCGGCTGGACTTGTAGATTATGTAAGAAAGTCGAGTGTCAGAAGCTTAATTCTAGGTTCTGAATCGTTGAATCGCTTTTGGAGGTAAATATAGTCTTGAAACTATCTAATGATCAGCTACTAAATCGTTTTAACATAATTTTTTACACTCTTCTTTTATCATACACTTGGGACTTGGCCCTATTCATCATCCCTTTTTTCATCTTTCAGCTTCTTTCAAAACCTATAAACAAAAATATGGAAACTAGAAAAGGAGGTTACTAGACCTTGATTATGATAACTACGATTAATTTGAAGTTTATTATACAACCTACATCATATTATACCGAAGTTTTGAAACCAAAAACTAGAAACTGACCATGATTGTGAACATATCCTAAGTTACATACAGTATATTATAAAGTGCTAAGTTTTTATTTTTTATTTATTTTTATGTTCTTTAAGCTAACCTTTCAACCATCTCAACCATCAGGAAGATAAAAGGCCATGGAGTACCACAATTCGTGTTAAAAACTGCACCTGATACTTGTGATATATTCGTTGTATCTAAACGAAGAGTAAAGACAAAGCTCGCTAGTTCAATGACCTCAAACAGTATGTTTAGAATCACATTACTAAAGACAGTTACTTAAGAGCATACTTTATGATTATGATTGAATAATGTAATTGCTTGTGTTCTTCCTACAGTGCTCTTAGAAGATGAGGATAGTAATAAGCTGCCCATAGTGGTGACAACAGGTTACACACCCTTGCATTCTTCCTCTTCAATTGAACCGAGTACTGGAACTTCATCGTTGTCAGATCAATTTAGTCTATTAAACTCTTTGAAAGATGCTCATGAAGGGTTTACTAAAGCTCCAAGCATTACTAGTCATAGTTCTATGGCTTCTACCTACACTGACGCTTCTTCGTTTGGGCAAATGTCGACAGCTGATACTCAAGCGTCCTACGAGCAGGTGTGTTTCATTTTGACTTGACTGTATGCCATACTTAGAGTGTTTGGTTGTGAGGAAAATATTTTGTTAAAAAAATGGTTATTTTGGTTAGTTTGTAAATGCTGGGTTATAGTTTTCCTAAACATTGTAAATAGTCATCCAAGTCGCAGAATGTCAAATTTTTCTATCAGAAAGGCGAGTCTATATTAATAGTTTGTATTTTTCATTGTAAAAGATATCACGGATCAAAGAAAAATATGCACGCCTGTTAAAATGAAAGGGACTGAGTATAATGTTGTTGATCTATAGACTATAGGTGTCGTTATTGCTGCATTGCTTCTGATGATATCATTCAGCTGGTTAATTTTGAGTCAACAATTGCATAATCATTTATAGGTAGAGTATCAAATTGAGAAGAGTCCTTACATATTGTAAATGTTCATTTGATGGCAGTTTGACTTGCAAAATGACGTAGAACAACTGCGCCTGGAGCTACAAACTACCCTTGCTTTGTATAATCGAGCTTGTGAAGATCTAGTCCATACTCAGAAAAAGGTATGACTTTGATTTTTGACATGTTGCATAGTTGAGTTCTCAGTTGGTTTACTCACACTCAATTACTAAGTGTCAGACATGAGTAAGCATCCAATAATTCAACTCTACTATTTTCTGTAATATATTCATTATGTCGGCCTAAAATGATGCGGGCGAAGAGATCACACCTATCTTAGAGCATCAAGGACTCAACATGGGCACATGATGTGAAATAAGAGTCTGAGTAACATAGGTTGTGTACAAAGTCTATATGTATGGACTACGAAGAATATGAAACTATGCTGAAACTATTTAGATAATCGTTTTCTACAGCACAAAGAGGGATCATTTTAGTTTAGTTTGTAGCGGGCTCCACCATCTTTCTGTCTCTATTCTATACAGAGCATGTTCTGTCTCTCGTTCGAGTGATTGATGTGCTCGAAATTGTAGGTGCGACTTCTATCCTCCGAATGTGTTGTGGAAGCTGAAAAAGTAAATGCTGCAACAGAACGAGAGGAAACTCTAAGGAAGATTGCGGAGCTAGAGAAATTGAAGCATTTGCAAGCTGCAAAAGACGCCCAAGAAGCTAAAAATTTACTCGCCAAAGAATCCTACGAAAGACAGATAGCAGAATTGAATGCATTGAAAGAGTTAAAGGAGAGACAAAAAATTGTTGATGCACTCATCTCAAATGAAAGGAGAATAAGAAGGTACACTCCAGATGAAATTAAAGTTGCTACCGATAACTTATCCGAGAAAAAGGTGATTGGTGAAGGTGGTTATGGTAAAGTTTATAGGGGTACACTTGATCACACACCCGTTGCAATCAAGGTGCTTGAGCACGATGCAACTGACAAGAAGGAGGAGTTTCTAAGAGAGGTATGTTTACGTCTGCCCTTTTGCTAAACCTCGTATCTGTGCTGTGCACAAGTGACTTGTCCTATACTGAAAAATAAGGGAAAATCAACTGCTTCATAAGCTTATAGTGTTACAGCAAACTCGTTTAATACTGGATACTCACTTGAGCTTGTTGACGTTCCAATTTTTCTCATATTTGACTTGTTGAGGCCCAATTTCATACTTCTTTGTTTTTTTAAAAGAACAAAAGATATTGCAATGCTTTTGTTGTACATTTTCCCCGACACAAATCTTTGATTATATAAATAGTTAAAAAGTTGAAGTGCTGCAATTCCTATAAAGAAACGGATGATGCATCTTATCAAAAATTTAACTTCATTTTCAAGCACTAAAATTAGTTCGATCGATTTTAAATAAACTTGTTGCTATATACTATATGCCATCCTGCAAATTGAATATCATTCTGAATCAACTTTATCCTCTGCTGTTTATTTATCTTCTTCTGCAGATTAGAATCTTGAGCCAATTATGCCATCCAAATATTGTGTTACTACTTGGAGTATGTTCTGAAATGGGTTGTCTTGTATATGAGTACATGGAAAACGGAAGCTTAGAAGAACACATATTCCGCCATAATGGAAGAGAGCCACTTCCTTGGTTTGCTAGGTTCCGTATTGCGTTTGAAATTGCTTGCGGTCTTGCATTTTTACACCGCAGAAGACCCGAACCAATTGTGCACCGCGATCTTAAACCCGGTAATATCTTGTTAGGAAGAAATTATGTAACCAAAATCAGTGATGTTGGGTTAGCCAAACTTGTATCAGATAACATTCCTGATTCAGTTACCATGTTTGGAAACTCCTTGCTTGCTGGAACTTTATACTATATAGATCCAGAGTATCAAAGAACTGGGACTGTCAGACCAAAATCAGACTTGTATTCTTTTGGAATTATACTGCTTCAATTTTTAACGGCTCGTAGTCCCAATGGGCTTTTATTGGTCATGGAAAACGCGATTGCCAGTGGTTCATTGCCATATATATTAGATGATTCGATCAAAGATTGGCCGCTTGCTGAAGTAGAGGAGTTAACAAAGCTTGCATTAGAATGTTGTAAGCTCAGATGCCGCGATAGACCAGACCTTGAAACAGGTGTGCTACCAGTTCTAAAGAAACTTGCTGATGTTGCAGATGCTAGTATGAAAGTTCAAAGAGACAGCATTTTTGCACCCAGCCACTACTTCTGCCCCATCCTACATGTGAGTTTTATTTTCAATCTTCTTTGCTTTCCGTTAGAAATAAAGGTTTTTCCAACCCGTTTCAGCGTTCAGTTGATACTTTCAATTCACTATTCCCTGATAGCTGACTGATGTTCAAGCCTTACAAATTACATTGCAGGAAATTATGGATGATCCACATGTTGCGGCAGATGGTTTTACGTATGAACGTAGGGCCATAGAAGCATGGCTCGAACGACATGACGTATCTCCAGTGACCAAGCACAAAATGGCCCATTTTAATCTTACTCCCAACATGACCTTGACTACAGCCATACAAGAGTGGAAATCTCGTTTGGCTTCTAAACATGCTTGAAGTTGAAGATGAACCCATAAAAGATTGTATAGTTCCATGAATAATTGAATTTTATTTTCTGGGGTTCCTCTTCTTTTGACAACCTTTCTTTTCATGTCCCCCTCCCCCATTTATCTACATACACCTTTCTGTATATGTAAGCGGGAGGGCTAATGAGTTTATCCTGTGATAAACTTAATTTGGGTTATCTTTCACATGTATATCAACAATTTCAAGTGTATATTAAATCATGTCGACTGTATATTGAAATGAGAACCTCACCGTGCTTAAAGGAAGAAAACGAGAGGAGGAATACTTCGATTGTAAATGAAAATACTTATGATTGTATATATAACAATATAACGGTATTATCGAAAATTTTGACATGTTTGTGTTGTTTATGATAGTTCATTCGACTTACGTTGTTAGTAGCTAACTTAAATGGTAGCTTAAGGAACAAGGAAAACATGGCTAACATGTAAAGTCTGATACGCTACTTTATCTATTGTTAATTGGTTATATGAACTTAGTAGAAAATGTAATAACAACGTTCAAGAAATACTAACGTCGTCGCATAGCTCCCATAGCCGTAAATCATTACGAACTTCTAGCAATTTGTTACGCTCAACTTCTTGCATGAAATTACATACGACAGAGCAATAAAATTGGGATCTTCTCTATGATCATACATGCGGGGTCAAGATCTTTGCTTCTTTTGAGGAAGTTAGGCAATGCAATGCACAAACCATCATGCTTTAATCTTTCTTTCAACTTGGCATTTTCTCTACTTTCTTCCATCATGCCTTTAAGAGGCCAAACAGGCAAACACCCACCCCTCTCCATACAACTCATTGAAGATGAAAAACTCAGATGGCCAATGTCACGAGGCCCTCTTAGATATTGCACCAATTAGCCTTCTCTTTCGGGGACCCTTGTCCACCAGATAATATTTTTATGAACACAGAATTATACATCAGCATAGATAAAATGGCCTTATACTTAAATTCTGATTTTCAAGGGTGATAGATTTAGAAAATTTAGATGTGGGTTATAAATTCTATTATGGCGTGTTTGGGAACATAGATTTCATTTCCAAACGTTGAATTGGTTCAAATAAAGTATTTGGAAAGGTATGAAACTTGGAACTGGAATTGGCCCAATTCCAACCAAATTCCAAACCTTTTATTTATAGCCCAAAATAAAGAATATGAAATGCCAATTCCAAGTTCTAATTTTCTCTCTCCTGTCTGTTAAATTCTTAATCAATGAGAAGACATGGGCCTTGGGTGAGAATGAACACCAGCAACAAGAACATATTTGTTCATCTTCTAGTTCCTCGATTGTCAGGCATGAACAACAACGCATCTTATTGTGGCAACCGGCTTCTCCTCTTCGCAGTGGAACTTAATCACCATTGCTGACATTCTTTGTACTTCTCTCTTGATATCCTTTGTTTGTTACCAGTCTCATAAATTTACACCTTTTTCTTCTTTGATTTCTCTTTCCAATCTTTTTCTATCTCCTTCACTTTCCATCATAGCTTTCTCATCAAATTAGGCTTATTTTAAAAATTATTTCAGTTAGAATTCAGAATTTCATATTCTGCTGGAGGTTATTTTTTTTTTTTTTTTTGAAGATTACTGCTAATAATTTTTAACCATAATTTGTTGATCATTTCCATAAAATTTCCAAAATTGTAATGCCACTGATCATTACTTTGTACCAGTAAATTAGTAAGTTTTTTAGACAAAAGTTTTATGAAGTTGGCAGTTGAATCATGAATTTGTACTTCCATTGGATTTTAGATTTGGAACTGAAATTCTATATTTGAGAATCTGCCATTGAAATCCATCATTTCAAATGAAATCTGTGTTCCCAAAAAGAACCTTAAGAAAGATACACTACAGTAGCATGATATTTCTCGAAAAAAATCTTGAGGGAAGAAACATTGCAGCAAGATACCAAACGAAAATGCACAAGTAGCTGCATGATCTTTACAATGCATTTCCACTAAGTTGCATCAGACAACCAAAATATACATGATCTAGTACTTGAAGCAAACATACATGTTCTAATAATAACACACTACAGAAAGCTGCCTTCTAAATCTGGTTCTATATTCTGATAACAAAACTATTAAAAAGAAAATTGTCGCAATCAGGCAATAATCATGGATTTCTTTCTTCACGAAACTAGCTAGAAGGAAACAACTAATACTTACTCAAGTTAAGTTGGCCAGATTTTTACTTGTTCCTGTGCTCCTCTCATACAAGAACTTTATCCATTGAAGTCTTGAATAGTCATCTGGTATGCCATGAAGAATCGTCCTCTTTTGGGCATCCTCAATCAAGGTGCATGCAAAACAGAATTCAGGACTACCATGGATTAAATTAGGCATTGCCACTATCAACGCTAAAGAATCAACAAGTGTATGATCAGAATCAGCAAGTGGGCGTGCTTCACGATTCATTAACTCCTTTTCTTTGATGATCCTCTGGCTGACAACTTTTGCTATAGCATCAAGTTTCTCCATTAAGGCAAATTCCATTTTGGATCTCTTAGTACTATCTGAAGCATCAATCTCTACAACTCTTTTGCTTCCTCTTCCAGGAACAACATGTTTAGTTGATTGTGGAGGAGTGGGAGAAGGATTTGGGCTATCACTGTTACAAAGTTCTTGCCATTTCATATTGGCTTCAATGTGGTTTGAAACATTATTCTCACTCATTTCATCATCACGGTCGCATGGGGCATTGCCATCATTTAAACTTCGAGGTGGAGAAATTGTATCAATTGTTTCCTTTTCCCGTTGAGTGAGTTGGGAACAGATCGTGATTGGAGTAATCTTATGCACCCTTTGAGCAAGCGCTTCTCCAAATAGTTGTTCCATCTTGTTTTCAAGTTTGGGTTCAATCCCTTCATCTTGAAATGGTTTAAAATGCATATTTTCCTATAAAGAAATATAAATGGAATCAAATTGTTTGCCAAGGGCTTGAATAGACTTTATTTTACAGAACTTAACAAGGAAGGGAAGTGTAGAGAAATGAGCAAACCTCAATTTTTTTCTTCCACCACTCCTCACTAGCGCTCAATGTTCCCTTTTCATGATCCCAACCTAATCCGGTTTCTTCTCCTTTCAATGTTTTCCAAAGGATCCATTTATTTCGCATCCAATCCCACTTGTTTTTTAACTTGTTTCTGCCATAGGCCAAGCTTGTCTTTTTCTGAAAATCCACTTCCAGTATCTTCCATTGCATTCTTATGATCCCACCATGTTTTCGCTTGCTTCTTTCAGCGTGTTCAATACACAAATCACAGAATATGTGTAAAGTTTCTTTGGACCAATTAGCTCGGCTCATGTCTTTATTGTGCCTTTTCTTGTTTGGTGGCATCTAATCTATTTATATCATCAGGAAAAAAGAAAACATCCTTCAATATGTGACTGTTATAAATGAACATAAATCATGACATGTTACCAACCACATAGCTCGACTCATTTTTAGTTTTCCACAAAAGATTGCTCCATTTCCTTTTTGAGGTAACATAGTCCTCAAAGTTCCTCTCTAAGTTTCTCCTACCCAGCAGGCTAAGACAAAACTACCTACTAACACCATAGAACTCCTAAAAAACAAAAGAAGGTGATAGGACAAACAACATGGAGAAGTATATGGTCAGTAGATACTACCATCACAAAATAAATTACTCCCTCTGGCCAAAAAATGTTGCTGCACCAGCTTTAGGCGCAAAAATTTAGAAAAAAAGAGTAGACCGAATAAATTGAGTGAATGGACAGGAATCCAACTTTAAATTAAAAAAGAGAGAGAAAACACTAGCCAAAGAAAAGGTATGTAGCAAGTAGCAACTAAAACAAGATAATCCAAAGGAGGAATATGTAGCAACTAGCAAGTACTTTGGGACAGAGGGAGTACAACTACTGCAGCAAATTGGAAATACTTTTACAGCTTGTTTGGATAAGAGGAAATGGAGAGAAAGGAAGGGGAACAAGTTCTCTTGTTTGGATAAGAGGTTGGAGGAAGGAAGGGGAGGGAGAGGGAGGGATCTACTTTCCTTCCCTCTTTAGAAACACCATCTCTCCAAAATTGGAAAGATTTGGAGGGAAACTGAAGATCCATCTTCCCCCTCCCTTTCTTTCCCCTTCCCTTCCTCCTATTTCCTTCCCCTTCCTTTCCCTTCTATTTAGTTATCCAAACAAGTTGTTAAGCTCGGAAATATTAGAAGCAAGCAGCAACAATGCAAAACAGTTGGTAAAGAGGAGAAAAAGGTCTAGATACTCAGCGAAATTTATTCATTTACTGATGACATCACACCATTCTAGCCAATCAGTTGTCTAATAAGACAAATCAAGCCACTAGCAGCTGGACATAAAAAGTCAACAAAGCATTCCAAATTACCAACTATATACATGTCATCCATATGGGTAAGGCAAAAGTCTTATTGATAAATACCTGCAGATTTCAAACTAATGGTAAAGGGGGGTCAGGGGTGTTTGGAAAATGGCTTTTGGGTGGCTTTTTCATCGGCTGTTGGGTTTTACATGTGGTCAAATAGAGAAAATAGTGTTTGGTAAATGGCTTTTGGAATGGCTAAAAAGGCGGTTGAACAGCCAAAAGCTACTTTTACCACTTTTTTGTATTGGCTTTTGCTTCCATTTTTTACCAAACATACAAAACTAACGGCCATTTTTACCGAACACTTTTAAAAACAGCCAATAATTACATAGCCGATCAAACAAGCCACTAAAAACAGCCAGGAGCCAATTGCCAGACACCCCCTTAAATGTGAACCTTATGGAACTCACTGGAAATTAATGACATTCCATCGAGCAGCCAATTGATAAGTACTTAAGTACTTGCACAAATTGAGAAAACCCTCGCTGGAAGTTAGTCCAGGTTCGGCCAAGCTAGACCAAGATAGATGACACAACTCTAATGATGCCAGCCTAAGATTTAAGTTATACAGAGAAAAACATCTCAGTGCGTGATGGCAATATCTATCAAAAACTTCCATTGCATACAATGGAATTGGTTTTCCAAAGTGTAATTTAGTTTCACCACTAAACCTTGGTTAAAGAATAGAACCCACTACTTCAGCACACCAGCTGGTGATTGCAGGTTAAGCATTTCGCAAAACTCACGTCCTACAATTCACTAAGAAGGGACTCTGGAGTCTGAACTCAAATTTTTAATTGGATGTCATAAGGACAATAGAGAGACTGAGGGGAATATTTGAAGAAACCAAAACTAAGATGGTGATTTTGATATATTGAAGACATTAAGATTAATTTTGTGCTTTAATAAAAACAGGATCGCACAAAAAACAAAAGCCCGTTCACCACCAAGAGTAACAAACTCAAGACATGAGTTTAAGCATAGGAAGTATATATTATAAAAAACTTATAAAAATGACTATAAATTTTGAATGACAACTAATTAAAACCCTTCCAACACCCTACTTTTATTTTACTTTTCCTTCCTAGTAATCTAAAACAGTTTCCAATATGTTAAAGCAACATCTTCATAAGCAAGCTTGATGAAAACAATCCTTTCCAATGATTGTTCCCTTCGTTTTTAGTGACATTCTTACTATTTTTACAATTCACATTCTACTCTTTGACCATCTTATGTTATTTATACGTGAGAAAAAACATAGTCATGTGGAATTATGTTTGATTCATCTTAATGTTTAGTTTTATAACATCAACATTTTATAATTTTTACACATGTGCAATTAGGGATATTCTTGGTCAAAACTCTACATTGGTAAGCGTGTAAAGTACAAACGTCCCCTTTCAACATAAACGGAGGGACTACATCTTAATACTGGATACACGCATACCTCAGTACAAAACTATTTGCACACGAGGTCAGGCCATACTAAGAGGACGCAGAAACATAAAAGATAAAATGGAAAAGCTCCACAACAAGAGGTAGCTGATGTGTTTGGTAAATTTTCCTAAATAACATTTTTAATTCTCAAAGAAACCTCCAATCAAGATTTAAAACCTGAGTCAATGCAGTAACCCGTATACTAACCTCAATCGACTAATTGTCAAATGTTATTCAGCTAGAGAAGGAACCATACTCAGAGGAATGTTTACTGACCTCATAAGGCCATACTTGACAGACCACTGTGCCATTAACCAACAAAATACCAACTATGCTATGCCCATACATCATCACAGTGGCCAGCTTCCGAACTTTTAACAGACTATTAATGAACTGATATTAAGTAATTCACACCTAATTAACCTTGATGACCAGTATCTTTTCACCCTTCTACTAAGTAACAATAAAATACTTCATCCGCTTTTTAATACCCGCTTTTTAATACTTGCATCATTGGAGGTGGGCACGGTATTTAAGGAGAAGAAAGAGATAGAGAGAAGGAATAAAGGGGGCCCATGTGATAGGAGATAGTTAGAGAGAATCTATTTCCCAAAAAGGAAATGATGCAAGTAATTTGCAACTTCCAAAAATGGGAAATGATGCAAGTATAAAAAAACGGAGGAAGTATCAAATAAGAAAGGACCTATAGGTTTAGTTTCAGAAGACAGTGCAAGTATTAGAAACATGGATATAAAATCAGTAAGAAAATCTTATTCTTATCCAAGTTGCTTGAACTGAATTATTTCTCTTAACTTTTGCTTGTTACTTACTTCTGTCAAAGCTAAGGCCATGCTTATTTACCATCTCACCCGAGTAATTATCCACAGCTTAGTTTTTAAGAAAGGAACTATTCCTAGTATAGTAAAACTCCTTGAAGGTCCATTAGCCGTTAGTAGAGACTAAAATCTAAAATTCTTGCAATTTCCATATAAATACTTCCATTTTCAAGTAATTACATATTATTCCTCATCTTTTTTCTCCAATAAATAACTTACAACATATAGTTGCACAAGAATTTCACTCATTTCAACTACCCATTACATAATAACTACCAATTTAGTATAAAAAAATACCTGATGGGACGAGCTCAAGAATACCCCCTCTGTTTGACAAAGATTTACTCCCTTTCCTTTGGTACATTCCACAAAAAGTTACTCACTTTACCTTTTCTATTTTGGAGCATGAGGCCCACCACATCTTTTTATTCAAATTCGCACGTCTCCTTATTAAGCTTATATTACAATTGTTTCTCTCTCCTTATCCCAATTTCTCTCACCAACTTAGCTCCAATTTCCTTGGTTTTGATGAAAACTAAAGTGGGTGAATTATAGTGAAATGCAGGGAGTACCAAATAATTTGCTGGAAATTTCAAAGAAAACTGATCATTAAGGCATCAATCACAAACATTGAACTATTAACCAATATAACCAGAGGACATAAGTGACGCTCGTGACTGACCTGAAACTTCTCAATTCTCTGCTTGATGACACTGATCTTTCCTTGGAATGTTTTCCATCTGGCCTAAGTAAAGAGGCAAGGGGAGATTTTAATGCCACTGCAGACCAATATGGCAAGAAAAAGAATCTCATAAATAAAAATCAAATTAACAAGTAAAAGAAAAAGAAAGACCAGAGGAAGCATTAAGAATGTTTTTGATAGATGTTGTTCCAGCACTAAAGGAAAACAAATAATGACATTCATAGTACCCCCTATGACTTACAAACAACAATGCCAACGCCTTAATCTCAATGATACCCCAATTACTTGGCAAGCCATATAATTCTCCTTACTTCGGTTCACTAGTTCAAGAAAACCACCAATTTGTGTTGTGTTAGAAATATGATGTGTTTTCGAAGCTACAAACTAATAAGAAATTAGACTTCGATGATGTTTGGCAATTGACTCGTGATTGTTGGTTGATAGCTTTTTGTGGTAGATGGTTTGACTGATTGTTTTTGTACGCTTGTTTGAGTCACTGTATAATTATTAGATGTTTTTATTTGGCTTGCTTAATTGAGTGTGTATTTATTTGTTGTTTATACAAATGTTTGTTAAAAGCGGCTTTTAGTGTTGGCTCTTTGGTACAAAATGAAAGTAGAAGCCAAAAGCCAATACCAAAGTTGGCTTTTGGCTAAAAAAAGCCAAAAAGATGGCTCTTCAACTACTATAAAAGCCATTTACAAAATACATTTTTTGCGGTTTGCCCAATTAAAGTCAAAAGCCAGAAGTTATTTACCAAACACCCCCTTCGATTAATCTTCGTTTCTTCGTCATGCCAAGACCGTAACTTTCTCTTTGCATCTTCATTCCAACAATATGATCGCCTACTCGTCTAGTGTTTAGCAAGCAACATAAATACATTCAAGTCATAACCAATACCCAAGTCTTAATTTTTTTAAATACTTTTACCATCTAATTTATAAAACCATGAAGAATGCTAAGCACAAGGGAAAATGTAAAACATTGATACAATACAACAATAAAAATGACCTTAACAAACAAAGCATAATCAGTCAAACAGATGCTAATTATCCAGAAGAAACAAAGTATAATTCAACAATTCAGCTTAAGCCTTAAAAGATACGAAAACCTAAAATTGAGAATAACGAAAGCGGGGGATTTATGTTGCGTCCAACGACCAATTGCCGCCAAAAATATGGGGAAGTTTTAGAATAAAATTGAAATCATACCTGAACCAGTGTGGATTAGTGAAAAGTTTCTGCAAATTGAACTCCAATTGTTGAATTGGAATCTGTATGAAAAAGAGGAGAAGAGGAAGGGCGAAAGAGGGTTGAAAGGAGCAATTTCCCAGTTCATCTGGGCAACATTTTGTTAGAGGTATAGTTTTTCCTCACACACTGTTAGGCCAAAACGACAACAAACGTGTCATCACCTGGCAAAGCTGACCCGACCCGAACGACCCAACCCGAATGACCTGACCCGAGACCCAAAATTGACCCGAAATCAACCCGATACCTGAAATGACCCGACCCATACCCGATCCGAAATATGATGACCCAAAAATTGACCCGACCCGAGATTGACCCGACCCGAAAATTGACCCGACCCGAGACTGACCCGAATAATATATCAATTCATAATTTTTAAATTTCACGTAAGTCCTCGACATAATTTCAAGTAAAGCTAATATAAAGGTGGTGCTCTGATACCAATTCCCCCTTAAGCCTAACACGTCCAATTCCTCGATCAACGATCAAGAACTTTGTATCGTTGTTGGGGGCCAGGAGCAACGACCCGAAATTGACCCGACCCGACCCGAAAATTGACCTAACCCGAAACTAAAAGCGACATACCTGAAAGCCGACCCGACCCGAAACTGACATACCCAAAACCCGACCCGACCCGAAATGGAATACCCGAAGCAGACCCGACCCGAAGTCAAGCTGACCCGAAAGTGACCCAATCCCAATTACCCGACCCAGACCCGACTCGAACGACCCGATTGCCACCTATAGTCATCAGGGCAGGGCCTTTTACAAAAAAATATACAAAAAAAGTCTAGGATAAAGAACTTCCTCGATCTCATATTCTCATTTGGTAGATATGCAATTTGACCACTATTTACCTTACCATTATACTTCCTCCGTTCTTTCTTTGATAAGGGCTATATTTGTTGTCCTGTCCTAAGTTTTAATGGGTGTTACTAAACATAGCCCGTATTTATTAGGACACAGTCCATATTTTGAGTTAAATGTTTAACTTACCCTTACTAACCCTTGTCCTCCTCCTTCCATCCATCACTCTCTAACCTTCATCCCACTCTCACTAACACCCCTCCTCCTCCTTTCATCCTCCCCCCATTCTCTTCCACATTAACCATGCTTCCAAGAACCAAGAGGACGAAGATCGGCCCGCCACCGCCGCCGCTGCAGCCACCGCCAAGTAAGTTTTTTTAAAAAAAAAATTTTAATGACGTTCAAATTATATAAGAAAACCGCCCGTTTTTTTTTACAAAAAAGGCGAAAACACGGAACCGAAAACTGGGTCCGGTTTCGTGTTTCATCAGATTTTGAATTTTCTTTTTAAAAAAACTTTTTATTTTCAAAATTCGAAATTGACGGAACCGGATGGGGATCCAGTTTCCACCATTGTGGTACCGAGAAGCCAGTCCCTCTCCACCATGGCGGAAACCGGATCTCCATCCGGTTCCGTTATTTTCAACTTTTTTTTACGAAACCGGATCCGGTTCCGTGAACCGAGAAGGCTATCCGGTTCCGTAAAAAATTGAATTTTACGGAACCGGATGAGTTTTTCGGTTCCCGGTACCGGAAAACTCATCCGGTTCCGTAAAATTCAATTTTTTAAAAAAATCAATTCATCAAAATTACGGAACCGGATTAGTTTTTCGGTAGAAAATCCGGCCAATGAGGTGGTGTTGGTGGCGGCAAATGTGGTGGTGGTGGTGGTGGTGGGCCAAGGTGGTAGAAGGGGAAGAAGTAGGTTGAAAATGTTAGAAAATGATTAAAGGAGAGGGGGTAATATAGACTTTTATACTGCGTATTTATACGAATACGGGCTATGAGCTAGTAAATACGGGCTGTGAATAGCCGCACACGTTTTAATCTAAGCTCACCATACAAGTAGCAATAGGGATGTTTATTTCGGATTATCTGATCCGAAATTTTTCGAATCGGGAGAAGTGTGATCCGAATTCGATTCAAATTTTTGAGAAAAAAGATTAAAGTCAATTTTATTTAATGGAAAAAATTACGGATATTTCGGAACGGATAATTATCCGAAAAATTTCCGATTTTTTAAACATATTTCGGGTATCTGAAAATGGCAAAAGGGTGATCCGAATCCTATCCGAAACACTATGTTTTGGATCTGATCGACCGGATCAGATATTTATGAACTTCCTTAGGTAGCAAGTTGTCTATTGCTATCTATGTCTAGCTAGGGATCCACGGCTAAGTACCTGAATGAAGGAATAGCCCAGCTTCAACAACATGCTAATAAGTCTGGTACAATGGACTCCTATATTGTTGGAAGACTAAGTCCAAGCATCTGTTGAACGTGCATAATAGTAGAAGATTGATTCAACGCGTCAGCGCCCACACTAGCAAGATATCAGGAGATACACTCAAGGTTGTTGCGGATTATAAGGAAGTGGTTATGTCCATGTATTCAAACGAATATCTTTGTTATTGTATTTAGTATAAATAGGAGACCAATATATACATTGTAGTCTCTCTGTGAGACTGTGACATTCTCACTCTCAAGCTTACATACTCTACGAACTACTTACATTCATAGCTAAGAAACTAAGGTTGTACTTATTCTTTACATAGTGGACTGGTGGACTCAAGGCCACCCGCGGTTTTTCACCCTTATTCCTGAGGTTTTTCGCATCACCACATGTGTTGTCTTGTTTTCTTGCTTTCTTTGTGCTTCATAGCTACATCCATCTGCATTCATTCATCTTACATTCATTAGCTAGTTGTAGGTCTCTAGCTGATTTTCGCCCTGTGCGGAATTTAGCATGAACATTTGGATAGTGTTTATTATTCACAGTCTAAACTTTAATTAGCTTTTGTGATTTGCATTTTAGCATAAACATTTATATAGTGTTTATTATTCACAGTTTAAACTTTGATTAGCTTTTGTGATTTGCATTTTAGCATAAACATTTGTATAGTGTTTATTATTCACAGTTTAAACTTTAATTAGCTTTTGTGATTTGCGTTTTAGAAAACATAGTCATGTGAAATCTTCTTAGATACTCCCTCCGTCCCAACAAGGATTTACTACGGTAGGGATTCCGCCGTAGATCGAGTTCTGGCTGGGACGCTTCTTTTGGGCACAAAATTTAAGGAGAAAGGTTAGTATGGGGCCTAAATTTTCATTGTATAATTGAAAAGTAAGGTAGTGATTATTATTTAGAATTATTTATTAAGAGAGAGAGAGTGGGGTCAAGTGCTTTTTGTAAGAAAGATAATATTATAATTGGTAGACCATATCGAAATAAGAAAATGGAAGATGCAATCGGGACAAACAAAAATGGAAAATTGGTTAGTTGCCTAGTTGGTATGAAAATTTGACGGAAAATTTGACGGTTTTTGTTAATTGGTATGGGAATCAAAAAAATTAGAACTAGTTGGTATTTATATGTTATTTCAGATGCCTGTGAAAACAAATAGAATTAAAAAGTTAAATTAGATTATCATAATAAAAAGGACATTATCGCTCATAATGGAATGAAGATAAAGAAGCCGGAAAATAATTTGAGTACTAATGGAAGACAGGCAATTACCGAGAGTTTGAGAGTGCAAATGAGCCAATATGTTTGCGAACTCGTGAACAAGCTCGGTCAAAGTTCGTTCGAAAAAATAAATGAACAAGCTGAAACAAAACTCTAAAGCTCGTTTAGTATATGAGCTATGCTCGAACAACTATGTGTTCGACTCGCTAAAGCTTGCAAACAGCTCATTTATTAGATCATTTAGTACTTGAAAAAGCTCAATTATTTTATAAAGATACTCCAATAATAATTAAGTCTTTGTTTTGGAAAAAGTTCAAAACAAAGTCCTAACATAAACCATTGTCTAGTGGTTTTTGACAAATATTCGCAACTTCCTTAATTTATATGGGTAGTATGATATAATTTTTATTGCTTGTTTATTAGCATGAGCTTGAACAGAGTTCAAGCTCGGCATATAAACGAGCAAGCTCAAGTCAAACTCGAGCTAACCTAAAGCTTAACGAGCCGAGCTCGAACAAGGAAAGTGAAAAGCTCGCTCGAGCTCAATCATGCTCAAACACCTATGATTCTTATCAAGCTTAGCTCGAATAATCAAATACTCGGGTAAACTCAGCTCATTTCTTCTTATTTCACGTTAAAACCTAGATTTCATTAATAAAACTTTTGTAACAATAGATATGCATGACTCATCAGAGTTGAATTGTTCTTATTTCACGCTAAAACCCAAATTTCATTGATACAACTATTACTTTACCTCTAGGCCCGTCCCTGGAGCAGGGCAGGCGGGGCGACCGTCCTAGGCCCACGGAAGGAAAGCCCAGTTCTTAGTTGTCTATCAGACAAAAAAATTGATAATATAATATTATGTGCTACATAATCATTAAATTCAGCAGTCCAATGGTATTGTTTGTTATTTTCATTCAGAGTCTCCAAAAATCGAATCTCGCTCGGCCTCGTTTTCATGTTCTATTGGAATTCTGGCTTTATTTTTTTTCTTTTTCCTTTTGCTTTAGCTGTTGACCACTGCTCCTCGTTTTCATGTTATATGAGAATCAAGTTTCATTTTTTCAATTTCTTTTCCCTATGCTTAAACCGTTGCCTTTCTTGTTGCCATTTCTATTTTTTGAGATTTGACCTCCATTATTTGTTTTCATTTGTTTATTTTAGTTAAACCTTTTCTTTCCCCCACAAAATAGTAATGCCTTTCTTTGTTTATGACAATATATCGCTTTTCTTATCAAATTTAATTGGATCCAAGAAGTGATAACTCACTAAAAGATTGATTAAAACATATTATATAAAGATTATTAATTGAAATATTATAATAACTTGATAGTTGAAACACCTAAATGTACAAAAGAGGAGATGTAGTATTTTATTATATAAATTATACAAAAACCATCATTAATAGCTTGTATTAGTTCTAAACTTTTATATGAAATTGGAAATAGGTATTACATGAGAATATAGTTTGTTTAGCGTAATAAAAATTGTACTTGAAGAATTTTTTTAAAACTCATAGGTTTAAAGGGCCCTTAATTGTTACTTCGCCCTGGGCCTCTAAAACCTCAGAAACGGCACTGTTTACCTCTATGTACAGCCTGTATATTGAGGTATGAGTACAATAAAACATGTATATTGTGTATATATACATATATACTTAACGGTGTTAACTATCAACTTGCGTAAATTCCAGAGCGTTAGTATCTGGATCTCTAGTGAAGATTGCAGGTCTTCCAGATCGGCTGAGGGTGTATGGTATACCTGTCATTTTGAAATCTCGCATTCAGTATAAATTTTTGCTAGATCATGCCAAAAGCTAGATGTCGTGAACAGTTTTAAGCAGTTGTATTCCTAAATCAAAAATAAATAAATACCTGCTTTGTCAAGGATTTCTTTAAGTTTGGACACATCCCGTATTGCAATACAAGTATGACGATCTCGACCCCCGTGTTCAGGCCGCCCTGTGTAAGGGTCGGGATTTGGAAGCTCCATCAAATGAATCATTTCAGAGCCAACCCACAGCCATGCACCCCTATAAGGAAGCTTGTCATGTGGTCTTGCCTCATTTATCTCTAAACCTGCCAAGATAAGTGCAGATACGCACTTCAGAATTAAAATTTAACATCAGGAATGTGTTCTAAAAAGCACAATACACATACCTAGTAAGTTCTGGTAAAATTCGAGTGATCTTTCAAGGTTTTCGCAGAGAATTCCAACATGGTGCATGCCAACTACTCCGAAATCTGGATTGATAGCTCCAACTCAGAATAGAAACGAGAGAGACCAGTACAAAAAAACTGATTAACATATTACCGTTTGTAGCTCAACCGGGTCCATTTGAACATAAAATAGTTTGAAGCAAAGAAAAATATCCAATGAAGAGGTAACAAAAGTTTAATGGGAAGGGAGATTTCTGTGAGGAAGTGTCAACTTGCTTCCTCTATAACCTCATATTAGGAAGCTCAAAAGCGTAGAACAGTCAATTTGCTGCCTCAACATAAAAATTTATATTTTTCCCCTTTCTTTTCTTGATAGCAGGAAACAGCAAATCTCTATGTTCTGATAGCTTATAGCCTTATACTCCCTTGTTTCATTAGAATTGTTATACTTTGTAATTTGCCACCATTCACAAAATCCACTTTAATTGTTTGTAAATTATAGGCAAGGAAAAATGTAGTCATGCGAGACCTTGTCAGTCATAACAATGTATTGTCTTCGAAATATCAACATTTTAACTAAATTTTATACAAATACATAATTGAAGATATTGATGGTCAAAGATTTACATTAACAAGCGTGAAAGACAAACTGGAACAATTGATAGGATACGGAGGGAGTATTTGGTAGTTGAAACCACAATCACACATTATGATGATGAAATTATGACGAAACAGGATGCAGAATGCCTGTTTTGTTTTGCAGACTGCAGGGTCTGATAGCCTACACTTTGCATGCATACTTACATTCATGCAGTACTTGAACGAAAAAAAACAGATGAGGGAACTGGGTAAGAAACAAGAAAATTGTGTAATCTCATGCTTCGAAAGTCTACACTTGCTTAGATTTCTCTCTCTGTCTGTGTGCGCATCAGTTCATGCATACATGCATGCCTATAATTAAGCAAAATTTCCCATGTAAATGTTTCAACACAAAGTTATTGATGTATAGGGTGAGAAAGACAGATTTGATAATATAAACAGTACTAAATGGAATTATGTTGGCACATATTGTATTATTACTGGCTAAGGATATAGAACAACTAATCGATATACTAACCGACAGCCTAAAGAGGCAAAAGGTGCATGTAACATGTGAATGCTAGTAGGAACAGTTACCACTCTTTTCATCAACCCCATGGACATCCTTATCAAGGACCTCTCTTTCAACAGAAGTAGCTCTTGATACTAAACAACTCCGATAGCCTCCACCCCTTCTCTGGACAAATGGTCTAGATAATGATACTGAAAAGGTAGTGGATGGATTTCTCTCACTGCAATAATTAACCTGATGTGGTAGAGATAAACAGTAAGAAAATATATATATATATAAAAAGGAATTCCTTAGCAATCCAAAACATCATTAAACACAGGAGGATTTGATAAAAATAGATTGTTGGACCATCAACCAAAACATGATAAAAGTTAAGATACATAAATAGACTGAACTATGAATTGTATGAACATATTAGATTAGTGAAGTCTAAGTTGGTTCAAATGTTCAAGCATCTAATGGTTTAATTTCAATAATAATAAAACTTCCTAATGACGTTGGAGGGAAGTTTCACCAAAGATTGTTGTTTTTTTCATTCATTCGAGTGCTTCAGGCGTCTGAAATTTCAACATCAACATCACTAAGGGCAAACATCTTCTTTTCAGTTAGTTCAAAATACTTTTACTCTCAATGTCTCACATTTCACTATTCCTTTCAGTTGACTTCAATTGTTTTCAGACGAAGAGAACAGGCCCCTTAGATTCTTTCTATATCATGGTTCGTAGTTTAAGAAAATATGTACATTTGCTTGGTTGAGTCTTTTATAGACGTACAATCCTAGTTCATTCAACTTCATTCATTTTATCCTAAGACAAATCCATGAAAGACGATGTACTTCATCCCGGAAATATATGCAATGTTTGAACACTTCAATTTTAAGCCTTCAAAGGAAATACAAGAGAAACCATTTCATTCCAATCAATCGTTCATTCAGTCATTCTTCATTAGCTTTTGTTTCAATTGTTTCGTCGTCAATGCGCATTTGTGAAGAGTTATAAGCCTATTTAAACTAGGAATTTCAATGTCCACATACCAGATGTAAGATCAAACATCAAGTTCAGGTGTTTCAATTCACTAAAGTCAGATAAGCATCCATAACTTAAATTTGATCGATACGCCTGAATAACGTTCCCAGGAGCAGATAATCTTATACTAAAACAACAATCAAGAGTAAACCCTAACACAATTTATAAGCATCAAAATAGCACAGAAATAAATCAATATATATATATATATATATATATATATATATATATATATATATATATATATATATACAATAAATAACGGATGTTTGCAATTACAAATACTAGTTAATTTGATGAGAATAGTACCTTGGTTTGAAGCGGGAAAGTGGGAGATGGAGTCAAAAAAGATGCCATTGACATCGAAAAGGAGCAGTTAATTGGTGAGGGAGAGAAAGTTGTTGTAGTGATAAAGCTATGTTGTCAAAGTGTAGGGGATAGGGTCCTTTTCCTGGGCGAGGAACATCTGTGTGGCATAGAATACGCATCCTTGGTAGAGGTGGTAAAAACCGACATGATCTGTCAACTCGATGCGAAATCGATCGGTTATTAGAGGGTTTGGGTTGAGGATTAAGTATATGGGTTAACACGACACGTTTAATAAACGGGTCAGGTCAGAGTTGGAGGGGTTCAACTCGTTTAACTAAGCGGGTTGACACCACATAACACGACTCTACTCAATTTTCAACCTTTGTATGTAAAAATTACATGACACGCCAACACGACCCAAACTCGACACAAAATAAACGGGTTTGGGTCAAAGCTATATGACAAGTTTTAGTTTACGGGTCGACACGACACGTTCATTAAACAGGTCGGGTTAGGGTTGAGGGGGTTTAACCCGTTTATGTAAGCGGGTGACATGAATACGACACGACACGTTTATCAGGTCTAAATTCCTCGGGAGTGGTATGATAAGAGACCGCCTAATTTTAATTTAAAATTAGACAACGACCCAAGGCCAATCAAAAGAAGAGAATGAAACACCTTTTGAATAAAGTGATGGGCTTTTTGAATAAAGTGATGGGCTTAAGTTAGTATAATTTTAAGGAAAAATTGTCAGAAAATACAAGGTTTTAGCACTTTTTCAAAATAAATACCAAGGAGTTGCATAGAATAAATACCAACAAGTTATGTTTTTCTTATGAATCCATACCAGTTAACATATACTATCCGTCTATTTTTCCGTCTTATAAATCCATACCAACTAACAAAAATCCCTTCAACTTCATCTCTGAACAACTGAAAATCTAAGGTGAGTTAAATTTGGGTGAGAAGTGATGGAAAAATAGACGGATATTTGTTAGTTGGTATGTATTTCTAAGAAAAACATAACTTGTTGGTATTTATTTCACGTTTCGCAACTCCTTAGTATTTATTTTGAAAAAGTGTTAAAACTTTGGTTTTTTCTGACAATTTTTCCTAATTTTAATAAAGTTAGACCGCCTCTTTTGATAACTTTTGAATCTTCAGAATTACTCTTCGGTTGGTTGGACGAAAGAAAATAAATTTTTCATGAAAACCATTATTCAAAGGAAAATTCAATTATGGATTTAATTTCCTCTGTTTGATTTTTTAGAAAAAAAGAATGGAAATATATGAGAGAATAGAAGAGAGAAAGGTGAAGGATAGGGAGGAAATATGTCTTTCCTCCATATAGGAAGGAAAATATTTTCCATTATGGAGAACTATTTTCAAGCATTAAGAAAACTAATTCCAACCTTTACAAACCAAACAGAGAAATATAGGAAAACTAGTGATTCGAAAACTTGTTTTTCTTCCAACCAAATGGAGCCTAGTCCCTAATCTCTTTGGATTTAATGAATTGGAATTAGACTGAATTGGACACTGGACAACAATAAAGATGAATTTAGAATCATGGTTCCTCTATGCATATACGAAAGGACTAGTTCAAATGGTTTCATATTAGAGATGATTTTTAGGTGCAAAAGTAGGTGATATTATTAATCAATAACGTTCGGATAATCAAAGACAAGTAACTTCGGCTACTTCATTACATTCCCTATAGCAGAAAGAAAATTCAATTGTTGCATAGCATGTCTTCAATCAGTGATATCCTCTACCTAGAGTTGTACTTCTCCTATGCGGGTGGGTAAGTCCCTTTAATGCATGAAGCCATGAACTATCACCTGAGCATCACCTTCAATTTCCAATCCTAGTCAGCCTCTGTTTTCGCCACCCAAATGGCTTCCCTCGCCGCCATAACCTCCAGCTCTGCGCCCATTCTTGCAATAACGTTTGAGGCTTAGCAAACACCACACTTCCTTTCTCATCTCTCGCCACTACTCCAACACCCATGTGCCCCAACTCTGATGATATAGCTACGTTAAAGTTCACTTTAATGCTTTCTGAAGCTGGTGGTTTCCATGTAGTAGATTGACTAGGAGCTTTCATGGTGGGCTTTACACAACACTACCGAAACTCCAACAAGAACTCTAATGCTCGAGTATTGGAAGAGCTGGTTTGTTTCTAGAAAACCACATCATTTTGACATTGCCATACTTACCAAACTTTCACAACAAATTTCTCTTGCTCCGAGATGGTATAACGCTCGAGAATTCATGCTAGCCACTCTTTAATGTTGAGGCAGCTTCACACATCCATTGAACCCATCACACTCCCACATTTTCACATCCAATGACAAATCCCTTAACATATGAAGTGTGTCTTCAATCAAGACACACCTACAACATTTAGCCTCCTTTATCGCTTTCTTTTGTTTCAACTTGCTCAAGTAGGGAAGGATGTTTCAGCAAGCCCACCAAAGGAAGTAACTGACCTTAAAGTTTCTAAAGATGTCACCAAAGAGGATGGAAACCTTGTGAACTCGACGTATCTTATTCATCACTAATAATTACTGCTATGTATGCGTCACTTACCCGAAATAGGCCATCTTTGTTGACTATCCATATTAACTGATCCGTCGGGCTTCTCTTGCTTAGGGGAATATATATAGTTTTTATTTTGTTCACATCCACGGGAAAAAGTAATGCCTTCAAGACATCCATCCTCAAATAACTATGCTCATGGATGATCAACATAGCCACTTTTCGTTTAAATTGTATACTCGGTAAGGAGTTATGACCTTCCTTGAACCATTCCCCACTACGCCACTTATTTTTCCAAACACAAATGTTCTTCCATTTTCTACTCTCCACCTCACTCCTTTCTTAAATGAGCCATGGCCTTCGAGGATGCTATACATCTGGCATGCCTGGGTTAAGAATCCAATATAACTCTGATATCACGTACTTATATAGTCTTTTCTCCCTTATTTACAAGCTAATTTGTGCGTCATTGGAGCTCTTGGGAGCTATTTTGTGCTAACTATCGTATATAGTTGTTGTTTCTGTCCAGGACAGCAACAGTGAATGTGGTGGTGGGTACTTGGTGGAATCGTGGCTCCCAAACGTCCTTCGTGGTGGTGGTTACCTGCAAAACAAGGAGAAACCTCGGGGGTGGTTCCGAGGATCGCCTCTCCGATGCCTAAGTCAGTCCAAATTGAGCACAAGATCTCTAGTCGAGAGAAAACGAGTATCAAGTGCAAGTATTTTGTGAGTGTTTGATTCAACGTACCTTACCCATGCATGGGCATGGGTATTTATATGAGACACGGACTTGTAACTGACCTAGTAAAGTGAGTGGGCCTCTTTGAAAGTGGGCCAAGGTGGAACGAGGCCTTCATTAAATTCCAGCCTAAAGGCTATGTCCGGAGCGGTCTGCCTGAGGAGGTCTGCTCTGCTCCAGGCGCTCTGACGTGGAGTGGCAGGCTGCTTCCAGCTGGAGGTCTGCTAGGTAGACCCCATACAATTTGCCCCCCGGACCCAGTATTTGCAGATTGCAATATGCTGGGTGCATTTGTTTTTGTTCTGGCGTTCTGCTCTTCGCGGAATGATACGTGGCTGTCTGTGAGCTGCTCTTCACAAACTCCAGAATGCTTCCATTTTTCCCGCCCATTTGGTTGGGGTGTTGAGTAAGGGTCATTAATTCATTTTGAATTGAATTGAATTGATGTGACTCTTTGGGTTCCCAAGGAATGTAATGATGATAAGTTGGTGCTGAGTGGACGAATTATGCTTATTTAAAGGCTGAATCGACCTTTTGTGGAACTTTTCAGTTTCCTTTCCTTCGAACTCTTTGCTTTTCAAACTTTCTTGTTGTTCTTCGAGAATTTCTTTTCGCCCTAGCCATTTTCGAGTGATTTCTCTTGATTATCCTGGGAGATATCTGTCTGCGTTTGGAGATTAATTGATACTGTTGCGTTCGTGGCTTTCGTCTTCTCTTCCTTGGCGTCTTCTGCTCTCCATCTAGGTAAACTCCTTTTCCCAGATCTACTTTTGGTTTTTTCCTTCTTGGATGGTTTTGATGTGATCTTTTCTGTGTTTATGGATTTCTCCCCCTTTTTCCTTCTGTACGCACTTATTTGCCTGTGTTTTTGGGGTTAGGGTTTCTTTCCTTTGGTCTTCAGATGCGATTGTTTACTTCTTTGTTTCATAGATCTGTTTGGTGTTGTTTCATTTCCGTTCTGCTGCTCTGAATGATAGGCTCTGTCCTGCTTCTTCAGCAGGACTCTGCTCTGGTTGGTAGGCTCTGCTCTACTTCTTCAGCTGAGTTCTGCTCTACTGTTGACATTTAAGATTTTTAGGGTTTGCTTTGTTTACCCTGTTATCCTCTTTACTTGCTGGGTTGTAAGCCTGCGATGTGTCTTCATTGTTTGTACTGCGTTATTTGCAAGAAAATATCCTATTTCTTGGCTATTTCTGATCTTTACATACCATACACATCCTCATACACATCCTTGCCCCCCAGTCTGGTAGCTCAGTCTGTAGGTCTGAGGTGCCAGACTGTCTTGTGTGGTGACTGCAAGTCTGATGTGCTGTCGTCTGCTTCTTGTGTTGTGTAGGATGTCTACTTCTCACTCTGCTGCTTCCCGTGGGAAGGATGTGGTATCTACCTCTTCGTCCGAGCCGGATGAGCCTTATCCGGTGGACACTCAGTCCCCGTTTTTAAAGTTGGATCTGCCTCGGTGTAAGGACGAGGTGGTTCCGGAGGAATGGGAGATCTTTGACCCCTGGGACGGTCTTTGTAAGGAGGTGTTGGTTCCTGAAACCAACAGATTTCCTCCCAACTACAAGTTTAAGCCCACTCTTCCCGCAGTCAAATGGAAGTACAGCGACCATGAGATGCGGAGTCTTGCCCTTTACGACAGCAAGGGTAAGCCTTATTTGGCGAAGAGATCTGCAGAAGCGTTCAAACGGGCGCATGCTGCATACTACCTGGAGATTGCTGCGGAGATCAAGCCGCTTCGCGGGTCTTGGGTAGTGCTTCCCCAAGAGGGTCAGAGCCTGGCAGATGTACTAGAGGGGTACACTGCTGTTTATATGAAGCAGCTGGAGTTCGGGCTTAGATTCCCCATCCACTGGTTCTTGGAGTGGGTTCTCTGCCGGTATCGTATGGCTCTCTGCCAAGTCAATCCCCAGTCTCTGAAGAAGATTCTGGGGTTTATTTGGGTTTGTGAAGCTCTGGGCTTCCCCCTCACCATGAAACTCTTTCAATGCCTGTTTTACTTTAAGAGGCAGGGGGAGTATAGCTTTTTCACCGGCTCGGTGCGGGCCAATCATCTGACGGTCTATCCCGTCGATCTCAGTCTGAAAGATTGGCGGGATAGTTTTGTCTTTGTTAGGGTACCGACGGAGGAAGGGCACCCTTATCAATTTAGGGCCCCTCTGCGCCCTGTGGAGCCTAACTTCCAGAGGCAGTTGGACCCGAATGTGCTGAACTGGGACGAGAGGGTAGCTTACTACTACTTCAAGTCCAGATCCAAGGTTACTGCCGGGAAGCAGTTTCTTCCCAAGTACTGGTTACCGCATCACTATGTGATGTGTCAAAATGCCTTCCTGAGGATAGGCCATCTGTCCCCTGATTATACTACGGGTAAGCGCTCTGCCAACTCTTAACTCTGCTTCTCATTTTCCATTCTGCTGTGATTCATTGTTTGTACTGTGCTGCAGCTCCGTGCAGACAGTTTGTTCGCCAAGTGATTAAGGGTGGGTTTTGAGCTGGCGGGCGTGTTCTGCCCCTTTCCATTATTTTTCTTCTGCATTCTGACTTGCTGTAGCTAATGAGTATTCTAATATTGTAGAGACTCTGGGGTCTGCCATTCCTTGGGAGCTGGGTTTGAGTCAGTCTTCAGTATGTCGCAGGTACCGTCCGGTACCTGACCCAGGGACCTACACCGTCCCTGACTTCATCAGGGAGATTAACACTACCTCCTTGGACCATCCTTCCCTCCGGACCAAGCGCCCGGAACTTGTGGATAGGTTTACTGGGGCGTCCCGGCCGCAAGGGGGCCCCTCTGCCACTGTCATAGAGATTCAATCTGATGACGAGGAGGAGGCGGCGGCTGTTCCTCTGCAGACCCATCGTTCCCGGCGTGCTGTGCATCTGCCGGGCGATGATGATGTTGGTGGATCTGCAGAGGGGGCCAGCACTCTGCAAGGGACTGTTCTGATTGTTGAGCCCCTGCAACAGCTTCCTCCTGCGCAACCAGGTATTACTTATGATGGACCCCAAGGTATTCTTTCTGCTTGTGTGCATTCTGACCAGCTTCTCATTTTCTTTTTTTTTTACTTTCAGAACCGCCTGTGGTGGAGGATGTGCCCATGGGAGGGCCTGACCAAGCGGCGACAGAGTTTGACAGGACGGAGAAAGAACCTACTCCAGTGGGTGGTTCTGCTCAGCCTGATGAAGCTGGTCAGGAGTCCCATCGAGCCATGACAGAGTTTGACAGGACGGGGGCGGAGGCTGCTAAGACTGTCACGACTCAGTCTGCTGAGGATCAGAGTGAGGGCCAGTCAGGTAGCTGTCTTCTTCAGACCCAAACTGCTCTTTGTTATCGGTTTCTTTTTACCTGCACCTTCTTGATTTCCCTGTTTTTATTTTAATATGATAGAATCTGCTGGGAAAACCGTCCCTACGCCCGTGCAGACTAACCAGGAGACGGTGGAGCCTCTCCAGCATGAGAGGGTGGAGCAGCAGAGCTTGGCTTCCGTCCCAGTGGTGGAGACTGTCTTGTCTCCCCCTGTCCAGAAGTCTACTCCTCCTAGTAGGAAGGCTGCTCCTCCTCCTCCCAGAGGCTTTAAGCAGGTCCTTGCCCCTACTCCTGAGGATCTGGCGCGTGTGGTTAGTGTTTCCTTTTCCTCTCTTCCCTCTTGTAGAGTCAATTCGTTCTGTGCCTTACTTTGTTGACGGCATTTTTTACCTTTTATTTTCTTCAGCAGCAATTGAGGGCTAGGAAGGTGCAGTCTGCTGCGGCTCTTCAGACCTCTGCTCCCACTGCGGGCCAGCTTAAGCCCCTTGCAGAGGGTGCTCATCAGACTACGGCTGAGCCTGAGGTCTCTTCTCGTTCCCAGAAGAGGTCAGCAGAGAGGCAGAGTGAGGAAGGAGCTCCTCCTCAGAAGAAGACTCGTCTCCCTGCTGACTCCCCTCGGATCGTTGTTTTTGAGGACGACGTCGCCACCAAAGGTGTGTATCCTTTACCTGGTCTTAGCTCCGGCCTTTTCCCTTCTGTGGAACTGACTGGACTTTCTTTTGGCTCAGGTTCTCTGCAGAGGGAATCGGCGGACGACCAGCACGAGGCTCAGGGGCGGGAGCAGATGTCCGTGGCCTTCCCTGATCCCAGTGAGTGGTTGAAGCTTCTGGCAAGTCGCTTCTCACCGGACTATGCTGTTCAAGATGTCCCCCTGGTGAGCTGTCTGTTCTTCTTATAGTCATCTGTTTATGACATTAAGATTTCTTTCTGATATGCTTTTTCCTTGATTACAGGCTGCACGGGCCGGCGCCTTCATTGGAGAGTTCTGCCATGCTGTAGGGCTGGGTAGACATGAGGCAGATCTCCCTGAACTGCAGCAGCTTAAGGCTCAGGTAGCGCAGCAGAGAGCAGAGTATGCCAAGCTGAAATCCCAGAACTCTCTGATTGTGTCCACCTGCCGCGAAACTGAGGAGGAGAGGGATGCTCTGATTGTGGAGCGCGACACCTTGCGGACCGTCAACCAACGCATGGAGGGTCAGGCGGCGCAAGCAGAGGCTATCGCGGCTGAGCATTCCCGCCTCTCTTCTCAGCTTAGTGAGGCGTTGTCTCGTGCTTCGACGGTGGAGACTAAGCTGAAGACCTCCGAGGCCCGGCTGCAGGCAGCGTTGAAGGAGCAGGAGCAGCTCAGGGGTCAGCTCTCTGCTATACGGGCTGATCATGAAGGCTGCTCTGCTAAATTGGCTCTGCAAGCCAAGGAGGCTGAGGCAGCTCTAAGACAGAAGGAGGAGGAGCTAGGGGCAGAGTTCTCCAAGTTGCTTTCTGAGAGGGAGGCTCAGCAGGCTAAGGAGGCTGAGGTAGCCCTAAAGCAGAAAGAGGCCCAGCTGCTGGCGGAGGAGGCTGCCCGGGCTGCTCAGATGGAGGAGGCGTTTGGGAACAAGTACTGGGAGGACTGCAAAGTTGCGGTCCGCAGGGTTCTCTGGCATTTGCAGCCCTCTTTTAACTGGGATGCCTTTGAGGACGCCTATGCCAGTCAAGTGCATATGCGACCTCCGGTGACTCAGGAGCTCAGAGATCTGGAGTTGCTCTACTCTCTGCCTTCAGAGGGAGAATCTTCAGAGCAGCAAGTTGATGGGAGCTCTGCAAAGGATGGCAGCTCCGTTCCTAAGCAATAGGAACTCGGGCGGCTATCTCATGCTTCGCCTCAGTCTTCTTGTGACTCCTGTCTGAGCTGCTGAGGTAGGTGAGCTGGGAGCCTGTGCTGAACTGATTGCAGTCCTCCGTTTTTGCCCTCCGATGATATCCTAATTGACTTATCTTGTAATATTTGTAACTAAATAGTCAAACATTTCCTTTTCATCTGTATTTGCTCCCTTCTTTTGATTAGGTAGCCGCCGTTGTTGTAGTACTATGTAGCACTCTGATTTGGCTTATAGCCAGATCTTCTTATGTAAGATTCAATTAGTCAGCAATTATTTTTCCTGCAATGCGAGTTGCGTTCTTCTGTTGACTTTTGTGCTTTCTATTTGATGCATACCAAGTTTTGTTATTTCTGCTAAGTACCTGCGTTCTGCTCTGATGGTGAGTCTGCCGTGCCATCAAGCAAATGTATTCAGGCGTTTTTGTTTACTTGGCTTGGTGGCCGGTGAGATTTGCTCAGAGCTGGGACTTTAGGGGCCCTTTACTCTTCTGCTCTGCCTTATGTATGACAAAGATTCAACAACAGCAGAGCAGAGGAGGTATTTTGACGCCCTAAGTCATGATGATTCTGGGAGTTTTGGGGTTCGCCCTTTAGCTCCTTCTGCCATCTTTTTCGTGTCGGGGTACGCTTTGGTTCTTAGGAACTCTCGCGTCCCCATTAGCCTTAGGTGTCTATGACTTATCCTTGCTGCTTTTTGGGCCTTCGGCCCCGCAGGTTTAGAGGTAGAGGTCTATGACATCGGTAAGTCGAGTCGGCATCTGATCACTCTGCGGGCCTCAGGGGCTCTTGGACAGAGTTAACCTTTTGGCCGACTCCCTTTCTTCATTATATAGTTTACTTTTGTGTCTGAAGAGCCTCTTCAGCCTTCAGTCTGACTCAGACCCTGTTTTCTTTTGCCAGACTGTGGTATTTTTTCTCAGTCTGCTAAGGGTCTATCTGATTTTGGCATTTTGTTTTTCATAAAGGATTGATAAGGGGACGGGGGTTTAATGCGAAATGGAGAGTGGTGGACAAAGGGTGGCTCAAAGGCCTTTCATTCATGGGCGTTTTGATACAATCTGGGTTATACGAAGTATTTTTTCAATATTCGGGCGTTCCAGTTGCTTTTCAGTTCACTTCCATCCATTCTTTTCAGTCTGTAGGTTCCGGGGTGTAGCTCTTCACTAACCTGGTAGGGTCCCTCCCACTTAGCCGACAGCTTTCCGTGTATTTTGTCTTTTTGCACAGCTGCTGCATTTCTGAGTACCAGATCCCCTACCTCCAGAGGCCTGGCCCTCACTTTCCGGTTATAGTATCTGCTGACTCTGGCTTTGTAGGCTTCCATTCTGAATCTAGCTTCGTTTCTGTATTCATCCAGCAGATCTAGATTTGTCCTCAGGGCTTCGTCATTCAGACCTGGCTCAAATAGGCTGATCCTCAGACTCTCGGACCCGATCTCAACAGGCATGACAACTTCAGAACCATATACCAGGTGGAAGGGGGTCTGCCCAGTCGATTCTTTGATTGTGGTTCTTATCGACCACAGAGTGTTAGGCAGCTCCTCTAGCCACTTGCTTTTTTGCTCCTCCAGCTTCTTCTGTAGGCCTATCAGGATCTGCTTGTTGGCGGCTTCGGCCTGACCGTTGCACTGAGGGTTGCAGACTGAAGATAGGGCATATTTGATCCCAAATTGCTCCAACCACCCTGATAGGGGTATGTTGTCAAACTGTCTCCCGTGATCGAAGACGAAAGCCTTCGGAATTCCGTATCTGGTGATGATGTTCTGCCACAAAAATTTTCTGACGGCTGCTTCTGTGATGGTGGATAGGGCTTCTGCCTCTATCCACTTAGTGAAGTAATCTACCCCCACAATTAACCATCTCTTCTGATATTGGGCCGTTGTGAAGGGTCCCAGGATGTCTAGCCCCCATTGGGCGAATGGGATAGGGTTGTAGATTGGCATGAGGTCGTTTGCGGGTAGCTTGATGTTCGGTGCAAACCTCTGGCAGCTGTCGCATTTTTTCACCAGAGCTTCAGAGTCAGCTTTCATTGTGGGCCAATAATAACCGGCTCTGAGAGCTTTATGGGCCAGAGCTCTTGGTCCGATATGGTGTCCGCAGAGTCCCTCATGAATCTCCCTCAATATGTAGTCTGCATCTCTCTGCCCTACGCATTTGAGTAGGGGCAGAAAAAGACTTCCTGTATAGCTCGTCCCCGATCAGGCAGTATCTGCATGCTGTCAGCTTGAGTTTTCTTGCTTTCATTTTTCCTTCTGGTAATTTGTCAGTCTGTTTATACTCAGCGATCTCCTTGATCCACTTTGGCATATCTTCCAGTTCCAAAACTCGCTCTGCATCCTCGCAGATTGCACTGGTGGGTCTGACTTCCACCAGAACAGACCTATTCAGCTCTTGCAGACTGCTGCTTCCCAATTTGGACAGGGCATCTGCTTGTGCGTTCTGTGCTCTAGGCACTTGTTCAATTCTAAAAGTTTCAAAATTTGAAATCAGAGACCTCATTCTGGCTAGGTAGCTCTGCATCGTCGGCTCCTTGGCCTCATACTCCCCCTTGACTTGGTTGGTTACCAACTGAGAGTCAATTTTGAGGTGGACGTGCTTGGCTTCCAGGGTCTGGCAGAGCTGCAATCCAGCGATTGCCGCTTCGTACTCTGATTCATTATTGGTTGCCGAAAACATGAACTTCAGGGCATATTCAATGATTTTCCCCTCTGGGGTTCTGATGACCACGCCTGCCCCAGAGCCGTTGATGGTTGCAGACCCGTCTGTAAAGACTTCCCAGGCTCTGGGCTCTCCTACTGATTCCTGATAGGCACACTCTGCTAGGAAGTCAGCTAGAGCTTGTGCTTTTATGGCTGTTCGCGGGGCGAATTTGATACCGAACCCTGTCAGCTCCAGGGCCCAGTTCATGATTCTCCCTGATTTGTCTACCTTCTCCATTGCCTTTTCCAGAGGCATATTTGTCAGCACAGTGACGGGATGTGCGTCAAAATATGGCCTCAGCTTTCTGGTGGCCAGCACTACTGCGTAGGCTGCCCTCTCTATCAATGGGTAGCGTGTTTCTGCACCCGTGAGGGTGTGGCTTACAAAATATACCGGCTGCTGCTTCTTGTTCTCTTCCTTCAGCAGGACTGCACTCACAGTTGCAGCTGTAACGGCAATGTATAGGGAGAGAGCTTCCCCTGTCTTGGGTCTGGCCAGTGTGGGCAGGCCAGAGAGGTGTGACTTCAACTTCTGGAATGCCTCCTTCTGCTCTGCTTCCCACCTGAACTCTTTGTTCCCCTTCAATATTTTGAAGAATGGGAGAGCTTTCTCTGCAGACTGAGCTATGAATCTGGACAGGGCTGTCATTCTGCCTGTCAGCCTCTGGATGTCTCTGATGCTTTTAGGCTCTGGCAGATCCATAGCTGCTTTTACTTTGTCGGGATTCGCGTCGATCCCCCTTTCGCTGACCAGATAGCCCAGGAATTTCCCTGACCGTACTCCAAACACGCATTTCTTAGGATTCAACTTCATGCTGTGTTTGCGGAGGTTGGCGAAGGTCTCCTTTAGGTCTGCTATGTGGTCAATCTCAGTTTTACTCTTGGTGATGACGTCATCAACGTACACCTCCAAATTCCTTCCCCTTTGACCGGCAAAGACCTGATCCATCAGCCTTTGATAGGTGGCGCCTGCGTTCTTCAGCCCGAAGGGCATCATGACATAGCAGAATACCCCGATAGGGGTGATGAATGCCGTCTTCTCCTTGTCTGCGGGGTCCATGAAGATCTGATGGTATCCGCTGAACGCGTCCATGAAGCTGAGCAGAGCGTGCCCACTGGTAGAGTCTACCAGCTGGTCGATTCTTAGCAAGGGATAGCAGTCTTTGGGGCAGGCTTTGTTGAGGTCTGTGAAGTCAACGCACATCCTCCAGCTCCCGTTCGTCTTCTTAACCATTACCACATTGGCCAACCATTCTGGATATTTGCAGGGCTCTATGAACCCTGCCTCAAGCAGCTTCTGAACTTCTTCCTCGATGGCTTTATTTTTCTCCGCAGAGTAGTTCCTCCTCTTCTGCTTCACAGGTCTGTATCCTGCGGCGGTGTTTAACTTGTGGTTGATGGTGGCTGGGTCCACCCCAGGCATCGCAGCTGCCGAGAAAGCGAACACATCTGCGTTCTCTTTCAGCAGACTGATTAGGTTGACTCTGGTTTCAGGATCCAGGTCTTTGCCTATCCTGACTGCCCTGCCTTCTTCCGGTCCCAAGAGTACCTCTTCGGTCTCTTCCCCCGGTTCAGGCTTATTTGCCTCCTGCTCTGCTTCTGGCCGAGCATCGGCCTCACTGATAGCAGCACACTCTTCCTCTCTTTACTTGGCCTCTTTGGCCTTTCCTTCATTTCTTTCTTTCCCGGCTTCTTCAGCCTGGTCCTTCTTGGCTTCTTCGGCCTCTTTCCTCTTTCCTTCTTTCTTTTCCTTTCTCCTCTTTCTCCTGGACCCAGAGTGGTCAGGAGGAGGAGGTCTTTTATCCTTCTTTAGGGCGGTCAGATTGCATGACCTAGCTGCTCTCTGGTCTCCCTTCAGTCTGCCCACTTCTCCAGTACTGCTTAAGAAAAGCATGGTCTGATGATGGGTTGACGGGATTCCCTGTACTGCCTCGATGAACTTCCTTCCCATCAGAGCGTTGTATGGTGACGGGAGGTCTACCACCAAAAACTCTTGTACTACTGCTCTCTTCACTCCGTTCTGCCCCTCTGTGGTCACTGTCAGATGTATCTTCCCCTCTGGGATGATGGAATTCCCCGTGAATCCGACGATTGGAGTTCCTCCTTGCTTCAGCATTGAACGATCTAGCTCCATTTTATCGAAGGTATCCTTATAAAGGATATTCACGGCGCTCCCGCCATCTACCAGTATTCTTCGTACATCTATCCTGCTAATCTCCAGAGTGACCACAAGAGGGTCAGAGTGTGGGAAGCTGATGCCTTTGCAGTCTTCTGCTGTGAAGGTCATGTTTGGTAGATCTGGGCTCAGCTCTGCCTGGTTGATGGAGTAGAGGTTGGGGTGGGTGAGTTGCCTTAGGTGAGCCCTCTCTCCCCCTATCGAGCTAGAGCTGCCAAATATGACGTATACCGTCTTCTTTTTCCCTTCCTTGATCTCTGCTCGCTTGTCCTGCAGTGTCTGCCCTTCGCTCTGTTGCTCCTTCTCCTTGATCCCCTGATTCCAGGCGAGGTACTCTTTGAAGTAGCCTCGTTTGATCAGGCTTTCCAGATCGTTTTTCAGGCTTATGCAGTCTTCTGTATTGTGGCCCGGCGTCTCATGGAAAGCGCAGAACTCTGCCATGTTTGAGCCTAGGCTTCTCTTCTTGGTGGGTGGTGGTCTGTGCCACCTGCTGTCATCTCTGTGGGTCAGAAAGATCTCAGCCCTTGGCGCGCTGAGGTTGCTATAGTTGTTATATTTCTCTTGGGCCTTCAGCCGGTCTGCTTCTCTCTCTGCTTCTTTTTGCTTTTCTCTCCCTCTGTTCTGATGGGGCCTGGGGCCTCCAAAATTCAGTCTGCCTCCCATGAACTGGTGCTCATTCCGCCTGGTACCCTGTATAGCAGATCTGCCTGTTTCTGCTCCGTGCGTCGATGCTTTGTTGAAATCTTCGACGGCTATGTATTTTTCTGCCAGGGCCAGGGCCTCGCTGAGTTCTTTCATGGTGACCCATTTAAGATCATCTCTGAATTTACTGGTGTGGGGTAGGGCGTTCCTCAGAGCGTGCAGAGCGAGCTTCTGCTCCAGCTCTGGGATATGCACCAGCTCTTTGTTGAACCTCCCTATGAAATCCCGCAAGCTTTCATTCTGAGTCTGCTTCAGCAATAGCAGCTCGTGTGTGGATTTGTTCCTCCTGCTTCCGCTAACGAAATGATCTTTGAATCTCTTATTCAGTTCATCAAAGTTAGCAATCGTTCCTTGGGGAATAGTCCTGAACCAGGTTTGTGCTATCCCTGTCAGAGTGGCAGGGAAGTGTCTGCACCATGTGGCCTCATTGTAATTTCCTAGTTCCATGTGGGTCTCAAAGGCTGCCACATGCTCCTTTGGGTCTCCCTCCCCTTCGAACTTGAGATTGGACGGGAGCTTCGCTTTTGACACCCTGGCCGCAATGATTTCAGGTGTGAAGGGAGACTTGGAAGGAGATCTAATCTCCTCTGCAGGTGAGACCACAATGGGTCTGGAGTTGACTCTATGGGCTATGAGTCCTCTGAGGTCTGTGGGGGCTCCATTATCGCCAGAGCCCTCCTCTGGTATTGTTCCTAATCTCAGGCTGACATGCCTTCTGACCGTTCCGCCACCAGGCGCAGACAAGGCCTCTTCAGCTCCTGAGTTGTGCCTGGTTCTGGGTCGCGGCTGGACATTCTGGGCCACGCCCCTTGGACTTCCTCTGTGGACAGATCTCCGACTTGAGCCTGCCGTATACCCTGTGGGTGTCTGTTCTTTGAACATACTGGGATGATCTTGCTGCATTATTTCAGTATCCCACTCTGCTTCCTGCCAGCCCCTCCTGATGTACCCGGGTCCAGAGCGGCTAGATAGGCCATACTCCGACGTTGGGGTGGGTGTAATGTTCGTCATATTGTACCCGCATAAGGGGTCTGCCGTGGCTGCCTCCTCTTCAGATGACAGCCGCAGGTGCCTTCGAACTGAATCGTGTGTTCCGGTTCTTTTTCTCTTTCGAGCAGGTTGGCTTCCAACAGTTTGCATAAACTGTTGAGCAGACTGCAGCACTTGAAAAGCTGCTTGAAGTTGCTCCGGTGTGGGCATGACCACTAAGCTGCTTGGCTGTGGGGTCTGCCTGGTTTCACGGTGAGGGGTGATGGTGTTTTCCCTCCTGCCTGATCTGGTGGTAGCAGCACTACCCCTTCTTGTTGATCACGTGTTTGTTTCTCTCAGTGGAGAGTTGCTTTCTCCTCCTGAACTGTCGGAACCGAGCGTTTCTGAGGTTGGAACCACCATTGCGAAGTTGTAGATTGGGCTTTTCTACTCTTCCCCTCCTTCTAGCGCCAAATTGTTTCTGTCCAGGACAGCAACAGTGAATGTGGTGGTGGGTACTTGGTGGAATCGTGGCTCCCAAACGTCCTTCGTGGTGGTGGTTACCTGCAAAACAAGGAGAAACCTCGGGGGTGGTTCCGAGGATCGCCTCTCCGATGCCTAAGTCAGTCCAAATTGAGCACAAGATCTCTAGTCGAGAGAAAACGAGTATCAAGTGCAAGTATTTTGTGAGTGTTTGATTCAACGTACCTTACCCATGCATGGGCATGGGTATTTATATGAGACACGGACTTGTAACTGACCTAGTAAAGTGAGTGGGCCTCTTTGAAAGTGGGCCAAGGTGGAACGAGGCCTTCATTAAACTCCAGCCTAAAGGCTATGTCCGGAGCGGTCTGCCTGAGGAGGTCTGCTCTGCTCCAGGCGCTCTGACGTGGAGTGGCAGGCTGCTTCCAGCTGGAGGTCTGCTAGGTAGACCCCATACAGTTGTGGTTTTGTGTTTTAGTGTTGAATTGCAGGTTTTAGGGAGTTTTCTCCTTATTCCCGAGCCATTTGGAAGCAACCACGGCTTTACGAGATGTTACGGGGCACGTAGGATGGCTCACGAGCTTCATGGATAGTTTAGGAGGTCCCAAGATCCCTAAACATGAAGATTAGAGAGCCAAAGAGTCAAAAAGGAGGTTTTCGTGCATTGATCGGGCAGAAATGGCCCGATTGGGCGAAGAAATATTGATCGGGTATAGATGTTGCGGACCCGATCGGGCGAGCACACATGTGCCCAGACCCGATCGGGCATCCACCGCCCGACCAGAACGGGTCGAATGCTGCTACGTCTCCTTTTGCTGCTGCTTTCGAGAGGGGAACACGCTGGCCCAAGTTGTAGCCAGGCCCGATCCGGTGGCAGCCTCGGGCCCGATCGGGTGGGCCGCTTTTCTAACCTTATTGCTGCACTGCTGCTGCCAGAGCCCAGGAGTCAAGATTGGGCGAACTTGTATTTGGCCCGATCGGGTACTGTGCTCGGGCCCGATCGGGTCTGGCACTTTAATCGCGCTTTTTCACTTTTTATTTCCGTTTTTAGTTACTTGAGGGGGTATTATAAATACCTTTTTTCCTCATTATTTAGGGACATCTTTTATTCATCTATTTACTGCTTTAGACTCTAGTTTTATTCCTCATTGTTCTTAGCTTATTTTAAACACTTAGATTAGATTAAAGGTGATTGAACCTATTCAATTTCAATAAAAGTTCTTGCTTTCCGTCAATTGGTATTCTTCTCTACTCTAATCTCTTTTATTATTCCTAATTGCTTAGCTTAGTTATTTATTCATTCATGATGCAATTATTAGGGTTTCATATTAGATTGTTTATTGTTGACTCAATTATGAGTGCGTAGTTCAATTTCTAGGGTGTTAGAGAGGGAAACCATGTTTATACCATGATTATTTGAATTACTATTAGTTTCTAGGGCTTGATGAGATAGGTTATGGTGTGATTTTTTCTTATTGAGTAATTAACGTTATTGCGCAGTTTCTTTGATTACTTGAGGTTAATAATCGTTTGCACAGATCCGTCTTACTTTTAGAGGCCTAGTACACACCAGTAATTCTGATTATGTTTGTGAACATGCTGCATATGTTGAATTATGGACGTTGAGACTTAACCATAGCTTGACACGTGTTCTAATCTATCGATTCTCGACCTAGGTTCTGATAGTTGTTTGATCCTTTGATTGGTATAAGCATGGTGGACCGAACTAATTCCCTAGACCTTTAATTCATAGTTAAATTCCGATCTTTATATTGCTTTGTAGTAGTTAATTATTAGTTCAGCTGAATTCTATCTGATTTTTGTCTGAAGTAGCTTTTTAGCTGAATATTAACTTAGAACTCCGTCTTTCTGTGGATTCGACCCTACTTCCCTTGACTACCATTGTTAGAGGACTTAGGTTTATCTTTGATTAGGTGATACGACTAAAGCCTATCAAACTCCCCACAATGTAAAGCCTGATCTTGTGAAATATCATACCTTATATAGACGTGCACGCAATAAGCGTGCAGTCTTAAAAGTCACTTGACATAAAACTGCTTTATCAAATGTCACAAAATGTCGGAACCCAAGACCTCCCTCTTCTTTTGATTGGCACAATGAAGACCTTTTTTTTACAGTGGATACCACCTAGATTCCGAACTTCCCCATCAAAAGTTACTAACTATGTCTTTTCATCTCGTGGAAAGGAACTCGGGAGTTTAAAGAAACTTATGGAATAGCTAGGTATGGCTTGAGAAACCGATCTAATAAGAACTTCCTATTCAATTGTCGACAAAAGAATTTCTTACCACTCTTGAAGCTTCCTACATATATATTCGATCCTTAATACTCGCAAAGCACACCTTCTTCGACCTTCTTAAGAGATCAGGAAGGCTTAAGCATTTATCATGCCAATTCACTTCACGCATCTGAAGAATATTTTTATCTTGTCCGATGATTGTCTCCGAAATTTTTGCTAAATGAAATTACACATTTGTCAAGATTGATATTTTGATCCGAAAGACCTTATACCTTACAAAGGTGAGTGCTATTACAGCTGCTTCTCGGTCAATGATATCATCTACAAAATTAAAAAACTGAGTAACCACATGAGCCCCTATTTAAACTTAAATACCATGGAGGAATTGATTGTCATGAGGCTACTTCAACATAGCTCCCAAAACTTCTGTAGACAACAAGAACAAACATAAGGAAATAGGGTCTCATGGCGCAGTCCCCTTTGGTGAAGAATAACATATATGGGTTTTCATTTACTATAAAAGAAAAATAAACCAACGTAACATACTTGATGTTCTGGGTTTTCATCTAAATAATTTCAGTTTATTTTGCTATATGCCTTGCTCATATCAAGTTTGATAGCCATGAATGTCCATTTTTTTTCTTTGCATTCTTTGTGGCTCATAAGTGAAAATTTTCAAAAGCAACTAAAATGTTATCAAAGATTAACCAACCAAGAATAACGACACTCTAATAGTCACCAATGAATCTTGGCAGAAACCTCTTCAGAGTATTAGCTAGAACTTTAGAGATTGTCTTATAACAAACATTAGACCGGCTAATAGGACGCATATATTTCATCTCATTGGGAATTTACTTTTAAGGGGTTAATAGAACATGGTTTCAATCAAGGGAATCAGACATATGATCATTATTAAGAAATTGTAGGATAATGAAAGAAACGTGGGAGCCAACTAAGTCCCAAAAATGGTAGAACATTGTACAATAGTATAATTAAAGGGTTCCCTGTAAAATTCTTCTTTTTCCTCTTTGAGGCCTTATGGTCAAAATATATTATATTGAGGTCTTCATCTTTCAAGATAAAAGGGTCACTGCTATTTAGTCGTTTCTTGTCCATGGCGCAACCCGTAGCTCCTCCTCCAATTGGCACATCTCCTCCATCATAACCCGAGTTGGGTTCATGAAAGTAAGCCTGACTAATCTTTTTTTTTTCAACAGATGAATGCCCTTTGGGACCATTTTGTGAGACTTGGAGTCCTAGTCTTTCATTTTCTCTCCACATAATTGCACACACGAGCTCTAATCACCCATACTTCCCATTTGAGCCTTATCCAAAATCCCTTTCAACATGTCATCAAATCTTTTTTCTTGTAGCCAATTTGCATCAAACTTGAACCTTACCAGATTGACCACGTCGAACTTGGAAGGGAGTAGGGGTAGCCCCCTGCAAATGAACAATGAGTGGAAATCAAAAAGAACCATTTCATATCAAGTTATGAACATAGCTCTTGGAAATAAGTCCAACCACTCTTCTGTTGCAAGAACCTGATCAAGTCTTCCCCCCACATGTGCCCACCATCTTGTGATCCGACCAAGTATAACCATATCCATAGGCACCTAAATCCTTCAATGAAACCTCATCTATAACACTACGAAATTGTTAAATTGAGTTAAAGTGACACGGATGTCACCCATTTTTCTCCACCTCAAGAACACCCTCATTTAAACCTCCTATTTGCATCCACGACATATTAGACTATGCATTGAACCTTCTTATTAGGCTTGATTTTTATCTTTCTAACCACTTTCAGACCATCCATAACACCCGAAAGTCTCTAGTAAATCGTTCCTTCTCCTTTTACACTCACATCCATGTGCTAAGAAGAGTTATTTCCACCTCCTCGAACCACATTAGCGCCTATCCTCTTGCTCCCGCAATCGAATCCACATACATTGCATTCTTAAAACCTAACCTTTTTTTATTATTGCATGAGAAAAGCATTTTGTTTCAGAGAGAAAACGATCACAGGGTTTTTCTACTTCGCTCGATCATGAAGCGCGTCAACTACCTCGGGACTCCCCAACCCACGTCAGTTTCAAGTAACAAAATTTAATTGCTCACCGAGAGCCTTTACGGGGAGGGTCACCTCTAAATAATTGGTTTCTTTCGTCTCCCAGTTGTCATGTTTTCTTTTTCTTTTCAGGCATATCAATATCCATGTCATCCACTTCCTTCCTCTTTCTTTCCATCACTGTGTACTATTTGTATTTCGACTCGCATCCTAGTAGTTGTTTTCCTCTTCTACTTTCTAGTAATTAGAGAACCTTCTTGACCTAATCCTCATGTTGGAGATCAATAATGTTCACAGGTAATGCAACTCACTTACTTGAAACAAGTAAGGTAATTCCTATTTGCTTACTTGAATAAGTAAGGAAGCTTAGCTCTCTCTAAACTGGAGTTAGAGCATGGTAGTGCATAGGAGAAGTGGGTTTTTTTCCGTTTAAGTAGTTAGGGTAAAGGAGTTAGGTAGCTTCCTTCTTCTTTGAGTTGAATATGAACTTTCAAGTAGTCTTTCAGATGGGAGTACAAAGAAGTAAGTAAACTAGCTGAGCTATCCGCATTCCAAGCTACTTCCCTTAAGAGAGAATGGAGTTGATCCCTGATTAGGCCTTAGAGCAGTCCAGCTTGGACGAGACTTTGAACCCTGCGGTTTTGTTTTCCTCTAAGAATGCCCCTTTGGTCAACCACGTCAGTTATACAATTTGGGGGGATTATCATTGGTTCGTTCATTTGTTATCCCTTCACACACTCTCACAAATCCTATCTTTTATCTCGTTTTCAGCACCCCTACGGCCCTACGTGAACTTTCGGCTCCTTAGCATTCAGCTCAAATGACACTTTTTCTTTCATAGCCTTTAGCCTCACAACCAACAAAGCCTTCCTCTGTACCCTAATATTCTCCACTTCCTCTTTATGCTTTGTCTATCTGATTCGTGTTGACAGTGTGAATGATAGGTTCCCACCTACTTCATTTTGTTTACCCTCTTTAACTTCCTCAGGGAAGTCTCACTCACTATGAATGACCCATCAAACCATAGAGGAGAATGAATAAGGCAATCGTTCATATGTATATTTAATACCAACTAAGGTATCCTCATTTATCATCACTTGTTGCTTTCGACAAATGGGTTTGCAAACATCCATCATCATACGGATTTGTGCATAACTCTCTAAACTAATTCATCTTTTCAATATACATCAGTACTCCAAGAGAAGCCACAATGGTTTAAAGCCTTCTTATCCCGGAACCTAAAGGGGAGGTTGTACAACCGCACCCAAAAGGGAACTTACCAAGAGGAAGGAACTTGGGGTGGTGACTCATCTCCTTGAATTTCATTGAGAACTAATAGTATTTGGTCCTATCACCAAAGGACGGCCTTCAAGAACGTTCTCCTTATCTATCCAATGGAAAAACTGAAAAGCAAACAAATTTGGTTCGATTTCTCGGATAACAACCTTATTCTTTAGCGTCCAAGATTAGGTAATCGTTCTCTTAAACGCTTAAAAATTAAACGGTCTATGAGTTAGAAATTTCCCTATACGGACGAGGGAAAATTGTTATTCACTATTAGGATCCTCCAATCCATCAAGATCGACTGTCAAATCTTCCTCATCAATGATCTGTAAAGTGACGCACTTAGCAATGATTTCGTCAGTTATACCTGCCATATATTGGAACTAAAACAAGGTGAACGGGGATAGGTAAAGTCCTAGAGAGGAGATATTTCTTCGAGGGAGTTTAACGATGAATTCAAATGTAAAGGTTTTAATAAAATGCACCTTAACATACCAATGACAACTTCGGATTTCTTTTTTATTTTCTAAAAGCGCATGTTTCAAGTAATAAAAACCAAATAATTGCATTACACTTTAAGATAAGTATTACATTATAATGAACACAACTGGCCAAAGATTTTTTGAAAACAATAAACATATAACATTAATTAAGTTAACTTGTCACGGTTATTGATCAACCTCTGGCCAACAAACGATCAAACATATGTCAAACTATAAAAAGCTTACTAATAGAAAGAATCTTATACCTATATAAAAAAGGAGAATGAGGTCAAAGATTGCCAAACTTTTGTAGTAATTTTTGTTTCCAATTGTACCCATCCTACTTCCATTTTTTAACATTGTTAGGTGTAGCTATTTTGTTTAGATTTTAATCTTTTTCTTCCCTACTTCCTTTACTGCTCTTCATACTACATTCTAATCTTAGCTACTCTCATCTTACTCATTTCCATTCCACCTATTAGATTATTAGACGTATAATTGATTATTTTTTCTTTCTTCCTCTTACATCCCATCCTTAACTACATTCATGTATAAAGTATACTTCCTTTCACTTTATAATTCTTGCAACACTCGTACTTTTTAAGGTACAATTTTATGAACTTTGACCACATATTCTCACCATTATTTATGAAAAAATAGTATGTGAGATCTTATTTGATTCATTTCATTATGTAGTTTTGTAATATCCTATTTTTTTTAATATTTTTTACTAATGCATGATCAAAGACATTAATGGTTAAAGTAGTATATTAAGATCGCAAAATGACAAGTATTGCAACAATTACAGAGCAGATATAGTATTATGCTACTTAAATTATCCAAGCATTTTCCAAATCTTTCTCATCACTCTGATAAAAGTAATAAGGCTATCAAGATGTGATAGTAGTTAGTTTGTTTTTTCTTAATTAATTTTATCAATCAATTTGAAGGATAGTTAATGATTATGCGCTTTGGAAAAATTATGGGAAGAAACACAAATCATCAACAATGAACCTTGGATTATTGAAGTAAGAAGAAGCAAGGTAACTTAATAGGCCGGGTTTCATGAGTTGTACCAACATAAACTTATGACGATTATTAATATAATATTATGACGAATGAAAACTATTGTAAAAAGCCAAGTAGTATTATTTAATTTTAATAAGGTAAGATGAAGCTACCTCGCAAATAGGAGAAAATTGAGGATACACATTGCAAGGAAAGAGAAACGAACTCTTCTCATAAAATTGGAAGAAGGAATCCCAACCAATTCGGCTAAACTTGATTATGAGTATTATAGAAATAATGAATTTATTATAATTTTTACTACGGTAATACTACTATTATATTGAAAAAAACGTGCATATTGCACGTGCCCAAATACCTAGTACTAAATAAACATGATTAAGTAGTTATCATTACTCTCTTCATTTTGATTTTAATGGATTTATATTTGTAATGTATGTGGTATATGTATGAATCACAATGAGTCATTATTTACTTATAAAATATAAGTAATTAATATTATCAATCCAAAAAATTTAAATAATTATAACCATCATTTACTATATAACAATTGTCCTTTTCCCAAGTCTCATGTGCATACACTTTTTTGAGAAACTTAATGTATTTATAAGACTATATTCAATAATTACAATTCTAACATCATCTTAACCTCCCTCCAGTACTCGTTCTTGCCTAATTGAGATGCACCTGACCACCAAATAACCGACCGCAAACACTACCAAATAAGAAATTTTAATATAATCATATCTATTAGATAATTTATACTAGCATTATACAATTACATCATCATTACTAGTCAACTTGATTGTTCTTCAATCTTATAATTGGGGGGGGAATCTTTAGTCGAGAACAATATATTTATGGGAATATGATAAACTCAGTATCCAAACAAACTCATAAAATCAAAGTTAGGAGTATATAGTGATAGATTTCAATCACACGTGGCTTGGTAGATCTCCATTCTAAACCGTACTTTATTCTTTTTACCTTTTCGAAAACTATTTTTTTGCATCCATAATGGATGTAGCTACATGTATATTCAACCGTTACCTACCATCAAAAAAGTAATTGTCATACTTGCTTTAAAGTCCTTCACATTGACTCATTGAGTCTGACCCCATCAATCCTCATTATTCTCTAATTTTCTTCCTTGTAAAAGGCTTTACACTGCACCACTATCCATATTTTCTTCTTTTCCAATATCCTAGAAGCACATCACTCACTCACCTTGTCTATTTGAGTATTATGTTTATTTGGATCAACCAAAAATATTATCCCTAATTTTGAGAAGGTGATAACTAAATTTAGAATTACTATGAATGATGAAAAGAGAGATTATCATTAATCCGTCACCGCCTGATGACAATCAAATATGGAAAAAGAACCTAACAAAAATTAAAAGTAAAATATTACAAATTTAACTCATGATCTATTAATGCTTCTACTTGATTACCATAACACATTGCAATGCTATCCACGACTTACCACGATGACAAAGTATCTTAGAAAATTCTACATGTTGACCCTATGGCAAATGCTCTATGGTGGATATTTTTATTTTAGATTCTATATGGTGATCCTCGACTTATTGTTTATATTTTGTATAGCCTTTTTAATTAAAAAATTATTTTATAATTCAAATAATTATTTTTAAATTAGAAAAATGATTTTAAATTAAATAACAAGTACCCTATACCCCCCTACAGCAGCCAACCACCCTTCCCCCACCCTATTCCTCCCCCTCCCCTCCCCCTCCATTCTCCAGCCACATTCGACCACCCCAGCGCAATGTCGAGCACCTTAAAACCTAACTACGCAAGCTTCGTTCCCCAGCCACCACAAATTTCTAACCAACGAGCACAAATTTCTAACCAACGACCACAAATTCCTTTGGGCGGCCGAGAGTTTCGTTGGTGTTGTAGTGCGATGGTCGAAAGTGGTTGCCGGTGGTGGAGGGGGAGGTGGAGGGGCCGGTGACTACAAAGGGTGGTCGGCCAGTGATGGTTTGGGGTTTTTGTTTTTTTTTATTTTAAAATCAATTATTCTAAAAAAAAAAAATTTGTAATTTAAAAATTATTATTTTTATCATAAAATTATTTTTTAATAAAAAAAAGGTTATAGGAAATAAAAAAAATAAGCTGAAGGTCGCCATAAAGAATCCAAAATAAATGTCTACCATAGAGAATTTGCAAAAACATAGGGTTACCATGTAGAATTTCCCAAGTATCTTTCGTTGGAACCCTTGCATTATGTTATAGTGATACAAGTGTAGATATAAGGCAGATCTCCTATTATTTAATCTTACAACTAAAAATAAAAGTTGCATAGTAGGGAAGACAAAAGATTGGATTAAAGATAACACTTCATTATCACAAGAGAGACAATATAAAATTACAATCGATATAAAATAAAGGATAATTCTACAGTGGCTACAATAAATTTGTAGCCATTGTAATTAGTTAAATCTCAGCCATTCATTTTTATAAATTTATATAGTCTATTTATTTAATAAACATAAAATATATATATAAAAAAAAACTACTGACTTCCAAAAACAACAAAAATGGTCATCTTCCTTCCTCAGAGAAATACCGCAGCATGATCAGATTGACTATGGAAGACTGAAAGTTATCATTTAATATTATCATTTAAGAATTGAAATCTTCTATCTCTTGAACTTGCAAAAACGGGATACAACAATATGAATGAAGTTGTGGTCCTTGTGGTTCTCCAAAACCAATGATGCTAAACCATTGTGTTCATCTATGGTTGATGAGATGCCTAAAGTCATGGTAACATCAAATGATTAAATTTGACCTCAATGATCAAGATGAGAAGACACGGAGAAGGGAAGAAAGCAGTTTAATGGAATTAGCAGTTAATTTTTCTTATTTTATTTATGTTTTTAGGTCAATTAAATCAATGGTCAAGATTAGTCTAGAAGTACAGAGGGTTGATATTTAAGTTATTACAATGGCTACAAGTTTCTTGTAGCCACTGAAGAATCATCCTAATATTAAGGGATTTTTGTTAATAACTACCTAATTTTGAGTCACTTTTAAAGATAACTACCCTATTTCCAAAAGAAAAATGAAACCATCAAGTGTCTAAAAATAAGTGTTGATAACGCTACCTTGTCCATTATTCTGTCAAATTTCCTCCAATGTATTTTCACTACTCATGAATCTATCATATCCTTTTCTCTCTCCTTCTCGTTTCATCTCCTTCATTCCTCCATTTTTAAAGGTAACAATGAAGGAAGCAAATGATGATTTTTTTAACCAAAATTTGTTTTCATTTCATCAATTTACATACCCTAAATCACAACATTCATGAAAAGAATGTTTCGGCATTAGAATATTTCCCAAATTCATGGATATAATTATTGAAATTTGCTATACTTCGCCTCACTCATGCTTCGGCATTAGAAGAGTATGAAATTTTGTTGTTTGAATATTGCCCCATTTCATGCTTATATCTTGCATTGTTGCTTACATCTTGTTGTAATTTGTGAAATTATGTGTCTGCTTTGTGGATTAGAGTGAAGCCAATGGATGAGCCCAACGGGATCATCAATTATATTATTATTTCATACTCTTCCACCTCACTCATGATACCTTATTGAAAATCTCATTTTGGATCTTTATATTATCTCTCTTACTTTCACCACATGTAAACTTTTTCATTTGATATCAGTTGTGGGTATTAATGAAAAACCAAGATGAATTAGTCCTTGTTGAAGGACGGTTCATCTATTTCTCTCACCTCTTTTTTTCTCTTTTTTAATTTTATAATATTATTTTTACTCTCTCTCCTCAAAGACCAATGGTGATATATCCATTGGCTTCACTCTTAATGTTGGGTAAACAAAAGGACAGAAAGAGAGTCTTAATGTATAAACATGGAGGAGAGAAGGACATGCAAATAAGGTGAAATGAGGAGGAGAGAGAAAAGGAGATGGTTGATTGGTGGGTAGTTAAATTAAATTGAGGTAAAAAATAATTTTGTATCCATATTAGGGAAGAAAATCCAAAGGTGGGTCCCATTAACGAAACTCCGTTACTTTTTTTACAGAATCGTGGATAAGGTAGTATCACCAAAACTCTTTTTTTAGAAACATTATTTCGTAAATTTTTTTAAACAAGGTACTTATATTCAAAAGTGACTCAAAACTAGGTAGTTACCAACACATTTTCCTAAAATAAAATTTATCAACTAGCTCATAGCAGATACAAATGGGCAATTTTGGGATAATTAATTTTAGTCACAGTAATTGAAAAGTTGCTTATGGTGATGAAAAGATTGGGCTTTGCGCGACGGTTTTCTATCCATGGTGAGTTCAGCGATTGTGTAGGTGCTCCATTAGCCTTCGCCAGATTATGATGCCCCAAACCCCTAGAAAGCTCTTCCACATAAATCAAATGGTAGCTCATAAAACGTCGAGAATAACCCTAAACATGGCAATGGCACAAAGCATTTGATACTGGCCAATGTCAAGGGAAGTTACAATTGTGGAGATAAAGGAAGCATTCTGATTGAATGAGCAAACAATTGAGGGTATTAATGAAATGTCTTTATCTGATGTAGGAGCACATGTGGTTGCTGTCATTCCATGTCTTCTAAACAAGGCACCCGACATGGTGTAAAATCTCAAAAAAATTCTCTGAATTTTTCGCATTTAACCTTCATTGTTTAATTAACTTCTTTTTCGTTTTACTACTTTTCACTTATAAAATATTCTTTTTAATTGATAACTATTCAAAACCATATTTAAACTTTATCAGCATTGATATGAATATGATTGCTTATTCAAGTCAATATATTAATTGCTTGGTTAAACCTGTTTGTAGTCAGATGGAGTTTTTTTTACCTTTATTTATGCTTTTAATTATAAAAGTGGTAGAGAGGTGTTATGGAGGAACTTAATTGAAACGAATAACAAGGTTTATGCTCCTTGGTTAACTGGGGGTGATTTTAACTGTGTTATGAATTTGAATGGGAGGATATGTAATGCTGTTAGGATTGGAGATATGAAACTTATGAGGGATTGTATGTTGAATTGTGATATGACACACATTCCTAGTTTTGGGTGCTTTTATATTTGGAACAAGCTAGAGGTGTTCTCTTGGTTGGATAGAATTATGGGTAGTGAGAAGTGGTTGGCTTTTTTCCCGCTATTGTTGCTCAGTTTCTTTCTGAATGGTAGTATTATCATAGCCCTGTTTTGATATGAGTTTGTACTGCCAGATTGAGTTGGAAAAAGCCTTTTAAGTATTTTACCATGTGAAAGAGTACAAACAATTTTCAGGACATTGTGAGAGGTGGATGACATCAATTTTTCTAAGCCACTTTGATGTATAAAGTTCATAAAAATAGATGAAGTGTGTGAAGGAAACCTTGAAAGAGTTGAATAGAACTGGTTTATTTCTACCAGATTCAAGCTGTTGAATTAACAACTTTTCATGCTATGAAGGAGGCTTAGAGGCAAATGCATATGAATTGAACTGATACTAGTCTAGCTGATAGAGAGAGGTACGTTGTTCACGATTATACTATGAAGCATAGAGCTCATGTTGCTTTTCTTAAGTAGAAAATTAAGGCTCATTGGATTAAGGATGGTGATGAGAATTCAACTTTGTTCCATAGAGAAATTAAAGCTAGAAGAATTCAGAATAATGTGTGTGGGATTCATAATATGAATGCTAATTGAGTGGATTCTGAGAAAGGTGTGGTTGATGCTTTTCTGCAATACTATGATTAGGTATTAGATACACAGGCTCTGAATAGAGTCTCAATTCAGCAGGATATCATTGACTTAGGTCCTATTCTTAGTGAAGAGCAATCTACTAGATTGATGGTGCCTTTTTCTGCCTTGGATGTTAAAAGAGCTATCTGGTCTATTCCTGGTGATAAAGCACTTGGTCTGATGGGTTAGGCGCTCATTTTTATAGAGATACTTGGGATATAACTGGTGACGAGGTGACTCAAGTTGTACTAGACTTCTTCTCTTTGGTAAGCTGCTGAAAGTGCTCAACACTACCACCATCTCTCTAATTCCTGAAGTGAAGTGTCCAGGCAATGTAAGTGAATTCAGACCTATCACTTGTATATGTTATATAAATGCATTACAAAGATGTTATGTAATAGATTAAAAGAACTTCTTTATTTAATTGCTATTAATCAGGGGGCTTTTGTTCATAGTAGATTTATTATTCATAATATAATAATTGAACAAGATCTGGTCAGACATTATGGAAGGAAAAATGTTTCCCCTAGTTTTATGGTGAAGATTGATATAAACAAGGCATATGATACAGTGGAGTTGGGTTCTGTTCAGGAGATGTTGGGTGCTCTGAAGTTCCCACGGAGATTTATTGATTGGGTGATGGAGTGTGTGATAACCCCTAGGTTTTCTATTGGCGAATGGATCTTTAAATAGTTTTTTTATTCTAAAAGGGGTCGTTTGAGACAAGGTGAACCAATTTCACCATTTTTGTTTGTGATTTGCATGTCATATTTATCTAGATTGATGATGATTAAAATGAGTTCTTTAGTCCAGTTTAATTTTCATCCTAGATGCAAGAGTTTGGGGTCAACCATTTATCAAACCAACAAAATTTTAACATGTAACATTCATTCCAAAATCAATGTAGCTTCAAGATTAATACATATATAATCAATAAATATAGTATAATAAATACACTTATATATACACATATGTAAATCGAAACTCATAATTAAAAAATAATTTACAACAAATCTAAAAATTCATATATATTTCACATAAATTCACATAATTCAAAATATAATTTACTCTAATTAACTTATTAATCAAAATTAAACTAGGATTAAAGCTAGTCACCTCAGTTTTGGTGGAAAATAGAATAGAAATAAAAAGTGAATTAGATCTAGGATCCTTCCTCTTCAATAAGATCTAATTCTAATGTTTCACCTCCTAAAAATATCCCAACCATAATTTGGATTTAGAACTTGGAGTAGGAATTGATTGAAATAAATAGGAAATTGATAAAAACAACATTGTAAATTTGATAATAATTTTCGAAAGCTCAAACATGCTTTAAAAGTTGAAGGAGATTAAGAAAATCAGCTGGGGAGAAGAGGGAAAGCTCAGGGACACAACAAGACGGGTTGGAAGAAAGAAATGTTTTTGCCCCAAAACTTAGTTAAATAAAGAAAATTGACCATATGGTCAAAGGGGCTATAAGGTGGGTAAAAAAGGGTTTTCTTATGCATGTGAAATGTTGAACTTCTCCTCCAAAAATCAAACCACATTCAACCACATAGTTTCCTTGGGCTCTAGGTCAAGCTTTTAAAGACAATAGCCAAAACATGATTCAATTACTTTTTAAATATTAAAATATTATAAAAATCCGAAATTCAGATTTTATTAGCTTAAAATTATATTTTTGGTAAGTTAATACAATATTAGATTTTTAAATTAATAAAATAAAATTACTGATATCATTTTTCTAAAGAAAAATTGACAGAAAAATTCACCTTTGACCCCCATCTGGTCATATTGGTCCGTCACCTTTTGATGACCTACAATTATGAGTAATCTTTCTAATTACGTGATTAATAGCTAATGAAGTATAGTTTAAACTTAAACTTAAACTTTAATTAAAGATTTAAATCAAATTTATTTTAAAAACTTTTTAAAAATAAAATAAAAACCCACCCTCCCATCCAACCCCCACCCCTTCCTTCCCCTTCCCCCCACTGCTGCGGTGCTGCCACCCCCTCCCCTTTCCATTGGCTATGTTTCTGCCGCGAATAACAACAACGACGTATGACGGTGGCCGGGAGCAGCACCACAGCGAACAACAACAAGTTTCCGCGACGAGAAAGGAGCCGCAAGGACATCGAGGAAAGAGCAGCGCCGTCCCATGCTTTTCGGGGCCCTTTGCGAAAATTAAAAATGAGGCCATTAATATGGAAGACGTATAACGGTCAAAATAGTACAATACTATGTTTTTTTATTAGTTGTAATACTTTGATTATTCTAGTATTTATATACAAAGTCGATTCAAAATTTTCACGAGTATATAAAACAAATTTTAGTGTTTAAGGTGTTATTAATATTCTCAAAATAATCAACCTTTTGTAACTCTAACAAATATATATTTAATATTATAAATACTGCCATTGTATATTGATAAATATAAAATTACAATAGTGTAATAAAAAAAAGGCAAAGGAAGTATATTTCCTTATGCTATATGAGAGCAAACACGTATAGTGATATAAAATCCAAAAATATTGTATTGATTGCCCATTACAAATTCTAATGATAAGAATATTATAGACTTCACCTTAATGAATGGCTGCTACAAAAATATATAAATATAGACTTCACCTAATAACATAGTATAATATTTTATTACTACAAGGATAAACAATAAAGAAAGTAAATGGAAAATAAACCTTAGATGAAGATTACCTTCAAATGCACTAAACAAAAAAAGATTAAAAAGAAAAGAGAAACAAAAGGCATGGAAACTATAAAGGAGAAGTTAGAAGGCTTTCAAAAAAGAGCAATAAAAACCTTCTATGTGGACTCGAACCAGGCATGAGGTGTAATGTAAGGAAGAGGTTTCACCAGCGCGCTAGACAAGAAGTTTATGAAACTAACCCATGCAAACCCTATATATTTCATTTCAAAAATTATGGGGCCGTGTGCAAGCGCTCCTCTTGCACATGCTAAAGGCCGGCCCTGGGAAAGTTAGAACGGAGCCGCAAGAACAGAGAGGATAGAGAGAACGGAGCCACAAGAACAGAGAGGAAAGAGAGAACGGAGCCACAAGAACGAAGCTGCAAGAACAGAGCCACTGGGGAGGGTTTTTGGGGTGGGGGAGATGGTGACGAGGGATGGGGGAGGATGGCAGGGGAAGGGGAGAGCTGGGAGGGGGAAGGGGAGGGGAGGGGGTGGTAGCATGAGGAGGGCAGGGGGTCTGGGGGTGGGGTTGGCTGAGGGAGGGTTTTCTTTTTTTTTCTTTAGTTTTAGTTGCTAATAAAAAATTAAGATAAACATGAAAAAACTTTGAATTCATTCATTATTAAATGTTTTAAACCAAACAACGGGTAAAGGGATCATACTCATTTTAGTACTAAATTAAACATATGGTATAAGGAATCAAGTTGCATCCCTATACCACCCTGATTCGACTCTTGATTCCAAACACATACCACTTTGCGACCTAAACGTCCTCTAAAGGGTTTCCCTTCAACCCTCCCTATTGGTCAGTTGTGATTAGTGGTCGTTTTATCTCTTTCTTTTTGTTATTTATTAGAAATATTAATAAGTAATGAGATAAAACAACTACCAACAAAACTAATTCGATGGTCGTGATAATAATAAGTAATCATAAATTACTAATAAGTTAGACATCCAACTACTGACCAAACTACCTATTTGACAATTAAGATTATTTGGAAATATTGTACATATAGGCATAATGAGATAACTTGATATCTACGTACATCACTCTATGATTAATTTGATGGCATGGAACTGTTTAAAGCAATAACTTATCATTGTTTTGCGACAACTGGATCATACGACCTTAAGGTCGATTGTCGACGAGGAGGGATTCGAACCTCCGACACTGTAACACCGCAAGTATAGGAATATGTGGAGGTGCCTCAAGCTTATAGGAGTTCACTACTCTCCGTCTTGAGTCTTTTGGCGTCGTTTGATTTTTGGAAGATCGTAAAAATTTTCTAGCATGATGCCAAAGCATTACAGAAGGCATTCGAAGATAAGATGCCTATAATAATATGGAGGAGGTTGAGGACCGATGGGACCCATGCAAAACGGTAGAGATGTCACTCTTCCGATGATCTCTCAGATGAGAATCTCTCTATGTGATATGAAATCGACTCTCGCTTTTTACTCGATATTTAAAAAAATTGAGAGAGAGGGAAATGTGTCTCTATTTTGATTTTTTGGCGCGCCGAGTAATAGATCCCCTTGCTTGCTTTCTCTCCTTTTAGTAGGGAGAGAAGGGAACGTGCCCTCTCTCTTCTGGCCTAGGGGATGGGGATACTTTTACTTTGGGATAAAGGAACGTTACTTTCAAACTCACTCGGAGATATACTAACTTTAGTTAAAACCTCTTTTTATGTCGTGAATGTCCAACATTGTAATAGTGTCCCCATCCACGAGTGGGGGAGCCCTCAAAAAGCGCACAAATGGACGTTAATTGTCGCACCAAAACTGAAAGAGGTTGATAATCTAACCTTCCACAAAAAGCAGCTCGCCGAAAAGAGAGGGATTCACCCAAACCTGAAAGCTTCAACACAAGAATTCCGGACATAGTTTCAAGCGGTAGAGATCTTTTCTCTCTGTTAGGTCGGCCGATTGGAAGGAGTATTCCCTATCGAAATAGTTATGATCGGATGTAAGGGTCTGATTATGGAATCCTCACCAAAATTAAAGAATCACCAGGATTTTATCCGCAGTGTTCGCCCGTTCGACAACAAACACATCCAAATAGGAAAATTTAACATAATTGTATCTATTACTCAATCTACAGATGTATCTTATAAAGGAACAATTCTAATCAGCATTAATAGTTAAAATGATTGTTCTTCAATCTTATGATTGGAAAAAAAAGTATTCTTCTTTAGTCGAGAATAATATATTTATGAAAATATGATTAACTCAATATCCGTGTAAACAAACTCATTAAATCAAAGTTAGGATTATGTAGCGGTAGATTTTAACAAATTGGCTTGGTATCCCTACTCTTTTTTTTAACCTTTTTGGAAACTATTTTGCATGTCCATAACTGATGTAAAAGAAGTGCATTTCTAAGCTACCGTTACCTACCATTTCAAAAATTATAGTCAAACATGCTTTAATTTCTTTCAAGTTTATCTGACCTCATACCTTTTTTTTCGCCATATTTTCCTCCCTTGTAAAAACCTTTAGAGCACCTGCATTGGGCAAATTTCAGTTTTCCTTTTGTACTCTCTCCCTTCATTTGAGGTTCCTCATGAGTGGAGGAAGCTTCCCTTTTCTTGAGGTGCCTCTTCCCATGGGAAGGTTCCCAAATGAAGAGAGTATGTATATACACCCAATTTTTTTCCTTTTATTTCAATATCCTAGAACCACATCATTCCATCACCTTTACCTTCTCTATTCGAGTATTGTGTTCTTTGGGTTAAGAAAATGAAAAAATCAACCCAAATTGCTAGCCCTAATTTTTAGATGGTAATAACTAAAATTGGAATTACTTTGAATGATCAAAAGTGAGATTATCATTGATTCATCCTCGTCTTATGTAAATAAAATTTAAAAAAGAACCCTATTCAAGAAGTAAATGTCAAATATCATTCTAAAATTTAAGTCATAATCTCCTGACACGTTTGCTTCTACTTGACTCCCATAACACTTTGTTATGGCGTCCATGACTTATCATTGATGACAAAGTATATTGGTTATAACTCCTAGAAATCGTTATAGTAACAGATGAAGATGTAAGACATGTCTTTATTATTTAACCTTACAACTAAAATAAATTCTCATAATAGGGACACAAAAGATTTGATTAAAGAGAACACTACAATAATGTAATAACAAGCAATGTAATATAGAATTTCATTAATTAGATTATAACACAAACAAATTAACAACAGGTTGGGAATAATGAGCTTTAGTCACTCCTAAAGTCTCAGCCGAAAAGAAGTTTTTGAAAATTTAGGGTTTATAGCGTGAGAAAAAGAATTAAGAGAAACGAAAATAATATGTAACAAGTATATTACTTATAAATTATGAAGAGTTGACAGACTTAATTACTTTTATCCACAAACAAAAAACGTAACTAATTAAAATTTAATATAGAAAGTAGGTTTTTTTTTGGTGGCAACTTCTTCCCTTATTCAAAGAAAACTCTGAAATTATAATAAGTTACTCGACTAACTACCGACCAAACTATATATCTAACAGTTAGAGTTAATTTGGAAACATTAATCTATTTGTTTCATCAACGCACGTGCATATAGTCATAATGAGATAAGATATCCTAGTATCTACGCAGATCAAATTACATTTGGAGATTAAAACTCTATAATATTTTCCCTTTCTCTCCTTTTACTCCATGCATACCAATACTTTCTCTTCTGAATTTATAAGACCTAGAAATAAAACCTTGATAACTCTTATTATATATTCGATTCGATACATTCTTTACTATTCCTCTTCTACCACACTCCTTTGTTTATTTTTACAACATAACTTTAACATATCAGCTAATATTATTATATCATGCGTGAGAAAAAAGAACAGGGATATGCAAAACCATGAAAAAAATATTTCTATTCAATAAATTTTATGTAGAAGTTTATCAAATAACACACTAGAATCATCCTTACAAAAATAAAGTATCATAACTAATTAAAAGTTTAAATGAGCAAGTGAAGATTTCTTAATTAATCAAATCAAAAGGGAAAAGAAAAAAAAGGGTAAGTAGTGCTTCTTTTGAAAGTAAACAGTCATATCAGATCACATACAATTCATCATAAAAAAGGGTATAGTTTTGATGAAAGGATAGAAGATTTGAGTTAATCCTACAAGATTTCACCCCATTTTTCTGTCAACAAGACTACTCATTTGCTAATCTTTATTTGTTTCTGCACATCATCATATTCTAGCACTTCTCTCGTTTGATATTGCTTTGGGATTGGGAACCTTCATCCCCTTTTCCCCATTTTCCAAACGTTTCCCACATCTCATATTTTTAATGTTTTTTGTTTTTTATTGTATTTTAATGCAGTAATAAAAAAATGTATTCCCAAACGCGTACAACACGTGTTTCTAACCTGAATCCTTAGTGATATCGTCAAAACAACTAATAAATCAGTCGTTGTCCGAATCCATGATTCATTTCCTCGCATAATCAAATAGTACCTCTTCGGGTACATACCCTTTTTTGTTTTATTTAAAACTAATATTTTCTCTATTTCTTAATATCAATATTAGCATAATAATTACAATTCATCTACTTCCTCCGTTTTCAAAAGCTTGCGACAAAGGGGGATTTTTTGAGAGACATAAAAAATTGGTTTGTTACAAGCTTTTGAAAACGGAGGAAGTACTAATTAATAGCATGTTCTCTTCGGCATAAAACAGCTGAAGTGAAGTGAACTGAACTGAATTGAACTGAACTAAATTGAATTAAACTGAACTAAATTGAATTGAACTGAACTATATTGAACTGAACTATATTGAACTGAACTGAACTATATTGAACTGAACTGAACTGAATTGAACTGAACTGAACTGAAAATAAGCAGGGGAAAACAGGCCCTATATATCATATTCTCACGCAAGTATATAAGAAAAAATATAGTCAAGTGGAATCTTATTTGATTCTTCATAATGCATAATTTCATAATATCAACTTTTTATAATTTCTATTTATCAATAAGTAGAGACATTAATGTTTAAAGTATTATAATTGAAAATTAAGGTAATAGATATCTTTTAGAATTGTTTATTAATAGAGAGAGTGTGTCAAGTGCTTTTTTAATAAAAATAATACTATAATAGGTGGAACATATCCAATAAGAAAATGTTAATGTAATTGGGACAAACAAAAATGAAAAGATGGGTAATCCTTTGGTGAATAGAGGAGAAAGATATCTCTTTTTTTATGAGAACATTTTGACACTTGTACTAATTTATATAATTTTTCTGTACCTGAATAACTTTTTCATTAGTTTTTCGTATGGTCTCTAATACTCTTCTTTCAGCGTTAATATATCTAGTTATTTATTAATAAAGATTATGAACAAGCTGGTATTTTAAGTGGACATTAAGATTACTCAAATAAAATTCAACATGGATAATAATCCTATCGTTTATTGGTGAGAAGTTGCGGCTAAAGTTTACAATATTTGATTGCAAAATACACATCGAAAGTGTATTGGGGAACGAAGAGAGTACTATATTTTCACCATAACTTTTAACTAATACTCTCTTTATTAACAATAGTAGTAGTTTGACTTTTGCACTTGTCAATATACAACTTGAAATCTTTATATTCAATAATTATTTAATAAAGAAAATAAAAAATTGTAGAATTCATTATAGAACACTACGAAGAAATTTCTCCAAAATATTCGAAAATTCTGTTCTTTTTCATGCAGTTTATTGTTTTTACAATTTCACTACAATTATGCTTTCGCACACATCGTTTGCTATAAGACCAATAGCACATTAGTGTTAAGACAATCTCATCGTAGCAGCAAACTTTAATTTTAACATAAATTAGTTTTCCGTACAGTTAATGCCCCAGGGTTTATGTGTGTTACAATAAAGTAATTTAAGAAAACTAATATTATTGGTGTAAAAAGATCGGTAAAAAGTAGAAAATAAGCCATTTAATTCATATTATGCATTTAAATTTTATAACATAATATTTTGTTTGAAACCCCATAATATCATTATCAATATTGACAAAAGACACAGTAATAGCATAGGGGAGCAATGGTCAAATCTTTATCTATATTAACACATGACAGACTATAATCCATGTTCACTCTTTTTATTACTTTTTATATTAATTTGCCAAAAGACGCAATAATAGCATAGTGGAGTATATAATTCCTCCTTTTTTAATTAGTTAACTCACTTTTTTTCTATGCTTGTCAGTGCATTACTTCAATGGGTTATATCTTGAGTTATAGGTAATCAAAAATTATAAGAACTTGATATTTTGAAAAAATACAACGAAACAAAGCTAACATAAGCATGTGAATAACATCAAAAAGTATCACCTAAAAACCATAAGAATGATTGTTTTTTTTACAAAACTTAACTGAAAGAAATTATAAAATATAAATGTCTTATGTAGCATTGAATTGAACTAAATTGATATCGATGAAGAAAAAAATATAACTACAAGTATTTAGTTGAGAAGAAATAGAAAAAAGTAATGAAATGAACAAAAAAAGAAAAGAATCGTGAGATTGGTCATACTTAGTCACCGTCAGAGAAGTGGAATCTTCCTTCAGCGCGTTCACATTTCAACACACGCTTCCTTCCGCATATAAATTCACCCCATTTTCTCTCTCCTTTCATTCAACTTCTTCTCCTTCTGTTCACATTTCACTCACCTTCCCTCCCTCCCTCCTTTCAAATTCAACTCCCTTTTTCTCTCTTTTTTCCTCCCCATTTTATTTTCATGGAAATTACTTCATTTCCTCTACTTTCTTCTGAAGATTTATCTCAGTTTTACCCTACTCCTTACCCTGAACTCCAAACATCTTCTCCCCCAAATTCTCCCTGGAAAAAACGGCGCATTGAAAACGACCCTCATCAAACTGTCGATGCTGATTTAAACAACAACATCAACAACAACAAAGATTCAAAATTTAAGGAAATCCTTGCTTCCCTTCTCATGTTTGAAGACGAGGAGAGAGAAAAACAACAACTTTATCTGATTTCTCAAAATCAAACATTACCCATGAATCAAAACAACCCAATTGTTGAGCCACTAGAACTAACAACTCATGATCATTCTAAGCAGAAAAACAAACGCCCTCGAAACGCTACGGTTGCTGTCTCCGGTGACGCGCCACCACCTCCGCCGCCGCATCAGCGGAGGTTGTGGGTGAAGGATCGGTCGAAAGACTGGTGGGAGAAATGCAACCACCCAGATTTCCCTGAAGACGAATTCAGGAAATCATTTCGAATGAGCAAGGCTACGTTCGATATGATTTGCGAGGAGTTAGAGCCTGTTATTACTAAGAAAGATACAATGTTACGGGCTGCGATCCCCGTTCGCCAACGGGTTGCTGTCTGTATCTGGAGGCTAGCCACAGGCGAACCGCTTCGCCTCGTGTCGAAGCGGTTCGGCCTTGGGATCTCCACTTGTCATAAACTAGTCCTTGAAGTCTGCTCCGCTATTAAGACAACCTTGATGTCGAGGCATTTACAATGGCCTGACGAGGCTAGATTGTGTGCTATTAAGGAAGAGTTCGAGTTAGTTTCTGGTATTCCGAATGTTGGTGGATCCATCTACACCACCCATATTCCAATCATTGCGCCTAAAGTTAACGTTGGGGCTTACTACAACAAGCGTCACACCGAGCGTAACCAGAAGACAAGCTACTCCATTACTGTCCAAGGAGTTGTGGATCCGAATGGTGTTTTTACTGATGTTTGTATCGGGTGGCCCGGTTCGATGACCGATGACAAAGTCCTGGAGCAATCCGCTTTATTCCAAAGGGCCAACCGTGGGTTACTGAACAATGTGTGGATGGTTGGGAATTCGTGTTACCCATTAATGGATTGGGTTTTAGTACCATATGCACATCAAAATCTAACTTGGACACAACATGCTTTTAATGAGAAGATTGGTGAAATTCAAAAGGTTGCGCAAGAGTCATTCTCTAGATTGAAGAAAAGGTGGGGTTGTTTGCAAAAGAGGACTGAAGTTAAGCTGCAAGAGTTGCCTGCTGTGTTAGGAGCATGTTGTGTGCTTCATAATATCTGTGAAATGAGGCAAGAAAGGATCGAACCCGAGATCTCCAAGGATTTCGAGCTTTTTGACGACGAGATGTTGCCGGAAAATCCAATCAGATCGGCGACGGTGGTTCAAGCTAGGGATCACATTGCCCATAATTTGCTGCATCATGGCCTTGCTGGCACTTCTTTTCTATAGCTTTAGTTGGTTTTCAGGTTTTCTTTTTTTAATTTTTGGGAATTCTTTTTCATGTCATTTATTATACACACAGTGCTGTTAGAGAAACACACAATAGTATTAGTATAGGCCAAAAAAAAAAAAAACACAGTCAGTATAGGTTGAAGATTTTTTATGGTGATGTAAGAGAATGGGTGTAGTTAACTGATTTGTGTTGCATCCAATAAATATATACTATCTTCAAATTTATACTACATTCTGAGTGCAGTATCTTGTTTGAAATGTTATAAGCTTTAAACTCGTACAATATACGAATATAATTATAAAAAATATAGTGTACGACACTTCATTTCTTTTAAACCATAATTTGACCTTTGGTATGAAATTTCAAGATTATTGAAATTTGAATGATATATTAAACAAGTTATATGCTTAATTATTTACATAGTATTATTATGCTTGGTTATTTGTTGAAAAAACTCTATGTTTATATTTTATCAATTATTTTCTAATATACTGTATTTCATTTTCAACTTTAACATTGATTTATTTCCTTATTAGTTGAAAAAACACCGTTGCAACTTACATTTATTTAAAATTTATCAAAAGCAAATAATAAACCTCATATAATTTGTTATTTACCTAACCTAAAAATTACGTAAAGTATACAGGTTACATGCATATTAGTATTTGTCATCGTAACACTGTTGACAATTTTAAACAATACAAAGTATCAAATAAAGAAATACTAATGAGACATCGATGGAATATGATAGGTTGTTATCGTTCTATATATGTCATTTATTTTCATTGGTTAACCTGTCTGTTACTCACCCTGTTTTCTTGAAACTAATGTACATGCAACTTGTATATTGTACGTACTTGAAAGGCTTAAAGCAACGGGAAAAAAAAGTTACCAAGTGTATCTTTAGTTCCTATCGAGGAGAAATAACAGAAGTTGATCCCTTATTATGAGGGTATTGGAGGATAAAAGAGGAAAAAAGACTACTATATATAAGTTATTCTTGATTGAAGTTGTGTCTCTTGCCTGCATGAAGGAGCTTTGCCTCTTTTCTTACCAAACTTCGCTAGGCTCAAAACAAAGAATCAAAACAAATTAAATTCATGGTATCATCTATAACAAAAAAAAATCATAAATTTGTATTAAAAAACAATAGCAATCCTACTCATTTTGAATGTAATATCTTGATTGAGTATTATAAGCTTTAAACTCGTAAAATGTACGGATATGAAAATAAAAATTAAGAGTACGATAATTCATTTCTTTTAAACTATATTTTGACCTCTGGTATGAAATTTTAAGATTATTAAATTTGGAACGTTATGTTGATTAAGTTATGCTTAATTATATAGTATCTTAATGCTTAATCAATTTACGTGGAGTATATTTTTATCAATTATTTTATAATATACTCCATATTTATTTTCAACTATACATTCTTTATTTCCTATATTAAAATCTTATGCAACTTACAATTATTTAAAATTTATCTTAGATAACCCCAATAACTAAGCCTTATATAATTTGTTATTCACCTCACTAGATAGAGAATCAATATAATTAAAGTATGTACAAGATGTAGGTTACATGTATATATTAGAATTAGTGTTTGTCATCGTAATACCTTTGACGGTTCTAAGTATCAAATGAAGAAATATTAATCAGACACTGATGGAAATGATGATAAACGTTCTATACAAGTCATTTGTTTCATTGATTAACCTATCGATTAATGTGCTTAATTATAAACTATATTTTGACCTCTAGTATGAAAATTCAAGATTAATAATAAATTTTGAATGTCATGATGAAAAAGTTATGCTTAATTATATTTTATTATTGTGCTTATTAGAGCCTGTTCATTTCAGCTTAATTTCAGTTCAGTTCTGTTCAGTTTAGTTCAGCTCCATTCTTTTATAACCATTCTGTTAAATATTATTATGTTGGTCTAATTTATTTTACTAATTGATCTTATTATTATTATTATTATTATTTATTTATTTATTTTTATATCATTATTATTAAGTATTATTATTACTATCTGTATATTATTTTGTTTATTATAGCTTTATTCATTATTATTATTATCATTAGGGAGGAACATGGTTTAGGGAGGAACATGGTTTAGGGAGGAACATCATCAGGTATTAATATATTAATACAAAGACTATAAAATAATTATTATTAATTATTATTATAATCATTAATCATTATTATTATTAATTTATGATTATTAATATTATTTGTTTATAATTATCATTTAAAAATATCCAAAATACAATTATTATTATTCATTAATAATTATTCATTATTATTACCTATCATAATTATTATTTAATATTCATATTATTATTGTTTAAATATTATTTATACATTTATTAAATTCAATTCAGTTCAGTTCAGTTCAGTTCAGCGCCAATCAGTTCAGTTCAGTAAACCTAAACAGGCCCTTAGTCATCTATTGAAAAAATTCTACGGATTATTTTTATCAATAATTTTATAATACATATTTTATTTTCAACTTTAAACATTGATGTATTTTTTTAAATAAAAACCTATGCAACTTACTATTATTTAAAAATGTCGTTAGAAAACCAAATAAACAGTTATTCACCTCACCTAAATAGAGAAGCAATATAATTAAAGACCTAAAGTGAGAATCAATATAAGTAAAGTACATACAATATACGGGTTGCATGCATGTTAGTGTTGTAATCGTAATACCTCTGACAATTTTAAATATACAAAGTATTAAATGAAGAAATATTAATGAGACACAGATGAAAATTGATAGAATTTTTTCCTTCTTCTATATGTATCATTTGTTTTCATTATTGATTTAGTTGTCTATTACTCACTTTGTTTCTTAAGTTATATTATCATATATAACTCCAATAACCTGAATAGGTAAAAGGGTCACCTCGTGTACTTTTGTTACTTTTGAGGAGAAAAAATAGACGTGTATCATATATTATGAGGTATTGGAGGATAAAAGAGGGCAAAAGCCTACCATATAACTAAGGAATAAAGCAAAAGTGAGTAAAAATTAATGAAAGATGATATAATACTTCAAATGGAATTTATAAACTTAGCGCCTATAATCGCCATAATTATTTGCCTTTGAATGCAAAGTTACACATACTTGTTTATGCTTTAGATGTCCTGTAATTAATATAATCATTTATTTTAAAAATACTCATATAAGGTTATAAAAACTTTATGTATATGGTATTCTTGATTGAAATTGTATTTTAATTTAACAAATTAAATTCACGGTATCATCTTCAAAAAAATCATAAATCCTTATCATATCAAGTTATCAACTATCTATTGTCTTAGTTAATCAAATTATCAAAACATGAATGAATTAGCTAGGTTTATATCAAAGAAATGAATAGATTAGCTAATAAGCTTAGGGTAAAGGATGAAATAGATTAAATTTGTTTTTTTTTACACAAGAAGAAGTACAACCGCGTTTTTGAGAATCGAAGCAGGTGCTAGGGAGTAACGAGGTCGAGGTGGCATCATCACATGTTGCGATAAGACGTACATATGACTATTTGTTGACGATTGTATTTGGCTTCTATTCGAATTTCGGCTGTCAAACTATAAGGTCAACTGTTTACACCTGCCTCTTTTACTTCCCAAATAAGAATATGTTCATTAGTCAAATACTCAAAACTGAAATCCGTAGACCGTAGTACGTGTTGTAATCACATGAAGTTTCTCGTAATTTGGAACCCCACTTAACTTCTACTTATTCCTTCAACTAGCATAACATAACACTAATAAGAGTCAATGTATACGGAGTCTCAAGTACGAGGAAGTTTGTGACATCTTTGATGGTTTTATAAGGTTTTAATGCCTACCCCACTCTTTAATTTATAGCCTACTAGATCTCAATTGATCTATGTTAGAGTCGGGTATTCATTAATTGATGTCAATCGATCTCCTAACAAAATAAATTTGTTGCATTCATATGGCTCGAGTTGAAAATCTATAATTAATATGGAATAGTTTGTCTAGGAGTCTAGGATAATACGGTTTTATCATGTGAGTCTTTGATTTTGAACTTTACCCTTTTAAAAGAGATTTTCCCAGAAATATTTAGGTTAGTGTTAGACGAGGCTATATCTATAAAATAACTCCTAACTAATACAAGCAGTTTCGATTATCATATATAGAAAGATGACATACACTCAATGTGTGTGGTATATATAGTACATACACCACTTCTCAAAGCATCCATAACAATGGTCTTTAGTAGGGGCAACAATGAGAAAGCCTAAACCTAGTTTAAGCATTGTATGTGGTTAAGGAAAATATATACTAGTGGAAAAAATGTAAACTGATCCGGTAATTTATTGTACGGAGCAAATAATCCAATGGAAAAGACGCAAAAAAAGAAGAAGATTAGTTGGTTTGGCCCAGGCTGAGCTGGACCTGCAAACCTTCTTGATTTGATGAGTAGTTGAGCTTGCCTTCGTCCGAATGGTTCTAGATAAGGGAGATCAGGGGGTGGTTTAGATGGGGTGGGGAAAGAGTGGTTTTGCAAGGGGAAAGTGGGGGATATATCAACTGCGTTTGGGTTGCTGGGACTGGGATGGGGTTGGGGTGGAAATGATGGTAGGGGTGGGTGTTATGGAGAGAGTGAGGGAGATGGTGAGAGGGGGAATTTTCTTAAACAAAATTATAATTGTCAAATATTATAGGATTTAACGCTAAGTTAACGGAATTAGGTAAGTAAAGTCACATTTAGGAACATAATTAGACCTTAGGGTTATTTTTGGATTCGAAAAAAACTTAAGGTTGCCATTGAGAAATTTTCTTCTTTATTTGGCCAAGCATTGTACTCACCCCATAATCATTAACATCACACATGATTTCGAAAGGGAGGTCCCAATCAGGAGTTTGTATAATAGGAGCAATGATTAGTGCTTTCTTAATTCTCTCAAAAGACTCCAGATCAGCATGACTAAAATGAAATGTGGCATCCTTCATAAATAATTGAATGAAGGGTTTATCTATTTTTGAAAACTCTTTTGTTAACCAATGAATAAACTCGGCATAACAAAGAAAACTCCTCACTCCCTTGATATTCACGGGAGGAAGAAGTTTCTCGACCACCTAAATTTTTTTGGTCAACCTATATGTAACGCTCTGAGATGAGATGTAATATCCCGATTTTTAACCTTATTTTATTATTAAATAATTAAGATTATTAACTTAAGTATGACCTTATTATTTTAATAAGTGGTATTAAGGTTTCTTATTAAAGTATATTCTTGATTTTTTAAATAATTTTAAGTACTAATTATTACTAATACTATTTAAGGAAATAAAATTGTGTTTTGTAAACTTATGGGTAATTACTCATTATCCATCCTCAAGTCCATATCCAAGTACCAAGCCCAAACCCAAAAACTATTTAACCCAAAAACAAAATCAGAAAAAAAAGGAAAAAGAAAAAGAAAAGGAAGAAAAACGAATCAGTTTCTTTCTCCTTCTTCCACCTCCTACTTCCCCTTCTTCCCCACCACACCATTGGAGCAAATTGGTTGCAAAAGGATGAACATGAAGGCTTGTAAAGCTGCATTTGATAAGCTTAATGAAATTCTGCACAAAATTGTAGATAACAATGACCAAAATCAGACAAATCTAATTGAAGTCATCCTCATCTTCTTCTTCATATCTATCCATTAGAGGTAGAATTCAAATTGAATACCTCCTACTGATTTCTACTATTTTTAGCATTCATTTCAATCCAATTCACTAAGAAATCAGATTACCAATTCTGTAAGAAACAAAACTCTTCTTCTTCCCCAATTCACTTGATTTCAAATTTCACCATTGAAGAGGTGAAGTAAGCTACAACCATCAAAACCACCACTTGCTGCCCTGTTTTCGTGCAACCACCATTGCCGCCTACTGTCTACCACTCGAACCACCCAAAACAACCACAAAAACGCCACCCTCACCCACCACTCACCAATGCTACACTCACCACAGCTCTGTCCTCTACTTCTCCCCTGTTTTCTTCCCCCTTCACTGCTGCCGCTGCCGCAGCACCGCCGGAGTCAGCCTTGGCTCCCTTCTTGCTCGCCGGCAGTGCAGCCGCCAGACCACCGTAGCCCACCCTCTGTTCCACGTTCTCCCTCCTTTCGTTGCTGCGTTAAAAGAACCAGGAAACTGGTTCCTTAAGGAACCAGTCAATGAAGTATCATAAAGCCAAAAGTCAAGGTTGACTTGTAAAGGTATTGAACCCATTTGCACTCTTAATTTATCAAAGCCCAATTAGTGTTCTAAATTATTTTAGAAAATCAGTTATGAAATTATTATTATTTATTTAGCTAATGATTTTAATAGCATTTTAAATATATATTTTTAAGGATAATGAGGTTTTAAATAAAGATTTTCGAAAAACGGGTCATTAAGAAATATTCGTAATTAGTTGAGTGGATTCTAATTGATATTTTATTGATGTTTATGGAGCGATAAATGGAATGTGGGAATTCGTGAGGTGTATGGATGACGTTCTTGGAGTTATGACGGTATTATGGATTAAGCGGTTAAGGTAACCTTTATGTCCAGCATTAGTATACCTGCCCGTATGTGATTTTATGATGTAAAATGTAATTATAGGGACTTCGTATTATGAAGTAATGGAATTAGAGTTCATTTTGTATTTGAGTTATATCCATGATATTACGGAAAATATATATTGTGATTCGTATGTTCAGAGTACAGCTCATATGTGTAAACGATATGAAATTATATGATGACACGAGTCACGTAACATAAATAATTATTATGTGTTAAGCGATAAATTATTATTTATAACATGAATAAATGAATAATGTATGAAAGTATGATTTTACGTGACTAGTATGATTTTACGGCTTTATCCATGTTTAAATGAAACTCGATGTTAATGTGAGTTATTAATCTAATTATTGTTCACATGATTATATAATGTTTAAGTAAGAATGTCGGTTCTGAGTTACGTGATACATGTTCATATGATTTCGTAAATATATATAATTAATACTTTTATTACAAGACTCATGACTCATGTGAATTAAACAAAGTATGTCGTCTCATGCTGTTATCCATTAATTACTTGCTTATTTGATTTATGAATATATATGTTTAGCAATTCCATGATAAACTAATGACCTATGATTTCTACCTCTATGACTTATTAAAAGTAATCTTAAGTCTGAATCCATGTTCAGTGTAATATATGAGGTGTTGTTGTTCATTTACAATTATTATGAAATATGTGAGCTTCTGTAAAGCCAATTAGTGTCTGGGAATACGTTAATAAAGTTATAAAATATTATAAGCAAAGTAATAAGTGTCGTATGATTATAAATTAAGTATGTTATCTTATGAGTCATGGGATGACGTTATGCTTTATAAATAACGGTAAGTATGAATGCTCAATGAACGTTTCATAAGGAAGCAATTGAAAGCTTACGAATGATGAATATTGTTTATGTTATGATTTTACTACCTATATAAAGGTAGAGCTGAGCAGAATAATTAAAGTATACGGAATATCATTGATGGATATTAAAAGTTATGAAACATGATAAGTTCAAGTGAAAGAACTGGTTTGTTAGCTGTATATATCCTGACTGATGGTCGTGCACGTACCGAGCTGTATCCTGTTTCCTGATGAGCACTGGCTCTTATCCTGGGGCACTGCCCCGCTAATGTTATTCCTGATGAGCACTGGCTCTTTTCCTGGGGCACTGGCCCATTGTGGGAGACGTCCCACCCCTGAAATACAGACCAACAACCAGTATAAAACTTATTCAAAAGGAATTATGGATCATTTATGGATCACACTGTAATCATGAATGTTTGAATTATTCTTTCCTTCTGTTTAAAGTTTGAGATTACATTTTAACGTAATGGATTTACTCAATGCTCAGTACACACTGTTCATGACACGTGCTTGTACTTAAAGTAATTAACATGGAATGCATGACGTCAGTTTCTTACATGATTAGCTTTTAAGTTCTACTAGTCTACGTATATTCTTATGAAAGTATTAAAGTGTCTGTTAACATGATTGCATGTATCGTATGAACGTGAGTATTATAAGTCAAGTATGATTTATATTGCAAATATGATTATTGTCTTATTTCAAGGAAATATGATTTACATGTGAAGTATGTGTCTGCTTCATCTCCTGCAAATATGTGCTTGTAAGTGCAAAAATGTTTTCGAACCAAAACCATTTTTACGGGCTGGAGTAAAGTTACGAGTTTTCCACTCATTTTGGAATGTTTTCTGTCTTTTCTTGTTTCTCTATTTTTCTTCTGAACGAAGCTTAGGTTATGAAAGAAGGATGGAGATGGATCTGGGAAAAGCAAGTGCTTAGGATGGATTTCAAGAAATGAGATGAAGGAAGTATTTAAGGTCTTAGTTGTAATTATGAGATAATGAGCTTTTGTAAGAATATTATATTATTGGTGGGCCATAACCCACAAGTTAAGGAAACGCTTCCGCAAATCTTGTGATTAGTTATAATTAATGGTGATTAATTAAGGCACCCGTTTTCGGGGCGTTACATGAGATGACCAATTGCCACACCTTCATTGACTATAAAGTGACACTTTTCCCAATTAAGACAAGATTAACAATAGAGCATCTTTTTAAAAGACAAGTTATGCAAGCACACATCAAACTCAAAAACATAAACACTAAAGTCATCCTTAAATACTTCCATGATATTTTCAATACAAATAAAGAAGATGGCCATCATAATCTTTGAAATTGGCTAGGTGTTGCTCATGCCGAACGATATCCTACAATAAGCAAAGGTGTCATAGGGTCATGTGAACTTCGTCTTTTCCTAATCATCTGTGTGGATAAAGATTTGAAATAAGATTGAATATCCATCTAGATGACAGAAAAAGTTGTGCTTAGATAATCTCTCTAGCATTTGATCAATGAAGGAAGGGGAAAATGATGTTTCAGGTAAAATATTTAATGTATGATAATGAATTTATATGCGCCACCCTGTACAGTTTGACTAAGGATTAAAGTCATCCTTTCCATTCTTAACAATAATTATCCCCCCATTATCAGGAACCACCTGAACGGGACTTACCCACTTTGAAGCAAAGATAGGGTAGATGATCCCCGCATCCAATAATAATTTCATGATCTCTTTCAGGTTGTATGCAAAGGCGGTGATTTTCCTCTTTTCTATGTATGGAAATACTATACCCAATACCCTTTTGTGCATATGCATGAAGCATTATAAGGAGTTATGAAAGCTAATTATTTGTGAGTTTAATACTAATAATCACAGAGAATTCCTACTCATTATGAAGAAATGTTTATTTCAGATGAGGGGTTAGAGGTTTAAAGTATACCTTTTTTTACCTAAGGTTCTGAAGTAGAGTAGGCATTCTCCATATCTTCCAACCTTTTGGCCTCTACAGCAACAGGGCCATCTAAATTTAGAGTGCAGGAAACTAATTCAATATCGATCCTGGGTGAGACCAACGTGAGGGGTTTTGTAACAAGAAGTTAATTATTGATAATTGTCCAATAATTCAACAAAAATCGAGGAGGAGTTGGTGTGGAAGACAATGTGAGAAAATCAAAGAGCAAGACAAAAACTCTTGAATGTACATCAATGTATTTTAGGAAAAAGGAAAGAGGAAAAAGAAAGAAGAAAGGAGAGTTAACAGATTAATTAACAAATATTCATCACTAATGTCACTTTTGTCAATTATGCTATAGTAGAGGGTTACCAATGGAAAGAAAACATTGGTCACTAATGAGAAAAATCAAAACTACGGAGTTACCAATGAGAATATTCCTTGTTTATTAGTTCGATCGGGCCTCCATGATTTATCGTATTCTTTATGTTGATGAGTAATTGATTATATATTAGAATTAGTGAAGATATAAACTTAAGTAATGTTGTTTTTTTTATAATTATTGAATTACATGACCATCTAATACTTATCTGAAATATAAGAATTTGTGATAAGAATGTTTAAAGGTTAAAGGGAAGGTTATGATGTTTTACACTCAATTTGGAATTTTGTTTGAATTTTTTTGTATATTTGGAGATTTATCATATTGAAGACTCAGAATAAGATATAAATCAAATTGTGACCTTAAGTGTATATTATGGATCTAGTTGTAATTAGTTGAGAATGGTTCTTATAATATATTTTTGCATTGATTCTAGGAGTTGAGTTAAGTCCTTTATGTAATGTTAGATTAAATTTACAAGGTACGTTTTCTATATGAATGAGATCTAATTGTGATCAGTGGTTGTTGAGTAGTGTGATTAGCTAGTAGTTCAGGAAGGGAGGGCTGTTACAATTTTAGGTGAATGATTGGCCATCGTCGAACCTACCAAAAATAAAAACTTAACTCGGTCTCTCTAACTTGGTAGAAATGGTATGTAAGGGTGGAACCCACAAGGACTAATTAAGGAAGCACCGAAAAGTATTGACTTATGATAAGCTAAGTCAAATCTCTTTTTTCGGGGGAGTAAGACTTATGGGTGAAAATAAAATAAACAATATTAAAGATCTTGGAAAGGGGTATGCACCAAATGATTCAATCATAAATCAAGCAGTCAAAATGAGGTATAGTCAATGGGGATCAACTGAGGGGAATGATTCATCCAACGGTACTCTAACCACTCTTTCGAGCTAGCTAGATTTGTTAGATTAAATCATAAACTGAAACTTAATTATATTCATAACCTGTATATGAATATATAATAATGAAAGCAGAAGACTTAAATTAGATGAAGAATTACCTCCACCAATTGCTAATTATATTCTCCTGTTTGAACGTGATATCACGTATTTATATAGAGTTTTCTCCCTTATTTACAAGCTAATTTGTGCGTCTTTGGAGCTCTTGGGAGCTATTTTGTGCTAACTTTCGTATGTAGTTGTGGTTTCGTGTTTTAGTATTGAATTGCAGGTTTTATGGAGTTTTCTCCTTATTCCCGAGCCATTTGGAAGCAACCACGGCTTTACGAGATGTTATGAGGCACGTAGGGTGGCTCACGAGCTTTATGGATAGTTTAGGAGGTCCCAAGACCCCTAAACGTGAAGATTAGAGAGCAAAGGAGTCAAAAGGAGTTTTCCGTGCACTGATCGGGCAGAAATAGCCCGATCGGGCGAAGTATTTATGATCGGGTACGAAAGTTGCGGACCCGATCGGGCGATGTTTGCCCGATCGAATCGGGCGAGGAAGCATGTCCCCAGACCCGATCGGGTGACTACCGCCCGACCTGATCGGGTGGAGTGCTGCTTGGTCTCGTTGCGGTGCTACAGGCGAGGGGAACACGCTGGCCCAAGTTGTCGCCAGACCCGATCGGGTGACTACCGCCCGACCCGATCGGGTGGGCCGTTTTTCTCACCCTATTGCTGCACTGCTGCTGCCAGAGCCCAGAAGCGAAGTTGGGAGAATTTGTATGTGGACCCGATCGGGTACTATGCTCGGGCCCGATCGGGTCTGGTGCTTTATCGCACTTTTTCACTTTTTGTTCCCGTTTTTAGTGAACTTGAGGGGTATTATAAATACCTTATTCCTCATATTTTTAGAGACATCTTTTCATTCTAGTTTTTCAATAGTTCTTAGTTTAGCTTTATTTTAGTCTAAACACTTAGATTAGTTTAAAGGTGATTGAACCTGCTCCGATTTCAATAAAAGTTCCTGCTTTCTGTCAATTGGTATTCTTCTCTACTCTTTATCTCTTTAATTATTTTGATTGCTTAGTTTATTTATTTAATTGTTCATGATGCAATTCTTAGGGTTTCATACTAGTCTTGTTGTTGTCAATTCGATTATGAGTGAGTAGTTCTCTTTCTAGGGTGTTAGATAGGAAAGCCATGTTTATACCATGATTGTGATTTAGATTTCTATCAATTTCTAGGGCCTGATTAGGGTGATTGTGATGTGGTTTGTTCTTCTTGAGTAATTAATGTCAGTGTACAATTTCATTGATTGCTTGTGGTTAATAGTTGTTTGCACAGATCCGTCTTACGACTAGAGGCCTAGGACACATCAGTAGTTCTGATTACGTTAGTGAACATGCGGCGTATGTTGAACTATGAGCGTTGAGTCTTAACCATAGCTCAACATAGGCTCTAATCCCCCGACTCTTGACTTAGGTTTTAATAGTAGTTGACCCTATTTGATTGGTATAAGCATGGTGGACCGACCTAATACCCTAGACTTTTATTCCATAGTTTAATCCTCGATTTATTCAGTCTTCCGTAGTCTATTCTTTAGTTTAATTAATCCCTTCCTGATTTCATCTGGAGTAGCTGAATTGGTTGAATATTGATTTAGAAACTCTGTCTCCCTGTGGATTCGACCCTGCTTCCACTGACTACCTAGTTAGAGGTCTGTAGGTTTATTTTTGATTAGGTGACACGACTAAAACCTATCAGAACGCAGTATTTTTTGTATCCAATTGATCATTTTCCGAATTATGGTGCCAAACCCTCCTCTCACTTTTATATGGTGTTTTTCTGAATTTTTGGAGAGTAGACTTGGTGACCTTATTCAAAATATATTCACTTATTTATATAGGGTCTTGCCGTCAAATAAAGAAACCTATAAACTAGTGGGGTTATGGATGTCTTTTCTGAAGGTTATAGGAGATAATGGGTGGTTACCTTGATCATGGGTAACTATCCACTAAGGAGAAATGGACCACTAAATATTTTGAAAACTAATTATTTGATCATGGGTAACTACCCACTAAGGAGAAATAGACCACTTAATATTCTGAAACTACATATTTATTAACAAAATATATTTAATTTTCAAAATTTCCAACATCCTCCCACTTGGTCCATTTTAGCATGAAAAACTTCATATATGAATCATAGCGATAAAATTCTCTTTAGAATGAGAATCTATCTTCCATGTATCACAATCTACTTTGTCTTTCACCACTCATACTAATTCATGAGTAAACCCTATGTTTACGCAAGGTCAAACATAATGATATTATCTCAAATAACAAAAACAACATGTACGTACATAAAACTGAAAGAGAAATATCCAACTGAATGAAAAGTTACAACATAACTCAAAATAGTGTTTTAAATGATAGGACCAAGTCTCATGCTCTCTACATGACCCTTGAAAACTTTAATGTGCATGCCTTTTGTCAAGGGGTCAGCAATCATTAATCCAGTGCTAATATGTTCTATGATCACTTTGTTTTCTTGAACACGTTCTTTTATGGATCGAAACTTAATGTCGATGTGCTTTCTTCGACTTCCACTCTTATTGTTCTTAGCTATGAAACAACAGCTGAATTATCACAAAACATTATTATCGGCCGACAAATAGAGTCAACGACGCTAAGTCTAGATATGAAACTTTTCAGCCATACACCATGTGAGGTAGCCTCAAAACAAGAGACAAACTCAGCCTCCATAGTGAAGTAGTAGCTAAGGTCTGTTTCGCACTCCTACAGCACCATGGGATAGCATAAACACATATCCCGAGGTGGTTTTTCTTGAGTCAATGAAGTCACTGAAGTCGGAATCAGAATAACCAACTACTTGGAGATTATTAATCCGTCTATACAAAAGCATGTAGTCCTTAATTAGTACCCTGAAGATATCTCAACACTTTCTTTGCAGCCTTCCAGTGATCAGGACCTGGATTACTTTGATATTTTCCTAATACTCCAACAACATATGCAATGTGAGGCCTATTGCAGACCTGGGCATACATAATGCTTCCAACAGCTGAAGCATAAGGAACATTTTTCATTTGTTCCTTCTCAAGATCATTCCTAGGACACTGGTCCAAACTGAACCGGTCACCTTTCACAATGGGTGCTACACTTGGTGAAATTTTTTTCATATTTAATTTATCAAGTACCTTGTTGATATAGGTCTATTGAGATAAACCCAAAATGCCTCGGGATCTATCTCTATGGATATTAATGCCAATGACATAAGATGCCTCACTCATATCTTTCATATCAAAGTTACTTGAAAGAAATTGTTTCACTTCATATAACAACCCTTTATCATTGGTTGCTAGCAAATTATCGTCCAAATACAATACAAGGAAACAAATCTTACTCCCACCGACTTTATGGTATATACATTGATCCATGATGTTTTCTTCAAAATCGAATGAAGTTATCACTTGATGGAATACCATTGGCGAGAAGCCTGTTTCAATCCGTATATGGATTTATTTAGCTTACAAACCAAATGCTCAACCTTTTTAGAGAAGAATCCTTCAGGTTGTTTCATGTAAAATTCTTCTTCTAAATCACCATTGAAAAATGTCATTTTCACTTCCATTTGATGTAACTCATAGTCAAAATGAGCTACTAATGCCATAATAACTCGAAGGGAATCTTTCTTTGATACATGAGGTCTCTGTGTAGTTGGATCCTTCCCTTTGAGTGAAACCTTTGGCAATGAGTCTAGCTTTATGTCTCTCAATGTTGCCTACTGATTCTTTCTTTTTCTTAAAGACCCATCTACATCCAATGGCTTTAACACCATTAGGCAACTCGAAGAGATCTCATACTCTATTTTATGCCACAGATTCTATATCCTCTTTCATGGCGTTCATCCACAATTCGGAATCTCTTGAACTTGTGGCTTGTGAAAACGTAATTGGATCATTATCAACTTCATCATTACAACCCGATTCTTGCAAATATACCTCATAATCATCAGAAATGGTTGATTTCTTCATTCTAACAGATCTCCTTAAAGGAACTTGATCAATCTGTTGATCATTCAAATGTTCCTCATTTTTATTATGATCTATTAGGTGATTATCAACATTTTGTGGAGGTTCCGCTGATGTGTCCCTAATACCCATTTGTGCTTGAGGGGTGTGAATGAAAATCAACCTATCACTTGAAGCATCACTTAAATTAGGTGGTGGAGCTTCAATGTGAGTTGTTTTAGAAATAATGTCCTGAATTTGATCACTCCCACTAACTAAGTCATTCTCAAGGAATTTATCATTTCTTGATCCCACAATGCTGGTGCTGTGAGATGGACAATAGAGCCTATAACCCTTAGACTTCTCAGGATATCCAATGAAATACCCACTAATAGTCCTCGGGTCAAGTTTCTTTTCTTGTGGGTTATAAACTCTCACTTCGGATGGGCATCCCCAAATGCGCATATGCCGCAAACTCGGTTTCCATCCTTTGAATAACTCAAAAGGCGTCTTGGGGACAACCTTGGAAGGAACTCAGTTTAATATATACGTTGTTGTTTTAAGAGTTTCAATCCACAAAAATGGTGGAAGTTTGGCATTACTCTGCATACTTCTCACCATGTCCATTAATGTCCTATTTCTCCTTTGAACTACACCATTTTGTTCCGGGGAACCAGGCATAGTATATTGGGCAATAATCCCATGTTCTTGAAGAAATTTTGCGAAGGTACCTAATGCTTGTCCATTCTCAGCGTATCCACCATAGTACACTCCACCTCTATCTGATCTCACGATTTTAATGTCCTTACCACATTGTTTCTCTACTTCAGCCTTGAAAAATTTAAAGGCATATAAAGCTTCATCTTTGGAACGAAGCATGTAAGGATACACAGATCGTGAATAATCATCAATAAAGGTGATGAAGTATTTCGGATCTTTGGCGTTTATGTCCGGACAACAAATATCCGTGTGTATGATCTCTAGTAGAACTCCTTTTAGCACCTTTCTTAGATTTGTTAGTTTGCTTTCCCTTAATGCAACTAACACATGTCTCAAAATCAGCAAAGTCCAGAGTATCAAGTACCCCTTACTTTACCAATCTCTTGACTCTCTCAATGGAGATATGTCCCAATCTCTGGTGCCACAACATAGAGGATACTTCATTCACAATACAACGCTTTAAACCAGTATTAACATGCAAGGAACTATGAGCAATATCATATTGCAATTTGATACGATATAATCCATCAGACAAAATACCATAACCAATAACTTCAGAATTTCTAATTAAATTAAAACCAGAATCCGAAAAATTAAAGGAAAATCCATAAGGTACAAGTCTTGAAACTGAAATCTCTCTAACTGTAAAATAAAACCACTACTTAAAATTAGGCCGCATGTCCCAACAACCTCTACATGTGAACTCATCTTGTTGCTAGAATAGATTTGATGTTCACTATCCACTGGTTTCTTTAGGTTTGTCATACCCTACAAGGTATTCGAAACATGGATTGTAGTACCAGAATCAATCCACCATATATTATGGTTAACACTAACCATATTAGATTCATAACAAACAAACGCAAGAAAATTATCTTTCTTCTTAAGCTAAGCTTTGAACTTCTCGCAGTCTTTCTTCATGTGCCCTTTCTTCTCACAAAAGAAACACAAAGACTCTTTCTTAATAGTCGGATTAGCAAAAATCTTTCCCTTTCCCTTATCTTTTGTGTGATCCTTCTTCTTCTTTGCAAAAGTAGTAAGGTTCACCTTTTCACCCTCCTCCATCACCGATCTTCCCTTCTCTTGAACACACATGGTCATAAGCTCATTAATTGACCATTTATCCTTATGTGTGTTGTAAGAGACCTTAAAAAGGCCATATTGGTGAGGAAGAATGCACAAAATGTAATGCACAAGGAAAGTGTCAGAAATGGTAACTTCCAAGTCCTTAAGCTGAGCTGCAATATCCCTCATGCGCATGATATGATCACGCACTCCCTTAACCTCAGTGAGCCTTATGGATGAGAACTATATAATTATGGTGCTAGCAAGAGCTTTGTCAGAAGACGCAAACTGCTCATCGATGGCCTTATGAAGATCCTTAACTTTGGTATGCTTATCGACGGAACCACAAATACTAGCACGATTCTTAGTCTTTATGAACATAACAGAGAGGCGGTTAGACCTCTCCTACTTTTCATAAAGACCAACTGCATCTGGAGTACTACTCGCAGTAATACTAGGCAGATCGTCTTTCCTAATAGCATAGTCAATGTCCATCCATCCCAACTGCAGTAATACTCTTTCTTTCCACACCTTATACTTATTACCCTTTAATTCAAGAATGTAACATTTGATATCAGAAATATTCCTAGGTATAACCACTGCAAAAAATAAATTATAGGTATAAACAATCACGCTTATCAATAAATTGAGACCTTTAACATTAATTATGTTTTACCAATGTAAATCATGTAGAATCTAGTGACATAAAACTTGCCTGTGGGATAAAGTTTACTCAATTAGATTTATAGTAATAACCATATGACGAAACTAATAAACTGTATCAATTTCTTAATTCCTGTGGATGCTTAAGAAACAAAATTTATATCTCACCCCAATTAATTGTTCAAACACAATAAAATTCATGTGGGTGAGTTTTATTATATCATATATAATTAATTACAACAAAATTTTAGTTTCCACATGTGATTCCAAAACAAAATTTTAATAACTAGAGGCGTTGTGGCTTCCCCAACTAATAAAATTTTGAATCACTCAACTTTTAGTTAATTTACATATTATACACGATGTATAGTTATTATACTTAGACCAAAAATAGACCAAAGACATATATAATAGAGATTATTAAAAGGTCTAAAAATGGCAAAAAACTTGAAGCAATATATAGACCTAAAAATCATAATGCCTCAACTAACTCCAATATACTGCAACAATTAATAGACAACAACAATACTCATACACAGCATTAACAAAGTTAAGAATCAGTGGGCATTTACAATTAACAAGAAAGCAATGCAAATAACAAAAATTGACATAAACTGTCAGAATTACATTGTTGGAATACGCCACAAACAAAACATTCATGATACTTGATGACAAAAACAAAATCAAGGAAAATCCATGAAAACAATACATGGCTAATCAAACGGCATGTAGCAATCATGAATCATGATTACAAAAACAAAAAAAAAACTCTCCATATGCGACACTCGCAATTACAGAATGCAATAATATATTAATTCCAACAGGAAAAAGCAGTTGACGTTTTCGGAAGCAGTATACGAAATAATCAACGTATCAAAAACAAGATAGAGGAAAACATGGCTCTTGATACCAAATGTTACATTAAATCATAAACTGAAACTTAATTATATTCATAACCTGTATATGAATATATAACAATGAAAGCGGAAGCCTTAAATTAGATGAAGAATTAACTCCAACCATTGCTAATTATATTCTCCTGTTTGAAAACAGTATTTTGTGTATCCAATTGATCAGTTTTCGGATTATGGTGCCAAACCCTCCTCTCACTTTTAGATGGTGTTTTTCTGAATTTTTGGAGAGTAGATCGACTTGGTGACCTTATTCAAAATATATTCACTTATTTATATAGGGTTTTGCCATCAAAGAACCCTATTAATTAGTGGGGTTATGGGTGGTTTTTTTTAAGGTTATGGAGATAATGGGTGGTTACCTTGATCATGGGTAACTATCCACTAAGGAGAAATGGACCACTAAATATGTTGAAAACTAAATATTTGGATCATGGGTAACTACCCACTAAGGAGAAATGGACCATTTAATATTCTGAAACTAAATATTTATTAACAAAATATATTTAATTTTTAAAATTTCCAACAAGATTGGCCTAATCTCCTACCAAAGACCTATTTTCATGCTAACGCATTCAACCAAACATATCCATTAACATGACGAACAAAAACAAGCAAACAAAACTCATAGGCTATAGGTAGTCCCTATTTTCATGGTATTTCAAGCTTAATAATTAATTCGAGGCAACCCCTTAATTTCATCTTTGAATCCTTCACTAAAGTTCCTCAAATTATGCTTTTATGATGACCAATCATACAAACATACATGAAAATCCTAAACCAATTAACCAAAATTATCGCAAGTCAAAAGCGCAGTGTTCAATTTAAAGGTTTACGAACTCATCAATAGTTTCAGCCTTTTCCCAAGTAAGAACTACTCACAAATCATAAATTGTTGTAACTAAAGACTTAAACAACTAAAATAATGAAATCAAACATTAATCTAAGATAGACATGCAAATTAGAGAAAAAATATATGAAATAAGTAGACAAGACAATAAAATATAAGATAGAGTAAGAAGTTCTCATTTATATTGCAAGGACTCTCCAAAATTTCCAGTTGCCTTCTTAGAATCTCCAAAAAAAAATACTAAGGAATCACTAGCCTATCAAGTCCTAAAGACTCGTTACTTTAAAATTAGTGAGTTTCTGGATTCTCTAAGAGGATATGATCCTAGTTATGTTTGGCGGAGTGTGTGGGGGTGCAAAGGCCCTCTTGTTGGATGGGTTAAAATGGCGTGTTGGGAGAGGTGATAAAATAAATGTGTGGAGTGACGCTTGGTTGTCAGGCGAGTCGTCAACGTTGGTCCCTACCCCTGACGTCAACAACCCAACGGGCTTGTTGGTGGCAGATTTACGAAGAGATGATGGTACGTGGGATGATGAGGTCCTTGCTGCACACTTCATGGCTAAAGACGCTTCTTTGATCAAAGGTATCCCTCTTAGCATTTAACCCATTGATGATGCTATGTATTGGTTCTACTCCACAAGGTCAGGCTATCTTTTGGGTCACATTGGACATGTTCGTGGCTGTTCACAGCGTCTAAGGCAAGCAGCGAGTGAGGTATGGAGACGTATCTGGTCTTTGGGGGGCCCACCTCCACCATTTCTTATGGCGAGCTTGCTCGGGATCTTTAGCTACTTTGGGTCGCCTTTGTGATAGACATGTGACTGAGAATGGAGGGTATGCACAATGCTCTAATGGCTATGAATCGATAAACATGCAATTTTCGAGTGTGACTTAGTGCATCCCATATGGCGGATATCTCTCTTTGTAGATTTGATTGCTAAAGCACCTAATTCCTCATTCATGGCGAGATTTGCTTGGCTCATGACGAAGCTAAATGTGAACACTCTGTGCTACTTAGCAACCTTAGAGTGGGCAGCTTGGTCCTTTCGCAATTCATTGGTCTTCAACGAACCATGGTCGTGTGTGGAGGTTAGTACTTGTGGCTTTATAAAACTTGTCCATGACTATTGGGTGTATGTTTCGAATGTGTGCTTGCGGGGAATTTTAAGGCCTCCAAACGTTATTAGACGAGGAGAGTGGCAACGCCCAGCTCATGGGAAAATCAAGAGCAATACCGATGCAGCCATGATGGATGGTGTTGGTGTGGGTTTGGGTGTTGTGCTGTGGGGATGGTGGAGGTGTGATAGCAGCGCTGGTGCTAAGGTATGATGCTGGGTGGGTGTGGAACTGGGCGAGGCCATGGCTGCTTGTGAAGGGGTCATGTTGGCAAAGCAGTTGGGGTACGAGATGGTGGAATTGGAGAGTGATGCGTTGAGGGTGATCCAAGGAATTACACATGGAGCAACTTGTAGAAATCCTTTGGGCATGGTTATAGATGCATCTTTTTTGTCTTTCACGGCTTCTCATGTTAAGTGTGGCGGGAATGTAGTTTCTCATTCGATGGCTAGAGTAGCTCCCATTAACGGGGTGGTTCAATTGTTTGTAAACTCTATCCGATCCCCCAAGGCATTAATACCTTGGCGGATCTTGATCTAATTTAATAAAATCCCCAAGTCCGTTTTCCCCCTCAAAAAAAAGATGAGAATTTTTCTCTCTAAAAACACTAAGTAAAACTTGAACTAAGTTATGGAGGCTAACCCTCCTAAAAGTCTCCCTTCAAAGTTTTGGGGTTTTTGCCCTCTAAAGGATTACAAAAAAAAATTCCTCAAACATTTCAAAACACGCAAAATAGGAACTTCCAGGAAGTAGCGCCCGCTATATTCAAAGCGGAGCGCCCATTCCCATCGAGTAGACTACTCAACTTCAAACGACTATATCTCTCTCGTCTTTTATTGAAATTGGGCTTATGACCAGTCCTTAGAAAGATCTCAAGACAAGCTTTCATCTGAAACTTGAATTACCTGAAAACGTTGAGTGATCTAGGAGATATGTTCATTTGAAGTTGACCCTTGTTCATTTGAAGTTGACCAAGTGCATTATTTGCTCCAATAAACTCTTATGCACTTTATGTGCGGGATGCAAAGCTTCAAGGTCAATCCTAAAATATCAAACACACAAGGAATCATTAGTAGACCGTAAAAAGATAATCAAAATAGATACTATTTACAAATGAGTTATAATTTACTCAGTTATTCTAAAATAAGCAAAATAATCTAAAAAATGCGAAAAGAGGAGGATTACTCATTCTAAACAAGGGGCGAATAAGCTAAGGATTTTGAATTGATATAAACTCATCAGTGAATTGCTAGCTCAAAAAAATATTAAAATGAAACCCTGCTCCCGTAGACTCTTGGACTATGATAGTAATGGGAGGATCGACTCCTAAAACAACTTGGTTGAGGAAAATATGATATTTGAATTGATATAAATAATCTAAAAAATGCGAAAAGAGGAGGATAACTCATTCTAAACAAGGGGCGAATAAGCTAAGGATTTTGAATTGATATAAATAGCACTCATCAGTGAATTACTAGCTCAAAAAAATATTAAAATGAAACCCTGCTCTGGTAGACTCTTGGACTATGATAGTAATGGGAAGATGGACTCCTAAAACAACTTGGTTGAGGAAAATATGATATTTGTACATTTAGCCTTTGTTTGGTATGAAAGATGGAAAGAGAATTGTTAAGGAAGGGAAATATAATGACAAAGGTTAAAATTATTTGTTGTTTGGTATACATATAGTAAGAGAAACACTAACCTTATTTCCCTTTAGTTTCTTATTGTTTGGTATAAATATAGTAAGGGAAACACTAACCTAATGTTTTGAACCTTTCAAGAGGAATATAGAAACTAAATCCAAGTTAATCTCCAAATTTCATTAACATAATTACCAATGTAGTCATAAATTCATGAAAATAAAATATAGTAGTTCAGTTAATCTTGAAATCAAGGGCATAAAACAAATAGGGAAAATTAACAGGAATAATACAAACTATTGTCCATCTTCCAAAATTAATCCCACCTTTGATTATTCTCAAAATAATCCCAACTATTACTCACCCATCCTAAAACAATCTCATTTGAAGTATAACCTGTTAAATAGGTAAATAAGCGACACATGCCATAATTCTATTGCTTGAACTTTAAAAGAAAAACAAAAACAAAAAATAAACCCCACCCCACTCCGCCACCATCTTCTTCCCTTTTTCTGTCCTCTTTACCTTCTCACCACGCAAACCAGCAAGCCACTCCAACATCCTCATCCCAAGTTACCACCACGCAAATCGGCTCCATCTTAGTCCTCTCTCCCTCCTCCTCAGCTCCATCATCGCCTCCCACCAATTTCCGTTCACCCTTCGAGAAAATGAAGAGTTGTCCTGAAGATGAAAAGTTCTCGCGCAAGTGTCTGGATTTCGACGAAAATGTCAGGATTCGACGCTAAAGAATCAATGTAGCTAAAGAATCAATGTAAGTTCTAGTAGGTTAGGAATTCAGTCCATAATTATCAGCGTCAAAGTAAACTCTTCGTGAATCAATTTTGGGGGAAAAGAACTCTTCTTCTTCGAGTTTGGGTTGTTGTTCATCAATGGGGATTTTTTTAAAGCTGATATAAAAGATTTTCTTAGGGAGAGGAAGGAGGGCCGATGTTTAGGGGAGTCCCCACAAATCTTGAGGTAAATTCTAGAGCTTGTTGAAGGTGCTTTAATGGCGGATGAAGAGTGGAACTGTACTCGTGAGAGTTTGGGAGTAGAGGAATTTAGAGATGGTGTAAGAGAGATGTTGGGTGATGGTGAGTTTAGGAGGAGGAGGAGAGGGGAGGTGGCGGAGGGGTTTGGAGTTGTGGTGGCTGAGAAGGGGAGGGGAAGATGGTTTCGGGTGTGTAAGTGGTGGTTTCCAGGTTAGTGGAGGCTAGAAAGGGCAGGGGAAGTTGATTTTGGGTGGATAGATGGTGGTTTCCGGGGGCAGTGGTGGTTGGGAAGAGGAGGGATGAATTTGTTATTTTTTTTACTTTTTATTTATTTTTTGGCTAATGTCATGATGACATGTTGCCTCTCAACCTGTCTAATAGGTTCCAGGTTAAGTGGGATTGTTTTAGGAAGGGAGGGTGATAGTTGGGATTATTTTGAAAATAATTGAAAGTGGGATTAATTTAGGAAGATGTGTAATAGTTTGGATTATTCCTGTTAATTTTCCCAAATAAATATGCTTCCATCCTACAATTAATCAACTAGGGAAAAGATCTGATTCACCATACCAAACTCAAATTGAAAAACAACCCATCAAAAATAATTCAAATTCTACTTGCCAGAATGATAGATTCAACACATTCCTAAGAAAACAATCACCAACCCACAAAAAACCAACAACCCAGAAATCCAAAAAATAAATGCAATTCCTTATACTAGTACAATTTATTTCCTATAAAGATTAGAACTTTAATACATATTGAGGTACCCAATAATGTGTTAAACTACGCCCACATAAATACAAAAAACGACCACACTCTTCATTAAAAAGACTTAAATATCCTAATTTAATTTAAATACCCCATATTGAAAAAAACAACAGGAACATATGACTAAAAAACGAACTTAGCTCTTAATTGGAGTAGTTCAGAATTTATAAGCATATGTAAATGATCTTTTAGAATTCCTGCACTTCATATATGATTATGCATACTTCCATATTCACATATCCATATGCATACAACATACTCAAGCTTACAAACAAGTAATATTAGCTATTTCCCCAACAAGAACCACTAATCGGATTTTGTATTAAACCACGAATCAAACCAGTCTTTAAAAAAGCCGATTAAAATGGAAAATGAATGTACATAAGAATTAAGATGGAGTAGAGAGGGGAATCAAATGGGTACCTGAGAGAAGATAGAAAGCAAAGAAAGACATCCAAAATGAAGGTTTTGTATAATTCGGAGAAAATGTATTGGGCTAGCATGTATTAATTGTGTTTAATGATATAATTAGTTGTGCTGGGCTTCAAGGCCTACATGTACTTAGCCTAGCACTAGCTTTGTATATTAAAAGCTTAACAGTAACTGAAGAGACTAAGAAAAGATTTAACCCTAACTTTATCATGGTATCGGAGCCACGGTTGGTGTAGGCGTTTTTCTTCAATTTTTTAACAACATCGTGACTGTTTTCCCATTAGTGATAATAAAGCATCTCGTATTTTTGAACTTGTGCATTGTGATCTTTGGGGGCCTTATAAGACGCCTTTCTCTTGTGATGCTATCTATTTCTTGACTTTGGTGGATGATTTTTCCTGTGCTGGGTGTATTTGTTGCGTAATAAAACAGTGGTTAAAAGTGCTTTCATGTCCTTTTTTGCTATGATCCTTCGTCAGTTTGACTCGGTTGTTAAGATCATAAGAACTGACAATGGCACTGAATTTAATTGCTTATCTGATTATTTGGACACTCATGGCGTTCTTTTTCAAACCTCTTGTGTGGGTACTCCTCAACAAAATGGGAGGGTTGAGCGTAAACACCAACATATTTTGAATGTTAGTCGGGCTCTAATGTTTCAAGCTAATCTTCCCATTAGTTTTTGGGGTGAATGTGTCATGGCCGCTGTTTATTTAATTAACCGCACTCCTTCGGGCATATTGAATGGTCTTACTCCATATGAGGTCCTTAGGGGAAAATCCCCTTCTTTTGATGTCATGCGTGTGTTTGGTATTTATGTTTCTCTCATAACGAACGTGCTAAGGGTGATAAGTTTGCTCCCAGGAGTTGTCGATGCGTCTTTGATGGGTACCCTAATGGGAAGAAAGGATGGAAATTGTATGATCTTGACAATGAGGTTTTCTTTGTTTCTCGTGATGTTCGTTTCCATGAAAATGAGTTTCCTTTTGCCTTGGGGAGCGCTGATTCTGGTAACATATTGTTGGACACTCATAATGACTTTGCTACGGCCCAAGGAGTGGCTATGTGTGTTGAGGATGACTTGGATCATGTTCATGCTGCTGCCGAGAACGTTGGGCCTGTTGCCCCCATGTGCCCACTGCCCGCGTGTCCTCCTGCTGACCCAGGGAGTGCTGCTGGGCCTGCTACCACAACGCAGATATGATTCAGCGCACCTGTGGATCATCCCACCATGCCAGCCCCCCTGTTTTGCTTGAGGTTCAGCCCGAAACTGATTCTTGTGAGGAAAATGTGGAACTTGGTCGTGGTTTGCGTGAGAAAATATCTTCGGTTTTGTTGCGCGACTTTGTCACTGCTCCTATATGGAAAAAGAGTCCACCAACGTCTGCCTCCTCCTCTTTAGGTTCCTCGTGTACTCCTTATCCTTTAGCACATTTTGTGAATTTTGTGACAAATTTTCTATGCGACACCGTCTTTTTCTTGCAGCTGTTACCTCTGGGGTTGAGCCACGTACTTTTGCCGAGGCTATGAGAGATTCTGGTTGGCGTGAAGCTATGCAGAAGGAGATTAGTGCTTTGGAGGATAACGCCACATGGGATATGGAGACTCTTCCGTCTGGTCATAAAGCTCTTGGTTGCAAGTGGGTTTATAAGGTTAAATACAACTCTGATGGTTCTGTTGAATAGCTTAAAGCTCGTTTGGTTGTCTTTGGTAATCATCAGGTGGAAGGCATTGATTATAATGAGACCTTTGCTCTAGTGGCCAAAATGGTCACTATTCGTGCCTTTCTTTCAATAGCCGCAGCTAAGAACTAGGAACTGCACCAGATGGATGTGCATAACTCCTTTATTCATGGGGACTTGGAGGAGGTTGTGTATATGAAAGCCCCACCTGGTTTCACGCCTTCACGGCCTGACATGGTCTACGGAAATCTCTTTATGGGCTTCGACAAGCTCCTCAGTGCTAGTTTGCCAAACTAGCCACCTCATTGCTTCGTTATGGATTTGTTCAGTGCTACTCTAATTACTCTCTGTTTACTCTTTGTCATGATAGTATTCAGTTATATGTGCTTGTCTATGTTGATGATCTTATTATCTCAGGCAATAACTCTGATGCTATTTGCTCTTTCAAGAAATATCTGGGTGACTGTTTTCATATGAAGGACTTGGGAGTCTTGAAGTATTTCCTTGGGATTGAGGTTGCTCGTGCTCCTGAGGGATTGTTCTTATGTCAGCGCAAGTACACATTGGACATTATTTCTGAAACTAGTCTCTCAGGCGCGAAGCCCGCTAGCTTTCCGATTGAGCAGAACCATACTCTTGCTCTTGCCACTGGTGCTCCCTTATCTGATCCCGAGTCCTATCGTCGTCTATTTGGTCGTCTCACCTATCCCTCCTTCACCAGACCAGATTTGGCATACTGTGTTCATATCCTTGCTCAGTTTATGCAGTCGCCTCGTCAGGAGCATTGGGATGCTGCTCTCCGAGTTGTTCGCTATCTTTAAGGCTCGCTAGGTCAGGGGCATTCTTTTTAGTGCTTAGAGTGATTTACCGTTATCTGGTTGGTGTGACTCTGATTGGGCGAGTTGTCCTTTGGCTCGTCGTTCCTTGACTGGTTAGGTGGTGTTTCTTGGTCTTTCTCCTATCTCCTGGAAAACCAAGAAGCAACATACTGTCTCCCGGTCCTCTGCCGAGGCCGAGTATCGTTCTATGACCGATATTACATCTGATCTGAAGTGGCTCAAGGAACTTCTTGAAAGTTTAGGTGAACAGCAGCCTCGTGCCATGTCTCTTTACTGTGATAGTATGTATGCTTTACATATTGCCCAAAATCTCGTCTTTCATGAGCGTACGAAGCATATTGAGGTTGATTGTCATTAGGTTCGCGACGCAATTCGGGATGGTCTTATTACTACTCATCATGTCCCCACTCATGCTCAGCTCGCGGATATTTTCACTAAGGCTCTTCGCAAAAGTCAATTCCTTCTTTTATTGAGCAAGTCGGGCATTTCGAATCTTCATGCTCCAACTTGAGGGGGGTATTGGGCTAGCATGTATTAATTGTATTTAATGATGTAATTAGTTGTGTTGGGCTTCAAGGCCTACCTGTACTTAGCCTAGCATTAGCTTTGTATATTAAACGCTTAACAGCAAATGAAGAGACTAAGAAAAGCTTTAACCCTAAATTTATCAAAATTCTAGAAATTAGGGGTAGGTACCAAGCTATGTATGTCATTGCCATTGGTATGAGGGAGGCAGAGAAGGGTTGTCTTTTACCACCAACAAATGTAATGTGTGACTGGAGGGTAAGAAGCGGTACCAACTCGCTGGAGTCGATTTTCGTCAGGTAAGGGATTGGCCATTAACCAAACTCTTAGAAAATGGAAATGGCCTTCTATTTCCTTCGGATTCCATACCAAACATGCACTTAAGGTGAAGTAAATAGTTTTTCTCTTAATATTTTTGAATTATGGTCATCTCACCACGAGCGCTAGTGACTCCAACCCCCCAAAATACCAAACTAAACTCATAGACCAACTAAATTTTGTTCTAGAGTAGAGTTGTTCTTCGCTGACCTTCTGCTTCACAAAAATGTTTCTACTTACAAGCTCATTAAAGAGTATTAAAAAATTGCTCAAGTTATTTCACATGGCAAAAAGGGAGGTAGAAGATAGGATTGGTGACTTAGAGCATTTCTATGCCTTGATTGTGATTGCATATATAATTAAAGACATGGGCTTGTTCTCCCCACCTTATTTTCAGTTCAGTTTAGCTCCAATCAGTTCTGTTGGAAATATTAGGTATATCAAGGCTACAATAAATTTTGTGATGGAGAAATCACCTAAAACAATTAAAGATGGAATTGGTATGTGATGCCATGGTCTAAAACCATTGCCTTAAAAACGAGATTCGGCCCGTCCAAGGTACAAAAAGTTATGGCCGATTCGTTCCCCAAGGTTAACATCACTCCCACATACTCATGTACTTGAGTGTGAGGGATTGGAGTCACACAAGCTCTTGCTCAAGAGAGAATATAAGATAGATGAAAGGAATTGTTCTCTCTTACATACTAGAGACCAAACACCTATTTATAAGGATACCTTATAACTAACAAGAGAAGGTTACAAGTACCATAAATCACAATAATAATTTATTACATAATATTGTAACCTCCATATTTATGTGAATTATTGCCATGTTTAAGGCTCATAAGTGGGGGTTACTAGTTGTTAGCAATTCAACTAGCCATAACACTTACAATGGAATCCTAAGAGATTGCCATTTAAGTTTTGTTAATTAAGGCTTTTAAAGCCATTATTCCAACAATCCCCCACAAATGGCTTTGAAAGCAATGAATACAGATTTGAGCAAGAGAAGAGATTAAACACTTAACGTTTGATATTACTTAAGTAATTTGAATCAAATGATTAGTGAAATGAGGCAACAACTTACAAGTCCTAGGAGTGAACATAAGTCTTGAACTCCCAAAACTCTTGATCAAAGAGTGAATGGATCTTGAACCCTAAGATTTAAGTTGAGACCCCCACAACACATGTTATTACTCTTAATATTGTATGAACTCCGCGATAAATCACATTGCGCTTTAAAATGGCCATGCGCTCTACCTTGGGTCTCATGAGTGCTCTAGAAAAACCGCCCAAGCTTCTCATAGGAGGTGGCCAAACCTTCACACTCACGTAGGTGAATCTATTAGTGCATCTCAACAACACTAAAATCGAACAAAGTATCATGGGGTTAAGAAAGTTTCACATAACTTGTCAAATGCTTCTCATTATTAGCACCCCCACAATGATCATAGATTCATTAAGAGCAATTTGCTCAACCTCACAAAAAGCGGTGACTCCATCAAGTCCATCTCATATAGGACCACTCATGTTTTGGGCTATGGATTCATTAAGAGTTTAAGAACTTAAACTCAACCATCATACAACGATGGATCCCTCAAGTGCATCTCAAATAGCACCTACCACAAGGGGTATTAGATCCATTAAGAGTTCAATGACTCAAACCTCATATAAGCATTACAATGTATGTATGCCATAGGGATAGGTAATGTAATGCTTATTACCTACCAAGTGGGCTCAAGCCTATCCCCCTCGACATCTCAATAATTTTTAAGGATCAAGATTTGTCCCAACTTCTTTCCATAGTACAAAGCTTTCCTTGCCATAAATTTCCATTAAGGAAAATACAACCACAATCAAGCATGGTTTCTCAAACCAATGTGTTCACCTACAATGACACAAATGGTCAAAAAGTACTTTGGAAACCTGCTATTATTTCCACCAAATTTAGAACACAAAATACAATAATGGGACAATTTATACAATCAACTCATTATATAATCTTCATTCTATAAACCATTTTATATATGATCCTTAAAATAACATAGCAACTTTAGTGAACTCTATCAAAATATTTGCATCACAAAAACTCTAACACAAATACACAATAGATATATTGTAGGATGCAAATATATAACAATTGTACTTTCCTCTAACGTACATATAAAATATGAAGTAATCATAATTGTTCACTAATAACTGTGAGAATAATTCAAACTCAAGTTATTCACACAAATAGCTATATCATATTAATATGTAATACAATACATAAATATTTCACAACTCAAATCATTCTCAATAAATGCTATGTAAAGCATTACAAAACTCATATCACATTCAAAGTCATTTTAGCATACTCACTCAAATCAACATCCTCTTGATGAGTTCTTTAATTTATTAAAAGGGAGATTCATGCTAAAATATATTTCACATAAATAAATTGACTTTGAATCTTCAATACCTTCTCAAAATAAGAAAAATGACATTGTTATGAAAAACCCAACATTGTTTTTTCTAAACCATGTCAAACATACACTATTAATTTTGAGAAGAACATTTGGTCTATTTTCATCTCACTATCAATCATTTGGTCTTTTAGTCAAATATAACTTTTAAGTCCAACAACTTTAACATCATAATATTTCCCCCACATTGGACAAAAACTGTTGAATTAAAAACCTTGGTAAGGTATCTAAACATCATCACTATAGACCAAAATTATTTGATGGCTTTAAAGAAATTTACCAAAAATAAGGATAAAAAGTCAAATTCCTTTAAGTCTCCAATGATCACACATGTTCACATACATCTAACGTGGACTTTAACTTCAAGAATTTGAACCACAATAATAACTCATTACAATTAAATTTGTAACGTTAGAAATTAATGTGGAATATTCACTATGTATTACACATCACCATGTAAAAAGAACATATTGTTTAATACTCAACCAAAGACATTAAGAGAGAATACCATAGTCCAAGAGACTCAAAATAGCTCATTGCTAGTACTAACTCATCCCCATGTTGCTCACACTAGCAATTATAAGTATTACTCGTCAAATACTAAACCATGGGGCAAATTATACATTTTATATGTAAATTTCGAGTTTGACAATAAATTATTAGAGCGAGAACTTCCCTAAATTTGTGGGAGTTGGTTTAGTAAACCATATGTACTTGATCACTTCCCTTCACATCTCCGCTCTTTAAAAAAGTGTGGCACTAATTCACTAAGTAAAGACGTAATTGTTGTGAACTTGTGCGATATGACTTTATCATTCACCAACAATTTATTCATTCATACATATATAAACATACATCACTTGCTATGTCTCTTGCCACAACACAGGAAGTCAAGTATTATATACAACTCATGTAATAAGATAACTACTCGACCATGTAATAATAAGAATCAAACACATCACAAGAGTGAAAATAAATACTTGCAAAGGTAAATCACACAAACATGAAAGCAAAGCTTTCCACCATTCAAGTACCCATTTCAGCAAAATATACCATACTTATTAAATTATAAAATAGTAAAGTTCTTCCACAAGTATTTCGCTGAATTGATTACTAAGTATAGAGACTAATGCCATCAAAGGACATATATAATTTACTCTCAAATATCATGATCTATCAAATGATGAGCAATAGTTTAGAGGAAAACTTAGCTTTTCGAAGGGACACTTAACGTTGCCAAATATGAATTATCATTTGGTACGCACGAATCCACAAATACATGCCACTACCCTTCCAACATCTTTGATGGGTCACCAACTGAGGATCAATGAAACCAAATATCTTGAACCATCTAGGCCAATTATTCTCCGTCCCCGTAATTTTTTACGCAACTTTTCTAAAGGATTTATTCTAATTTCCACCATATCATTGATAGCCTTGATACAGAATCTCGTTTTTAAACTGTTGGAAATATTAGGTATATCAAGGCTACAATAAATTTTGTGATGGAGAAATCACCTAAAACAATTAAAGATGGAATTGGTATGTGATGCCATGGTCTAAAACCATTGCCTTAAAAACGAGATTCGGCCCGTCCAAGGTACAAAACGTTATGGCCGATTCGTTCCCCAAGGTTAACATCACTCCCACATACTCATGTACTTGAGTGTGAGGGATTGGAGTCACACAAGCTCTTGCTCAAGAGAGAATATAAGATAGATGAAAGGAATTGTTCTCTCTTACATACTAGAGACCAAACACCTATTTATAAGGATACCTTATAACTAACAAGAGAAGGTTACAAGTACCATAAATCACAATAATAATTTATTACATAATATTGTAACCTCCATATTTATGTGAATTATTGCCATGTTTAAGGCTCATAAGTGGGGGTTACTAGTTGTTAGCAATTCAACTAGCCATAACACTTACAATGGAATCCTAAGAGATTGCCATTTAAGTTTTGTTAATTAAGGCTTTTAAAGCCATTATTCCAACAAGTTCAATTTAGTTCAGTTAGTTCAGCTCCAATCAGTTCAGTTCAGTTCACCTCAATTCTTTTATAACCATTTTGTTACATATTATTATTATGTTGGTCTAATTTATTTTACTAATTACTCTTATTATTATTATTATTATTAATATTACTTTTTATTTTTGTATCATTATTATTAAGGAAGTATTATTATTATTATATCTATATATTATTTTGTTTATTATAGCTTTACTCATTATTATTACTTTTATCATTAGGAGGAACATGGTTTAGGTGAAAAACATAAACCAATCAAATCGCGTCAAAATGGTTTATGATGCAATTTTGCACGGTCCAACCCAATCATTATTTTATTACTAAATATATATTTTTTTAAAATCTAATTATTAACATGTAAATCATAATTTTTTTTTTGAAATGTACAAGGGTATATTAAAACCCCAACTATTTCACGGATTAATCAATAATAAGAACTAAATTACAAGAAAATAAAATCATTTTTCTCGATATGGAGTATGCTTCAAATGAGCAATGAGTAAGAAAAAAGCTTTGGGCGTGAGACGATCATCCTATAGATGGATGTAGGATATTATAACATACTTTATCCGTTTTGTTTTGTTAGTTGTATCCAAAGGCCTTGACACATTTGCCAACACACAACTTCAAGTGAGAATATCGACAGTAACGTATACACAAAATTATAACAAGTTGATATATGAAAACTCCATACAAGGATGAATCTAAGAAGACTCCACTTGATTATATTGTTCCTAACATATAAAGAACAAGCTGAGTTCAAGGTGGAGATAATGAATATTGACAAAAGTCAATATGGTACAATTAATATACGGAAGTAGTAAATCATATTTTAGACATAAAAAGACTTAGATTCGAAGCAGGTCGAGTTTAGGATAAAGTAGATCGGGCCTGTTTATGACATTTATGTTAGATAATATCCACATAAATAAGACTTCTAAACTTATAGTACAAGGTAGAGGTTTTTTAGCATTATCTACAAAAAAAAAAAACATTTAAAAAAACAATGTTACACCTTACAAGTTGCAAGTTATAAATCATGGACGTAGGAAGCATTGTTTATTGTTGTTTTTTCCATCTCACGACAGTTTAGTGAAACAAGCAAATAGGACTCATGCCCACCTAAAAGGCTTAAAACTCACTTTCGTTTCCTCGTGGTGGACACGTGTATGACCTTCATCTATATTTTATACACTTTTGTTTCTTTTCTCCAATAATGAATTCCTCTAACTTTCTTTATTCATTAAAAGAATTGAATTTTTTTCGATAGATATTTGAAAATAGATAAGAATAATAACCTCTAATTTTAATATTCTCAATTTACGTAGGGCTTTTTTTTCCAGCTTATTTTCAGTTCCATTCTATATTTAACCATTTTGTTAAATACTCCATCTGTTTTTTTAATATGCACTTATTTCCATTTTGGGATGTTTTTTTAATTGGTACGTTTGTATCTTTTCTCATAATTGGAAGGTTGGCCCACCTAATTATTATACTTATCTCCTACTTTTTCTTTCCTTCTCTCTACCTTTTTCACATTTTCTTTACTTTTACTAACTTTCTCTCTTACTTTTGCACTTTTTCCTTGGTCCGCGCAAAAGCAAACATGTATATGTAAAAAAAACAGAGGTAGTATTATTATTATTTTTGGTATAAATTTATTTTACTAATACCTCTTATTATTATTATACTATATTGTTATATACTTCCTCCGTTTTTTTATTCGCACCATTTCTATCTTTCACACTATTCACACATGTCCACTTAAATCAATATTGTTACTTATATGTAAGAAAAAATATAGTCATGTGGGATCTTGTTAGATTCGTCTCAATGTATAGATTATTAAAATCTAATTTGCATAATTTTTTATTGTGTATAATTAAAGATATTTAACATCTAAGTTGTACATTGGGTTGCGTAAACTGGTTCAATGGTGCGAGTATTAAAAAACGGAGGAAGTATAATTTTGTTTATTATATTTTTACTCATTATTATTACTATTACTATTAATAGGACGTTTAGATTGGAGAAGCATGGTTTAGATTGTTGCGATTTGTAGTTTAACCATATTTTATCTCAATAGGATGTTTCTAATTTGCAATTGTTGTTTTATTTTACCGACTAGATATTTAATATTACATCATACAATAAGCTACAAGCTAGACGATATTGAAAAAATTACAAAGTTGTTAATAATATTACTATTTAAGGTACAAAATCGTTGTTACGTTAAATACTAAAGATACCAGGACGGTGTGTGGTGTAGTTAGGTTTATAAATATTGTTACAGACCAATCCAAAACCGAACCGTAGTTTGGTCAAAAGCACAAATCAACCCATGTCTTTTAACCGATAATTCAATCAAATCACGCCAAAACGGTTTAAGTTGTTGTTATTTTGCGCGCTCCGACCCAATTATTATTTTTAGTACTACATATGACTCCTTCCGATTTTTAATAGAGACACTTTGACTTTTGTTACTATTCACATTGTAGTCTTTAACTATCTTATGCTAGTTACGTAAGGAAAAACATTTTGATTCATATTAATATTTTAATACAAATAATAGAAATTACTATTATTACTTATTATTATCATTAATCATTATTATTATTAATAATTTATCATTATAATTATTATTTGTTTATTTATAACTATCATTGAATAATATCCAAGATACTATTATCATTATTTATTTATTATTAATTATTAGTTATTTAATTATCATTACTTATCATTATAATTATTATTTAATATTAATATTATTATTGTTTAAGTATTATTTATATATTTATTAAATTCAATTCAGTTCGGTTCAGTTCAGTTCAATTAAGCTCAATCCAGTTTAGTTCAGTTCAATTCAACTCAGTTCTGTTTAATTTAGTTCAATTCAGTTCAATTCAGTTAGATTTATGCGAAGAGAACAAAACTTTAATATAATCTCAACTATGAATTATTTTGGAATGCCAAATTTAGAAGTGTTTTCTCAATATGATCCATAATCCTAAAATAACTAGATTTGTTAGTTAAATGACGATATCTTAAGTTTTAAAGCTTTAACTAACCAATTATGAGCAAAAAATAGAATAAATAAAGTAAAGTACATAAAATTCAAAACAAAATCAACAATTTGCTAAGTTTTCCTTCCCATGAATAATTTTGAGGACGCATGAGTACAAGGTGGGTTATATTGTTTTGTTTTTCTTTTTATAAAAATCGATAAAAAGAACCAATACAAAATTACGAATCAATGTATGTAATCATAGAGAAAATAATAAACGTATAATAATTAGATATTTCAATTCCAAATATTTAACAGATTACTTTAATTTGGATACTATATTACTATGAATATACATTATTTTACATTATTTAGACACTATGTTACCATGTAATGGACATTATATTTCTATGATATACCATTTTAAATAATGGATGTTTTCATTTACTTGAGTTCACTCTATTGTACCCTCATTTTACATGTTAAATGACCATTTTTTCCTCCACTTAACATGTGAAATGACCAATATATCCTTATTTCACATATATATATATATTATTAAAAAGCGTAAGCACATGTTGCAATCCGTCACGTGTCACTGTCCTTTATCTTCAAGGATATTCTCATTAAAAAGGGCAAAGTGTGTATGAGAAGTTTCGAACCCACGACCTCGAGTATAAAAGATAAATGCTCTGATCTAACAATTGTGCCACTACATTATTGTTGCTTCTTTTATCAATACTTATATTGATATTAAATATTTTAAACGAAAAACAATAAGTTACAATATTTAATTTAAATTTTTTCTATGAATAAAACTACTAAGTTATAACGTTTTACTAACATCCTTCTACACCAAATTTTACTTGTCAATTAGTAAAGTATAATTTATAAGTATAAACCACAGGACATCGTCTGGGAATAAATACTAGTCTAACTATTAAATATTTATCAATCCTCTAATTATCGTTTAAGTAATTTAACATTTTCAACTTTACTTACCTTTTTCGACGCTTCGAGGTGTTGGTTACCATTTGCCTTTTTTCCTATTATACATTTCAATGATTAAATTAATTGGTAAAAATATATCCTGAATTCTGTTGCTTGTTCTCCCCATTCTCTTTTCTCTCCCTCCTCTTTCTTTAAGCTCTTTTATGCTGGTAAGCAACTCTGTCGCCACATCTCATATCTCTCCTTCATTCATTATTCCTTTTTCCCCACTTCTCTCCCTCTTTATTCTTTTTTGTTGTAAAAGTAATTTTATTGTTAATTTACCAGAGCTATCTTGTATATTAACTATAATTAAGTTTAAATATCTTTTCTTGGGCTATTATTTTCTTGGGTAGATTGATTGGGATTTGGTGAGCTTGAAGATTTAAGGATTGCCTCAGATCTGGGTAACTTTTAGTGGACTTTAATATCAAAAGAAGGCCATTTGTTGATTATCATTTCCTTTTTTTTTTGCTTGATTAGTTTTTAATATGTTAGTAATTTCTTTAATGACTCAATTTGATTTTCCTTCGTTTTATGTTCTGATATTATGGAATTATAAAATTATTTAGCTTTTGCTTTGTTGGGTTCTTGCATAATTTTGTAGATCAGTTGTTAGGTTAGCTGAAAAGAATTGGGTGTTTGTTGGGTTATTTTTTCTGTTTTGATTTTTGTTTGATTAGGGTTAGTTGAAAAGAAAGATTTCTTTTTGACTAGGGTTAACACTTCTTGATTGGTTCTTGTTAACTAAGTTTTGGAATTAGAGTAAATATGGATGTTCATTTGTTGTTCTGCTGCAACTTACCAAGATCTTGTTTCGCCGTTGGTGTTGGACATTTTTCTGGGAATTGAAGCTCGTTTTCGGTTGCTTCTGCACCACCCTCCAACTTTTGGGGAGATTAGAGAAGTGAGGGGATAGATTCAGGTACTTTTTGAACATAGATTCAGGTGCCCTTTGTTACTCACTTTCTATATCTGGAGACCAAGTACCATCTACTCGAGTGATTTGAGAATTTGATTGGGCAATGGGTCGGTTATTATTAATCCGTGCCTTATGATCAACGCATATCAATATTTAATAAGTGGGAAGAGAGACGAATTCTTATAGTTTTTGTATGTGATAGATGGAGTTCTTGGAGGAGATACCGAAAGCAGTTAGCATGCCGTTAATGATTGGTAATCTTGTTAGTGGTGAACAGGTTGTTAACACACCTTTGAAGCTTGCTGGGTTTGTACTGAAAGCAAATTCTTATAGCTTAGCATCAGATGTACCTGAAACAAAAGCACTTTTGGTGCCTAGTGGTATTGGGGATAAGAGTTCTAGTTGTAATGGTGGGCCCGGCATATTAAGCACATCTGTAGAATCTTTTTGTGTTAAGAATGATGAGAAGGAGCCTGAAACTTTTATGGTGCTGGACTCCAATCATAGTTCTGCCGTTTCTAATGGTAACGTTGATCAGGAGATCGGGGAGGGAGATTTTTTGTCCTGCTCACAGTCTTTGGTTAGTGAAAATAGCAGTACTAGTGGCGAGGAATTCCTAGCTGCAGAGTCTAATTCCGATACAAATTCACCAACCTCAAGTGATATAGAGAAGAACATCCAGTCAGTTGTTCCCGGAGAGTCTAACACAATGGGATTAAGTTCTGTTTCGAAGCCTGTTGGCAATGTATATGCAGTTGCAGAGGATCTTGATATGGACGATAGTCATGGACATGATCAAAACTTGACGACGGGTCTTCCTGAAGCATCGAACGAAAAGATTATCAGAACGATGAGCAGCCATTGTGTATTTGAAATGGATTCTGTGCCTCTTTGGGGTATCACATCGATCTGTGGAAGGAGACCAGAGATGGAAGATGCTCTCGCTGCGGTACCATGTTTCCAGAAGCTCCCAATGAAAGTTTTGACTGGTGATCACATATTGAATGGAAACACTCAGAGTCTGAGTCAAACTGCACATTTTTATGGAGTCTATGATGGACATGGAGGTTCTCAGGTAAACTGAGTACTGATCTTTCTCTTTTGTTTCTTTCCAAGAGCTTGGAAATACTATCGATATCTTGTAGGAGTTTACATGCTTGAAGGTGTTTTATAAGAGCATATTCCTTTGGACATATTGAATAAGATGTCTTAGTGGGACTTTGCAATATCAAGCTACTCTGTTTTAAGGCACCAAAGTAAGTTTTTGTTGTAGAAACTTGCTTGGTCCATGTTCTCTAGGCACAAATACTTTTGTCTTGTTTGTCCAATTTGCTACAGATGTGTTTGGTCTAATTGAGGCCATGGTGCAATTAAGATATTTTGCATATAATTGGACGTCTTATTTATAGTTTGTCTTTCATTCGTAGATTGAATGACACTTATGTTTCTTCATGAGTACAGAGGCTTATATAATGCAGATTAGTGATCATATTGTTTGAAACTCTTTTGCTTAGGTTGCCAACTATTGCCGTGATCGTCTTCATGTTGCTCTGGCTGAAGAGATAGAGGTTATGAAGATAGGTCCTCAAAATGGAAGCATCGCTGATAACTCAGGGGAGCAGTGGGAAAAAACATTCTCTCGTGCTTTTCTTAAAGTTGATGCTGAGGTTGGAGGAGTTCGTCCTGGACATTCTGGGGGGAATGACGGTGGCCTTGAGGCTAGTCTTGAACCTATTGCACTTGAGACTGTTGGCTCGACAGCTATTGTAGCTGTTGTTTGCTCAACACATATCCTAGTTGCTAATTGTGGTGATTCAAGAGCAGTACTCTGTCGTGCAAAAGCGCCCATGCCACTGTCTGTTGATCAGAAAGTAGGCTGATTTATTGTGGGCATTTGTTTTTTTGACTCAAGTAACTGCTAGAATTGTGATGATTGATGATTTGACCTATTTTATTTTCTCCAGCCTGACAGAAAAGATGAATGGGATAGGATCGAAGCTGCAGATGGGAAGGTCATACAGTGGAATGGCTACCGTGTTTTTGGTGTTCTTGCAATGTCAAGATCCATTGGTTAGTGTTTCTTACGCACCAAAATTAGTCTTGTCTCTAGTGCGTAATATTGTTCTTCTTGCTGATTGAAAATCTGTTGTTTATTGCTTCTTTCATAATGCAAAGAAGCTTCCAACAGCTCATAATGTCTCTATTAGATTTCCGATTCGATCATATTGATTCATAGATCGCTTCAGTTTGTTCGAATGCCAAGTAACCAGGATCCCTCATTTACAAGTGTTTGTTGGTCCTCTCGTCTGAACAGTCAATTTTTTTTTTCTTTTTGGGTTTTGAAGAAGTCATAACAAAAAATTCGAATCGAGCCAATCAGCCCACATCACAAAAAAGGGACTTTGTTGACGGGCTACATTGTTGCCTGAAATATTTGCTCCCTCCAGATGATAGATGGATGAGAGGTGAAATTCGACTTGAGTTGATATTTGATGAGTCTTGTTCATAAACTTCTTTTATTCTATAAGAACCAAATATGTGCTAATTGTTAGTTTTTTAACATAGGGGCCTGTTCTCCCAACTTATTTGCAATTCAGTTTATGCTATTTTTGGGAACATGAGTTTCATTTGAAATTCCGGATTTGAGCAAAATCATGTGTTTGGCAAGCCCATAATTTGCAATTCTAGATTTGGCCCAATTCCTAGGCTAATTAAAAGAGGTCGTAAATGTGTATTTGGAAATTACATCTTATGGCTGTCATTTGGAATTCTTTCTCAACAGACCATCTCTTTCTCTTTCCTCCTCCAAGCCTAATCTCCACCGTCAATACTAGCAAAAATCTCGTCTTCCTCTGGCAGCACCACCGGAATCTCCGCAACCTTTCTCTGGCAACACCACCTGCAATCTCCGCCACCTTTTGGTCACAGCACCACCGAAATTATCATCTCACAGTTCTCTTTCTCTTTCTTTCCTCCAACTCCTTGCGGCTTCCATGGACAGAAATTGACGGCGGTATCGACAGTGCAGCGAATTCTTTCATTCATTTTGACGGCTTCGCCTTATTGCTTGAGGGTTTTAGAATTTTTTCTACCATATGAGTTGTGACTGGAGTACAAGATACAGTTGACAACAAGTGAAACAAAATACTGATTATACTTTCCAATTAGTTGTGGTTTTCGTATAACTTGACTTGGAATCCCATCATTAATTGTTTTCTTGTTTTGGCAAAAGTGTAGTTAACAAATTTCAAGATATTTTTTGAAAAAATAATAAGCAATATTTACTTTTGGGATTTGCAAATCCAAGTAATTTCCCAAACATTACACTGAATTTGAAATCCTAGAATTCAAATTTAGGCTAATTCCCAAACGCTAGATTTGGAATTGAATTCTAGTATTTCAAATTAAAGATTTGAAATCCATTATTTGAAATGAAATGCATGTTCTCCAAACACAACATAGTTATTTTCAGTTATTTTCATTTCACCTCACTTCTACTCAATACTTTTATTCTCACGTATCACTATTCCTTTTAAGTTCGGTTTTTTCAATTTAGTTCAGTTGTTTTCAACCGAAGAGAAAAGGTTCCATATTGCCCCTTTATAAACAGTAAAGACTAGAGAAAGATACTTTTCATGTATTTGTCAAATTAAATAATAACATTAAGGTGCAAACAGGAGTGGTTTGGTTGATGTGTGGTAAATAAGTATTATTTGCTCTTTACAAGGTTTGAACTTGTGACCTTCATATTTAAAAAATACATGTACTAACCAGTAACCACTAAGCCGCATGCTATCTATAGAATGATTTATTGAATTATACTTGCTCAAAGTGGGCGCAAGTGTTCCCACGTTGTGTTTATTTTATATGTGGATCTGCCACCAGGCCATATATGTTTGTTCCCCTAATATTGCCATCGGGCTATATATTTTATGTGCTGTGTTGTTGTTACCATTATGTGTAGAGGCATTACATTGTTTAGTCTTAACATAGTGCAATTGAGTTTTCACTTTCCAGTGTTATAGTGAACTACACTGCCCTGTTGTTGTACTTTGAATCCCCCCTTAGAATTATCTACACGGGTACCAATTAAGCCCCGTTCATTTACCTTTAATGAAGTGAAATTATTTTTACTTACTGAAATTGAATTTAATGGATGGAAACTGATAAATACTTGTTAAAGCTTTTTTTGACCGATTACAACCCGTTTTGACTCTTTCATGTTGTATTTGTTATATGAAGTTACCATAGAACCTAGTACGAATTGAACTGCAGCGCCACCTGATCAAAGGAAAAACAATTACGAATCAGATAAATATCCAAATCAAAGTCAATTTTTTCATCTGCCGCGTAGAAATGGAGCGCATATGGAGTTTAGGGGAATCCAATTCGATCCTAAACCATAGCCATTCCTATCTTCCTACCTCACCCCACAACTTTTTTGTCCTGATAGGCTGATAACTATGCATTTGGACAAACATGGAGTTTTAATACTAACAATAAACTAGGAAAAAGAAATATCTGTTAGAATGTAGAGTCAGCTGGAAGAAAGACCATAATGCGGTGATAGAAAGTTGATTTGATTGCGATTCAAATTCTTGTGATGTTGCCAGGCTCCAAATTCAGCAGTGAAAGATAATTTCATACCTGATTGGAAGCTAGTATCTTTGTGTGGAGAATTTGGTCAAATACGTGGGTTCCATTGCCACTTCCTTGAGAAAGTGTACAACAATAACAAGGAATGGCTTTCTTTTCTTTCTTTTTTCACTTTTGTTTTGGGTGCTCCACTTTTCTTTTGGACCCCTATTCTAATGTTTCTATATTGAACTGGAGGAAAATGTTTTCGTGATAAGCGTTTTGAGCTGGAGTTCATTTTTAACAGAATTTAGCTCCTTTATCTCAATTTCCATTGTTTAGACTTTAGAACGTAGTGTCAAGAAATGCAGTGGAGAATGTGGTATTTGTTAATTTTTTTACTTTCAAGAAATTTTCTTTTATCTCCTAGAAACGAAAGAGAAGAAAATCTGAAAATAACATGGAAGAAAAGGGTATTGAGTTTGGTGGATTATGTTTTGACCGTTGTTGGTTTGCGCAGCCATGTCAATGTCATGATAAATATTTCCATAGGTTAACTATCTAAGAAATTCTAACTTCTTCGGCTATATGAATAGTTAGATACTGACTGCTGAGATGCAAAAGGTAATTTTAGGTAATAGAAGATGGATCAGAGGCAGGGAGGAACCGCTAGAGCCAAGGCTGTTGTTTGCCTTTTCTTTTTTATGTTTTGGTGGTTAGAGGATGACACATACTATCATGGAACAAAAGGGAAGCCGCCCAATAACTAAAGGAGAAAATAGCTGACTCTGCTCCATTGTGCAGCTTAGGAATTGCTTCTAGTCAAATAATTGTGCAGTCTGAGGTTGTGAAAGAAACTGGACGAGTGGATCTGTTACTTAGGAGCTGTATTGCTGGAATTTATCTGAGAATTTAACCAGTATTAGTGGCTTTTGCTTTGATCATCTTGTCTTGCTGTTGCCCTTTATGCCTTATTTGATCACGTGCTATATGGATTTTTTATTCAATGGCTTTGAACAACAATTATATATTCCTTCGGATCCTGGAAGCTCTTTGTACTTGTCACTGTTTCTCAAAGTTTTTCCCACTTAAACTTCATTCCATTTTTGGTATTCTTTTCCCCTCTTCTACGTTCCTTATCCTACCGCATGAGTCGTTCGGTCCATGTAAATATTTACATATTTCTGCAATGTGAACAATTCATTCTTTTTTACGTCAACGTCAAAATGGACCCACACTTTTCACTACCTCCTACATTTTTCTTGTTTTTATGCTGCTCTAGTAAGCGGAAGAACTTTAATCAATGGACAGGAAATTAACTTGCGTCTGAAACTGTAAACTTATTTTCAGTTAGCTTACACTTTTGGACTTTCATTTACATTTCCAGGGGATCGATACTTAAAGCCATGGATAATCCCAGATCCAGAAGTAATGGTTGTTCCAAGGTCAAGAGAAGATGATTGTCTCATTCTAGCTAGTGACGGCTTATGGGATGTGATGACGAATGAAGAAGCCTGTGAAGCAGCACGCAGGCGAATTTTGCTGTGGCATAAAAAGAATGGATCGAGCATCTCTCAGGAACGGGGAAAGAGTATTGATCCAGCTGCTCAAGCTGCAGCAGATTATCTCGTCAAGCTTGCTCTATCAAAAGGTAGCAAAGATAACATCACAGTTATTGTGGTGGATTTGAAACCTCATAGGAAGTTGAAATGCAAAACTTGAAGGCAACACCACCCTATTTGAGAGTGTTGTTAGTAATATTTTCCTCCTTTTCAAGTCTTATTTTCGAGGTTTTTCCACTTGTTAGACATATAAGATAGAAACTTTATCATCTGAACACTATGGTAACAAGATAGCGAGCACACCCCATCTAGTTTTTGTAATGGGCTGCTGCAGTAGCATGTATATATGTTGTATACACAGTTGGTGGAGTGGATGGCATGAAATGTCGTGCACACGCTGATTGTTTGATAATTAGCCTAAAGAGATTAATAAATTGTGCATGTCTTTGTTTAATTGATGAGCAATTGATTTTGTGTGAGAATGATTTATGGTTATTGATGGGATGGAATGAGGATCATGGAAGGTAGAAGAAACATGTGAAGGGAAAGGTAAGGCAAGAGTAACAAGATATTATTACATATTTACATTGCTACTCTTATAACCAAATTAATGTTGCAAATAGGAGTAAAAAATTGTGTGATGACTAGAATCTAGTAGAGTTGTAAATATTCAATCAAAAGCTTTGATGGGAATTACTTGAGCTTAAGTTGTTGAACCTTAAAGGCACTTCAAGGCGGGGTTTTTCGGCTGAAGACGTTTTCTTGAAAAAGGACATCGTCGTGCGTCTTTATGGGACACGAGTTTCAAGATTTGTACAAAACAAGTAACAATAAGTCTGGTTTTTGGGCACGCATCTCAAGGTGAATTTTTGTCTTTTTTGGACTAGAGTATGCCGTTTTTTAAAACCCGATTTATTGGTACTTATTTCTTCAGGATTCTCGACATTGGTGTCATGTATGGGCGCAGGATTGTATTTGTTTCTCACAAATATGTCTTCTTTATCCTGAAAAAGCCAAAAAAAGTCGTCTGGAAGTGCGTGCCCGAAAACTTGATTTGTTGGTACTCGTGTTGTAGGGATTCTTAAATTTGGGCTCCATAAAGCCGCGCGGTGGTGTTTGTTTTTCGAAAAAAGATAGTCGTCTTCAGTCAAAAAACAATGTTATTTATTTTAGATAAAAATATAAATAAGAGATTGACACGTGTCACTTTAACCTTTTCAACCGGTTAGTAATGAGTTATAAAAGTGGATGGTAATTAAAAGTTGGATTATTTTCAAATTAGACGAGTTATGCCTAAGAATCCTTATGAAATTAGGATCAGGTTTAAGCGAGAAGATTATATAAAGAGAACAGATAAAGGCGACATTGGAAAGAAATGCATGCAGCTCCCCTCGTGCTCTTACTTAGTCTTCAGGAAACCCTTCTAGCCTAATCCTAAGGTTTCCTCTTACTTATTTTCGAACCTCCCTCTTCTAAAGAGAGAATTAGTTATTTTTCCTAGCAACCAGTGGAAGAACGTTGATCGTTTTCAGGGATTAGAGGATATGTTGTTAAAGATCTTGGAAAGTTCATACAATTCCATTAGCAATTGGTATTACCTTCTTTTTACTCTCTAAATGGATTCATCGTTGATATGTATGTTTTTACTAGGTGGTTTAAACTAAGAATATTGTTTTTGAAACTCCGCTTATGTAGTCTAAATTCTTTCAGAGGCATCATGAGCCTACTAGATATCCTAATGATCATACTTTATTTATTGTAGGTGGTTAAACAATTATATCTTATTGTGTCAAGTAAATATCTTTAAAAACCGAAAATTTAGCCTTATGCTGAACGTTTTTTTCAAGCCCTAATGCAATTTAGGTAATTATGTACGAAAATTTTAAACTTCTATAATTTTTTATGATATTTTTATGTTCTTATTCTTATAGATCATATCTGTATATTTTTTTGGAACATTTTTCATTAAATTCTTTGCCACATGAGCTGCATGATCGAGTACTAAGAGGCGCAAAAGTTATGTTTAGTTGATCCGACATAAGTGAGAAGCTCTTGACAATGGTCGTGGTGAGCGATCATTGCTAGGCGGCAAGTGTTTGTTGTGTGTGTTTCATGCGAGCTGAATTCTTTGTCGCCAAAGACTATCACTAGGGCTGCAAGAGATTGACAATGCAACTCTTTAGATCATCGAGCATAGGGAGAGCCAGCGTTGATCGAGTATAACTTAATGCATACCTTGAATGTATGAGTGCTCGATAAACGAGAGATCAACACAAGGAAACCTCTGACGATCGTTCAACAATCGGAGGGGATGAGAAATCTCAAAGGCTTCAAGCTCAACATAAGAGAGTACCTAGGGTTGTTTGTGCTTGGGGTTCGGGCTACTGGGGTGTCGTGATAGTTGTGCAGACGATGATAATATGATTTCATATAGAGTTTTTCTCTTTGTTTACAAGCTTAATCGTGCGTGATTGATGCTCTTAGGAGCTATTTTATGCTAACTTCTCCACATAGTTAGGTTTGGTTGTTTTTATACTGAATTGCGGATTTTAAGGAGTTTTCTCCGTACTTTATCCTTTCTTGAGGCAACCACGTCTTATAGGAGCTTTTACGAGGCATTTATGATGAATTTGGAGGTCCCCGAGGCCTTCAGACTGAAAGATTAAGCTCGGAAAGCCAAGAAGCAATGGAACAAGCACCCGCCCGAATACATCGACATCCTAGCTCGATCGGGAGAGAAATACGTCAATTTGGCTTCACTTGGACCATTCGGGTGGGAATTAAGCTGGTAAAGATTTTCTCTCACGAGCGCGATCATAGGTCTCCCCCAACCTGAGTAGGCGGGCAGTATTTTAGCTGATGCTGCTGTTTGAGCGAAGCAAAGAGGAGTTTTGGAGTTTGGCTCAGCCTGACCCGATGGGCGGAGCTTGGCCCGATCAGGCGAGCAATACGGAGGGGCACTTTTGTTTTACCGACTTATTTTTAGGTTAATATAATAAGTTAGTTTTATTATAGGTCAGATATCTTTATCTTTCATTCTCTAGGTCATTGTTTACCACTTTTAAAGAGAAACTCTTTAGTCTTACTTTGAAGGCGATTGAACCTTTGGATTGCTTTAATAAAAGTTTATTAATTTCTGTCAATTGGTATTCTTCTCTATTCCTATTTTCCCTTTTATCTTTTATTGCTTTAGTATTGTTGAATGATAAGTGAGCTTTTAGCTCACTTTAGATGACCTTTTCTAGCTTATTTTATCTACTTTCGTCCCTATTTTGTCCCCATTCTTCACCTTTTCCACTCCCTTTTTGTTTTGATCAAGTTCTCTACCTCTTTTGACAATTTTGGCCATTACACCTCTTTTCGGACATATTTTGCACGTGTTTTCTTTGCATCATGTTTTGCAGGTGATCCTGATGTCGTGTTGTTGGTCGTGATTCTTGGAAGGTGGAAATGAGGACCTTTGTGCCCCTACGCCGTGATGATACAAGAAGGAGAAGAGGAGAAGAGGCCCCTCGTACTTGGAGCGGGCGCTCCCACAGAGAGCGGAGCGGGCGCTCCTTATGGAGCACAGCAATCAGTTTCCCTCAAAAACCCTGGAGCGGGCGCTCCAGGTCCTTTGGGAGCGGGCGCTCCAAAGGCTCCCTGGGCCCATTTTGCCCGTTTTCGCATGTAATTGGGGGAGGTATAAATACCTCTCCCCAACTTTTGGACAGCATCTTGAAGCATATTTCCTTAGTTTCAAAAACCCTAACTTAGTTTTCAGAGAGTAGAAGTCATTTATTGCTTTGAGTTGTTGATTTTTGAAGAATTGAAGCTCCATTAATGGTAGTTAATGTTTGTAAGTTGATTCCATAACTTTCATTTCAATTAAAGTCACCTCTTTTTGTCATCTCCTCCTTTATTCTTTCCTTTTGGTGTGAATCTTCTCTTTTGCAATTATTGTTGTTAGACTTTGTTGATTCTCTTCCTTACTTTAATTTTTGAAATGGAATCTTTGTTTGAAATGCATATTACTATGAATTGTGAGTAGTTTACTTTCTAGGGTTTGGGCCAAAACCCTCATTAAGGCCATGGTTTGTGCTTGGATTTAGTGATTCATGTTTAGGATTGGTTGTTGAACAAATGGGGTGCTTCATTGTATGCTTTTGTGATTGATCACCATAGAAGTTGTTCCCAATCTTTACAATGAAGGATCGAAAGATGAAGTTGTATGAGATTCCCCTTTGTTTACTTGACTAAATGGCCATGAAAATAGGAAGTTCTAGTCTTGAGTCAATTGTGTCACTTGTTCTTAATCCTTAAGCTAGGGTTAATGCCATGAAAATAGGAATTAAGACCTTGTCTAAGAGCTCCTTCTTAGCTCGAAAGTGTAATTAGGGGACTTTAGTTGACCGACTACTCTCTCCCCTATTCTATGTTTTCCCTTGATGTTCAAGCATGATCCATGGTTACAATGAGTGGTAATGCCCTTGCCCTAGTGCTTTAATCATATATTTATACCCTTGTTAATCATATTTGCATAGTTTAACTCTTTTTAGTTGCCTTAGTCTTAATACATACAATTCTTGACCCCCCTTTTGGCTACCCTTAGTTTATTCGACCATAAGAATTCGGTGTTTGACCTTACCTCTCTGTGGATACGACCCTACTTGCCCTTTCTACTTAGCTAGAGAGATCGAGATAGGATTATATTTGTTAGGCTCGACGAAGGCCTATCAAATTTTGGCGCCGTTGCCGGGGAGGCATAGTGTCACATTGAATAGTTATTGTTGGATGATACTAAGTTCTTTTATTTATTTCGCTTATTTTTATTTTCACCATATCTTTCCCTCATCTTACTAGTCAGTGCTAATGTTCTCTTTAGCTGTGCTTGACTGTGCATGACTAGGAGGAATCAACGATCACCACTCTTTCCAATTGATGACGAGCTTGAGAAAACTTTGCGCAGTGTGAAAAGGCTTCTACAAAGTCAACCCGAGTTCCGTGGCCAACCTCAAGTCATTGATCAACCCGAGTTCACTATCCAATTTTCCACTAGTGACTCGGGAGAGACTAGTGAACCAAGTACAATGGGGGACGAAGAGATGCCACCACCTCCGTTGAGACTACTTCGTGACTATGGGCATCCCGAAGCTTTTGAGCTTCGAAGTGGTATCTTGCTTCCCACTACCACGGCCAACAATTTTGAGTTCTCACCTCACCTCATACGCATGATAAAGGCCGACCAATTCGGTGGTGAGAAGAAAGAGTGTCCATTCGCTCATTTGGATAACTTCTTGGAGTTGTGTGCCACCGTTAAGCACAACAATGTCACCGCCGAGTTCATCAAGATGCATATGTTTAGCTTCTCGCTCCGGGACAAAGCAAAGTATTAGTTGAAGTCAATTCCGGAAGCTTCATTGACAACTTGGGACCAAGTTGCCAAGGCATTATTGACAAAGTATTGTCCACCGGAGAAGACTTCGGAAATGAGGAGGAAAATTTCCAACTTCTCTCAAGATGAAGATGAAACATTGAGTGAAGCTTGGGAAAGGTTCAAAGAGTCGATTCGTACTTGTCCTCATCATGGTTTCAACCAATGGCTCGTTGTGCAAAGCTTCTATGATGGTCTTACGTCGGTTTCTAGAGCAAATTTGGATTCGGGAGCCGGTGGTCAACTCAAAAAGCTTCCCGTTGAGCAAGTTGAAGAAATGATCGAAGAAGTGGCAAAGAATTATGCTTGGGGTGGAGAGAGAAGGCAAAATGGAGCTAGAAAAGGAGTAAAGCATGAGTTAGAGGGCATCGATCTTTTGGCTTCAAAGGTAGATCTCTTGACTCTGAGATTAGAGAAGGCCAATTTTGCATCTTCTAGCTCTTCTACGGCTCAAGTCTTGTCTTGTGAGACTTGCGGTGGAGTCGATCATACCGCTTCATATTGTGTGTCTACTATGGAGCAAGCGGCTATGATGGGAGATAGAAATGACCCTTATTCTCCAACTTACAATCAAGGTTGGAGAAATCACCCAAACTTTGGTTGGAAGCAAAACAACCAAAGTCCACAAAACAATCAAAACACCACTCAAAACTCATTCTAATCCCCTTCTCAACCTCATCAACCACCATTTAGACCTCCGGGCTTTCATCAAACACAACCACCTCATCAAAGACCTTCCTACAACCAACCCCCTCCACAAAAATCTAACCTTGAGTCGATTTTGGAAACATTCATGACACAACAAACAAAGGCTAATGCGGAGAATGATAGGAGGCACCATGAGCTATCCTCTTCACTTCAACAAGTCCAAGCTCACAACAAGATGATCGAGACACAATTGTCTCAACTTGCTCAACAAGTAGGAAGTTCCTCCTCAAATTCATCAAACCAATTACCGGGGCAACCCGAGGTGAACCCGAAAGGGTACATCAAAGCTATCATGTTGAGGTCGGGCACCACTTATGAGGAGCCTAAGATGAGTGAAGAGGGCGCCACAAAGCGAGATGAGGGAGTTGAGAAAGATAATGTGAGAAGCGAGGTGGTTAGTGAAGAGGTTGAGAGAGAGCCACAAAAAGCTGAAGAGAGATTGAGTGAGAAAAATAAAGGGGTTGAGCAAGCCCCTATAAAGGTGTATAAGCCTCCAATTCCATTTCCCCACCGAGTCACCGAGAAGAAGTTGAATGAGAAATTTTCAAAATTCTTAGAGGTCATGAAGGGCCTACAAGTTAACATTCCTTTTCTTCATGCCATGTCCCAAATGCCGGCATATGCAAAGTTCTTGAAAGAACTACTATCTAACAAGGCACGGCTTGAAGAAAGTGCTACGGTATCGCTACCAATGGAAGTGAGCGCAATCATTCAAATCAAGCTCCCTAAGAAGCAAAGTGATCCCGGAAGCTTCTTCATTCCGGTGAAGTTAAGAGATTTACAAGCAAAGAATGCACTTTGTGACCTTGGGGCGAGTGTGAGTTTAATGCCTCTATCTATGGCAAAAAGGTTGAATGTTGGAGACTTGAAACCAACTAGGATGTCTATTTTGCTTGCCGATAGGTCCGTGAGACTTCCATTGGGTATGTTGGAGGATGTGCCGGTGCAAATCGGGCGGGTTTTTATTCCTTATGATTTCGTAGTGATGGAAATGGAAGAGGATCATGATATGCCTCTTATTCTTGGGAGACCGTTCTTGAAGACCACCGGGGTGGTCATTGATGTAAAGAATGGGCGGTTGACCTTGAATGTGGGTGATGAAAGAATGGAATTCACATTCCCTCAAGTTATGAAGGCCCCCATGATAGATGAGATATATCGGATCGATACTTTGGAGGAAGAGTTGGATGAGTTTAAAGCCATGCTCTTGGTGAAAGACCCTCTACAAAAGGTGTTGAATGGGGGAGTGATGGAAGAGAATGAGGAAGTTTCGGCCTATGAGAGGCAACTTGAGGAGGCACCAATCCACCACCCTTGCAATGGAGAGTTTGAGACAATTGGATCGGTAGCTAAAGAGGAGAGATCCACGCCTCCTCCCAAGGTAGAACTAAAACCTCTTCCTTCTTCCCTCAAATATGCTTTTCTTGGTCCGGATGAGACTTATCCCGTTATTGTCAATGCGTCGCTTGATGACACTTCTCTTACTAAACTACTTGATGTTTTGAGAAAATATCAAAGTGTCATTGGTTACACCATTTATGATATCAAGGGGATAAGCCCTTCATTGTGTATGCATCGTATTCTACTTGATGATGATCATGCTTCTTCGATTGAGCCTCAAAGGAGGCTAAATCCGAACATGAAAGAAGTTGTAAAAAAGGAAGTGCTCAAACTCCTTGAAGCGGGCATTATCTACCCTATCTCCGATAGCAAGTGGGTAAGCCCGATTCAAGTTGTTCCAAAAAAGGGTGGCATGACCGTCATCAAGAATGATAAGGGGGAGACCATCTCTACAAGGTCGGTAACCGGGTGGAGGATGTGTATTGACTATAGAAAATTGAACAAAAGCACCCGGAAAGACCATTTTCCTCTCCCCTTTATCGACCAAATGTTAGAGCGGTTAGCTAAGCATAGTCACTTTTGTTTCTTGGATGGGTACTCCGGATTTTTCCAAATTCCGATCCTACCCGAGGACCAAGAGAAGACTACTTTTACATGCCCCTTTGGCACCTTTGATTATCGAAGGATGCCATTTGGGCTTTGTAACGCACCCTCTACATTTCAACGATGCATGACTTCTATTTTTTCCGATATGCTTGAGTCCTCGATTGAGGTTTTATGGACGATTTTTCGGTGTGCGGTTCATCTTTTGACACATGTCTTGCAAATCTTGTGAATGTGTTGAAAAGGTGTCAAGAGGTGAACCTTGTCTTAAATTGGGAAAAATGCCACTTCATGGTGGAAGAGGGCATAGTTCTTGGTCATGTCATCTCAAAGCGGGGCATTGAGTTTGATAGGGCCAAAGTTGAAGTGATTGAGCGTCTCCCACCCCCTATAAATGTGAAAGGGGTGAGGAGCTTTCTTGGCCATGCCGGTTTTTACCGCCGCTTTATAAAAGATTTCTCGAAAATTGCCAAGTCTCTCACTTAACTTTTGGCCAAAGATGCCCCATTTGTGTTTACTAATGATTGTTTGCTAGCATTTGATAGCTTGAAAGAAGCATTGATTTCGGCTCCAATCATCCAACCTCCGAATTGGGATCTCCCGTTTGAGCTTATGTGTGATGCATCGGATTATGTGGTTGGGGCCGTTCTTGGCCAAAGGAGAGATGGGAAGCTTCATGCTATCTACTATTCTAGCAAGACTTTGGATGATGCCCAAAAGAATTATGCCACCACCGAGAAGGAACTCCTTGCTATTGTGCATGCTATGGAGAAATTTCGGTCTTACTTGGTCGGCTCTAAAGTGATCATCTTCACCGATCACTCGGCCTTGAAGTATCTTTTGAGCAAAAAGGATGCCAAGCCTCGCTTGATAAGATGGATTCTCCTCTTGCAAGAGTTAGATATGGAGATCAAGGACAAGAAGGGGGCGGAAAATGTTGTGGCGGATCACCTATCTAGGCTCCCTTTGGTTGATGGTGAACTCGAGTCACTACCCATTGATGACTCATTTCCGGACGACAAGCTCTTTGCCGTACTCACCACACCGGCTCCTTGGTATGCCGATATTGCCAACTTCATCTCTTGTGGCATTCTACCCCCTAATCTCTCAAGTCAGCAAAAGAAGCGGTTCCTTTATGAGGCCCGGAGCTATGTTTGGGATGACCCCTTGTTGTACAAGCTAGGCCCCGATGACATTTATAGGAGATGTATTCCGGACAACGAGATTGAGAATGTGATCAAGATGTCTCACTCCTCACCTTGTGGAGGCCATATGAGTGCCAACAAAACGGTGGCCAAGATTCTACAATGTGGTTTCTTTTGGCCAACGATGTTCAAAGATGTATGGGGAGTGATCAAGGCTTGTGACCGTTGTCAACGAATGGGGAACATCTCAAAGCGTCACGAAATGCCGCTAAACAACTTTTTGGAGTTGGAAATATTTGACGTTTGGGGCATTGACTTCATGGGACCCTTCCCCTCTTCTTGTGGCCACAAATACATTTTGGTGGTCGTTGACTACGTTTCTAAGTGGGTAGAAGCCATCGCATCTCCGACAAACGACTCCAAGGTCGTCATGAAATTGTTTAAGAAGATCATTTTTCCAAGATTTGGGGTGCCCCGTGCCGTTATTAGTGATGGAGGATCACATTTTGCCAAAAGATCCTTCCAAGCACTCCTTGCAAAGTATGGTGTGACGCACAAGGTTGCCTTAGCCTATCACCCTCAAACAAGCGGTCAAGTTGAGCTATCAAATAGGGAAATCAAAGCTATTCTTGAAAAGACGGTGGATCGGTCTAGGAAGGATTGGTCTCTCAACCTAGATGACGCTCTTTGGGCGTATCGGACTGCCTTCAAAACTCCCATTGGAACTACACCCTATAAGCTTGTTTATGGTAAGTCATGTCATTTGCCGGTGGAACTTGAGCACCGCGCACATTGGGCTATTAAATTTCTTAATTTTGACTTACAAGCTTCGGGGGAGAAGAGGCTTCTTGATCTTCACGCCTTGGAAGAGTTGCGAAGGGATGCATATGAGAGCGCAAGGATTTACAAAGAGAAAACGAAGGCTTGGCATGACAAGCACATCATCAAGAGAGAGTTCAAGGTTGGTGATAAGGTCTTGCTCTATAACTCCCGGTTGAGGTTATTCCCGTGTAAGTTAAAGTCAAGGTGGAGCGGACCTTTCACGGTGAAGCAAGAATTCCCGTATGGAGCGGTTAAGATAGGAGGGGAAGGCATTGAATCGTTCAAGGTGAACGGTCAACGATTGAAAATATACTATGAAGGCACCCCCATTGAAGAAGCTCATTCCATTCATTTGGATGAATTTGATCTCCTCACCGTCCATAGTTGAGAAAGAGACCCAAAGTCAAGCTAAAGACTCTAAATTAGCGCTTATCGGGAGGCAACCCGAGCATTCAAAAAAAAAATGAAAAAAATAATAGTAAAAAAAAATGAATAAGATCAAAAGAGAGAAAAAGAGAGAGTTCAAAAAAAAAAAAAGAGAGAAGATAGCGCAGCGAGAAAACCTAGAGCGGGCGCTCCTTATCGCAACAGAGGATCAGAATGTGACCAAAATCACGGAGCGGGCGCTCCGGATTCAGCGGGAGTGGGCGCTCCAGCCCAGTTTTTCCTTTTTTTTTTAATTTTTTTCCTTCTTTAGCTGGTTTTCACCACCCTTTACCCCCCCTTTTCCTCCCTTCTCTCTCCTCACTTATCATCATCTTCAAACCCCAACTTTTCACATCTTCCCATTTTTCTTCCCCAACCTCCATTTTTACTACATTCAACCTCTCAAAACACCACCAAAACTCCAACAAAATCTACAACCACCTTCACAAAAATTTCTCATCTCTTCCTCCTCTACACACTCATACCATTTTTATCCACCCAAACTCAAAATTTTCAAAACCTCTAAAACCCTAAGGTTGGGTTTTTGGCTCTCAAAGGAAGATTTCAAGGTTCTAGTTGGTGAAAGACAAGTTCAATAGTTCAAAGAGGAGTTTTACTTCAAATTTCGTCCCCCTACTAAGAAGGGTGGTAATTTCTTCATCTTCTACTTACCTTCATCTTAATATTTTTATTATTTTGTGTTTGTTGTGCATATGTGTGGATTTGTTGTGTTTTAGCTGGTAGATTTACGTAGATTTTCTTTGTGTTGAATAAATTGTCATTGTGATCACCTCCATTTTTGGACTTGCATGTACTTGTTGGCTTGGTTTGGACCTAGAGCATCATAGTTGGTTGTGGTTGTGGGTTGAGTATCCACTCTATTGTTTAAGACTTAGGAACCATTTTTTTTATTTCCATCTAATAAGAAATGGCCCCTAATGTTTTCAAACAATTGGCAAAACGAGCTAAACGCGTCCTAACACCACCCCCGTCACCACCACAAATAGAAGTCCCCCAACTTAAACTTGCAAACAAAGCCCAAAAAGTTCACCATATTTCCCTCTCATCCCGAGGAACTCGTGCCTCCCTATTCTATCATGAGGCCACTTGCCAAGCTTTAGGGATTGACCGAGACGTTAGACGCCTTGCCAAAACCCTTGGTTGGACCGACTTTCTTGGTAAAGCACCCCTGACCCACCCTCGTCTCGTGTTAGAATTCCTATCTACTCTCCAAAAACAAAGAACTTCTGAGGAGGGTGCTGACTTTGAAGAGTTCGACTTAACCTTTCGTCTCTTTAATAAAGAGCATAAAATCACCTTGAATCAGTTGAACTCTATTTTTGGTTGGGACCCGACCAATCGCCTGTTTCACCCTCAATACTTAGATCTCCCTGAATATAATGAAGATGAGTGGTGGCAGGAACTCACTGGGATCACCTCTTTCGTCTCCCGCGAGGCCCACGCCAATGCCATCATTAGCCCCGCACTTCGGTACATACACCGTATGCTAGGCTATGTGCTTTTTGCCAGCCAGGACTTAAGCAAGTTAAGTTCCCCGAACTTAAATTGCTTTACATCATAGCAAAGAGAGCAGACATTCCGCCTATTAATAGTGGCTACATGTTTATGCGGAGATGTCTAGAGATCCGTGATAGTCCCCACCTCACTGGAGAGATTAGATTGGGAGGTATGATCACTCTCTTAGCAGAGGCCCTAGGGTATGGCCCTCAGTGTGCAGTGTTAGAATCTGTTTCCCCTATCCCTACTTCGACCTAAACGCACTCAAAGTGTGTCAGTTTATCCTTTTCTCATCTAGACGTCGGAGGTTTAGCTGGAGGGTGGTTGGCAAACACTATTGCTACCTCCCCAATGAGACTCGAACAAACATTGAGAGACCCAACCCTTGGTATTTTGATGGTGAGCCCCTAGCTCCCGAAGATGCCAACATTGAGAAAACCCAAGCCGCAAAACGCAAACAACCCCTAGAACCTCATCGTGCCTCGACCTCCTCTGTTCCTAGCGCAAGCGCGGAGGCTACCACCTCCGACGCTCCCCCATCCTCCTTTGACTTAGAGTCCATTCAGGCCTCCTTGATCTCTATTGCTGAGAATCAGCAGGAGGTGGCTAGGAGACAGCAGGAGGAGCTGGCTAGCTTCGGCTACTATGCACGGAGAGTGTATGACTACCACGTGTCTCAGAACCATTTTGACCCCTATGTTAACTACCCCTTTCATCCACCACAGGCGGGCCCTGTGCCTGGTTGGTACGAGCGTCAGCCCACCTTCCCTTACTTCCCTCCCCGTCCGGAGGGGATCGATTATCGATTTCCTGATGGTTCTGACCCTCGTTATGACCCGAACATCCCTCCCACCACCTATCGCCCACCATTCCCGGACAGCTACTATACGAATGTTCCGGAGGCAGATCTCACTTGGGGGGATGCACCCCCACCTCCTTATGGGAACTACGGTTCCTCCAGCTACCGACCCCAGCACCCTTCTGATGAGAGTGGGCCTAGTGGTCAGTAGCCGTCCTATCTTGTATCCGTCCCCTCCCCTATCTCTTTTTCTTTCCCACTGAGGACAGTACTCATCTTAGCTTGGGAGGAGTTCTTTATCACTTTCACATGTTAGTGGACGGATACATGATCTAGGAGGACTTGGGAGAGGTCACGGGAAATCACGGGTCATTAGTTAGGGTAGTGTGCTTTCATGTCTTATTAGGGTCATTTCTTTGGTTCTCGAGTGCGGTCTAGGGTTAGCATCATCCATTCTGCTTCACACTCTTTCCTTTCATGATCATCCGAGTCTTGATCTATAATGTTTAGCTTCTTGACTTAGGCTAGTCCAAGTTAGATGCATTGCACTTTAGAGGTGTTTAGACTCGGTCCTTTTTATGAGTGTCATTGCAAATGGTTATTGCTTTGATGTTGGCATGCTTTTGTTGTTCTGCTTGATTGAAGATGTTCATGACAAATTGATTTATTGTGGTGATTTTTGCTTGCAATACTGACGGTCCGTTAGAGAGGTTGTTGCTCCCATCGAAAAATCCAAACTCCCATCCAAAAATCCAAATTCCCAATTATCCAAACTCCCATCCAAAAATCCAAATTCCCAAAAATCCAAATTCCCACAAATCCAAATTTCTTTTTTTTCTTTTAGTTCTTTTTTTTAGAAGCAAAACAAAAAAATCCCACAAAAGAAGAAAAAGATTTTTATTTCATTTTTCCTTTTAGTAGAGCTTTGTAACTTCCTTTTTTCTTTTACTTTGGATGAAACTTGTTTTGTAAATATTGGAGTGTGCAATACTTGATTGAATAAAACCGGTTTGTTAATAATTTGTGAATGATTTAGATGCCTTTGAATAAGCCTAAACTCCTTGCATGGTTGGCTAGTTTTGGAAAAACCCTTGGAACATGTGAGATCTTAGCTTGGGGGTTTGTGGTAAGAAGGAGTCGTCTCATCCAAATGATTTGAACCCCAAAGCGGCGATACTCTTGTTTGAACCTTGGTGAGATTTCTTTTGGGCCTTCCACATTGGGACCATCATCACATAGGTCCCCAATCTTCCTTGAGCGTAATTGTTCCTCATCAAAGGTGTCTAGATCGAGAACTTGCATAGTGACTCTCAAATCCGCAATCCAACTACCCTTAGAATATGATTGAGGCGATTTCTTTCATTTTCTTTATCCTTTTTCCCTTTTTCTTTTCATTTTGGTGTTCATGTAAATAAAACTACAACAAACCTAGCTTCACTTTCCTAACTTCAAAAACAACTCCTCATTCGACCACTCACTAAAACCTTGCTACAAGCTCAATCACATAATCATAATACCATGTATCCTTGTGTGCTAGTGAAGTGAGTAGTTGTGGAAATCGAGTTGTAATTGATGACAAATCGAAGTGAATGATTGTGTTGCTAGTACAAAAAAAAAAAAAAAAAGAGAGAAAAGAAAAATCAAAAGACTTCAAAAACAAAGTTCATGGAAACTAGAGTTCAAAATAAAAGTTGGATGATATCTTGACGGAGTATGGTGTTGGTCCTTTGAGTAGTTAAGTGATATGTATCATTTCGCTAGCACAAATCTTAAGCACCACAAAGCCAAATTGCATCCTACCCCCTTACCCACTTTCCGTCCTTCTAACCAATAAAGCCCTCTTGATTCTTGCTAGTGGATTGGATCTTTGTCGGAGAAGAGAGTCACATTTCAAGCATATGGAGAGGATACCTTGTGATGAGATGATGAGAGACCCTACTTTTCACCTTCATGCTACTTTTATGTTACCCTCATGGTCGCCTAATGAAATCGTCGTGTAAGGTCGATATGAGTTTGGGGGGGGAGACGCGGTAGATTGGTTGAACCATCTAAGGTCGAGCGTTGTTCCATTTGGTTTGCTAGGTCGAAGTTGCTACGTTCCACGTTTATCCTTTGGCATCCATTTCATTCACTATTTTTAACCCTGTTGAGATTGTTTGAATCATGCAATAGGCAAGCTTGGGGGAGTTTGATAAGTGAGCTTTTAGCTCACTTTAGATGACCTTTTCTAGCTTATTTTATCTACTTTCGTCCCTATTTTGTCCCCCTTCTTCACCTTTTCCACTCCCTTTTTGTTTTGATCAAGTTCTCTACCTCTTTTGACAATTTTGGCCATTACACCTCTTTTCGGACATATTTTGCACGTGTTTTCTTTGCATCATGTTTTGCAGGTGATCCTGAGATCGTGTTGTTGGTCGTGATTCTTGGAAGGTGTAAATGAGGACCTTTGTGCCCCTACGCCGTGATGATACAAGAAGGAGAAGAGGAGAAGAGGCCCCTCGTACTTGGAGCGGGCGCTCCCATAGAGAGCGGAGCGGGCGCTCCTTATGGAGCACAACAATCAGTTTCCCTCAAAAACCCTGGAGCGGGCGCTCCAGGTTCTTTGGGAGCGGGCGCTCCAGGTCCTTTGGGAGCGGGCGCTCCAAAGGCTCCCTGGGCCCATTTTGCCCGTTTTTTGCATGTAATTGGGGGAGGTATAAATACCTCTCCCCAACTTTTGGACAGCATCTTGAAGCATATTTCCTTAGTTTCAAAAACCCTAACTTAGTTTTCAGAGAGTAGAAGTCATTTATTGCTTTGAGGAGTTGATTTTTGAAGAATTGAAGCTCCATTAATGGTAGTTAATGTTTGTAAGTTGATTCTATAACTTTCATTTCAATTAAAGTCACCTCTTTTTGTCATCTCCTCCTTTATTCTTTCCTTTTGGTGTGAATCTTCTCTTTTGCAATTATTGTTGTTAGACTTTGTTGATTCTCTTCCTTACTTTAATTTTTGAAATGGAATCTTTGTTTGAAATGCATATTACTATGAATTGTGAGTAGTTTACTTTCTAGGGTTTGGGCCAAAACCCTCATTAAGGCCATGGTTTGTGCTTGGATTTAGTGATTCATGTTTAGGATTGGTTGTTGAACAAATGGGGTGCTTCATTGTATGCTTTTGTGATTGATCACCATAGAAGTTGTTCCCAATCTTTACAATGAAGGATCGAAAGATGAAGTTGTATGAGATTCCCCTTTGTTTACTTGACTAAATGGCCATGAAAATAGGAAGTTCTAGTCTTGAGTCAATTGTGTCACTTGTTCTTAATCCTTAGGCTAGGGTTAATGCCATGAAAATAGGAATTAAGACCTTGTCTAAGAGCTCCTTCTTAGCTCGAAAGAGTAATTAGGGGACTTTAGTTGACCGACTACTCTCTCCCCTATTCTATGTTTTCCCTTGATGTTCAAGCATGATCCATGGTTACAATGAGTGGTAATGCCCTTGCCCTAGTGCTTTAATCATATATTTATACCCTTGTTAATCATATTTGCATAGTTTAACTCTTTTTAGTTGCCTTAGTCTTAATACACACAATTCTTGACCCTCCTTTTGGCTACCCTTAGTTTATTCGACCATAAGAATTCGGTGTTTGACCTTACCTCTCTGTGGATACGACCCTACTTTCCATTTCTACTTAGCTAGAGAGATCGAGATAGGATTATCTTTGTTAGGCTCGACGACGGCCTATCATTAATTATTCGTTCATGATGCAAAGTGTTGATTTATATATTAGATTCATTGTTGTTTGTTCAATCATGATTGAGTAGTCGTCTTTCTAGGATTTAGGGAGGAAAGCCATGTTTATACCATAATTACTATTTGAATTTCTATTAGTTTCTAGGTTGTGATTAGAGCAACTCTAGTGTGATTTGTTCTTGAATCCGTGATTTATTTTAGTGGCCAATTTCATGAATTACGTACGATAATATTAGTATGACCCGATCGTAGGCTTACTTTTAGAGGCTTAGAACACACTATTAACTCTGATTATGTGAGTGATTGTACTGCATATGTTAAATGACCTGATCGTAGGCCTAACACCTGCTCTAATTGCTCGACTCTAGAACTAGGTATTGTTAGTTATTTGAACCCTTATGAGTGGTATAAGCATGGTGGACCGAACTATTACCCTAGTCTTTTAATTCATAGTTAAATCCCTATTTTAATCCTGTTTTCATTAGTTTAATCAATAGTTCAATCCTTCTTCCCTGATTTTATCTGAAGTAATTGTTTAGTTGAACATTGACTCTAAAAACCTGTCTCCCTGTGGATTCAACTCGTACTTTCAAGGTTTTACTAACAACAGACATCATACACTTGCGGTATTATATTTAAAACACATCAGACAACGAGATGTGGGGTTGTTGTATCACAAGGCATCAAATCATAACGTGTGACAACAGCGCGAGGGCTCGTCGGCACGATTGACGTGTGTTGAGTGTAGAGATGTGAGGACAATGTTTAGATTTACAAAGGTTAAACATCTCGCCTAAAAAAGAATATTTGAATATCACATGACAAATTTATGATAGTTATTGTTATACTTTTTGTACCTTAATAAAAAGGTTTAATGGATGTTAGGTTGAAATTTTACTGTAATATTTTCTTTAAAAATATTTGGGAAAGTGAGAGTGATTAATTTTAGGACAATAATATGACAAATAGTTTGTTAAATCTTGCACTAGATTACTTTGAGCATGTTAATTTCAATCAATTATCTAAGCATTAGTATATATTTTTAATATATGACATTAGTGCATATGAGTAATTACATGCTTTAGTTACTAGTAATAAGAGTAATTAATCTATTTGATTATATTTATATCTCTCCTCTTAAAAGTTTCACTAATGGCATCCACTTTGAACACCTGAAACCTATTAATTAGGTAATTTTCTAGAATTTTCTCTCTCCTCCCACCACCAGGTCCACCACTCCAACTCTCTTCTTTCTCTCTCCCCCCACTACCACCCTTCCCTCTTCGAATCCCCACTCTTCTTCTGATGGTCTCTCAATGGGCCGGGGCAGGTGCGGAGGATGGTCCAAGCACACCAATACCCGCCTAAAAATCTCATCTTCATCCTCGCCCCATCACCCATGGTGGAGAATTTTTTTATCCACATCCCCGCCCCATCAGGTACGCAATAAAAACTTTCCCCGCCCCATAACCCACATGGTCGCATGGGTCTTCGCACCTGTCTCACACCCGCCGTACCCGCCCCAACATCTGCCATACTCACTTTAACACACATCACATGTTTATTAAGTATGTGCTATTTTTTTTACAAAAAAATATGTCAAAATAAAATAAGTTTATTCAATATAGTTTTTATTAAATATTAATTAATAAGCACATAGGAGGCGGGGATGAAGCGGGGCGGGCGGGGATGGGGCGGGTACATTCTAAACTCCACACTCACCCCATCACCCATGGCGGAGATAATTTTCATCCCCATCCCCATCCCCGCCCCATCATCAGCAAAATCTTCCCCCATCCCCGCCTAACTGGGGCGGATGCGGGGTGGGTCTCCACGAGCCCCGCCACACTGACATCCCTATATGTCCCTATCCTTTTCATCTGTAAATTCTTAAATATTGACTAGATACAAATCTTTTTTTCAGCAGCGAAGGCAAGGCTTATAGTAAATCTCAACTTTAAATGAGAGTGAAAATTAGAGATACAAAATAATTTTCCATGAAAAGAAGGAACCTTAGAAGCTCAAAACATCTGTCTCTAGTACTTGGATTCTACTTCCTGAAGAGAAATAAAGTTTGAATAGAATTTTGGGGTATGTTTTCAAAAGCTTGTTGTAGACCTACCTTAATTGGTTAAACCGCGATTAAAACGCGTTTTAAACGCCGATTCCTTTTTTTGAAAAAAACGGGAAAAAAACGGAAAAGCCGTATAAAACGCAAAAAAAACGGGGGTCTCCCGAATAAAACGTAAAAAACGTTTTAATGGCGTTTTATTGAAAAAAACGGAAGGTTTTAAAAGCTCCCAAAAAAAGAACGTGCATTTGGTTTTCTCTCAATTACTCTCTGCTCAGTGAAAAGGAACCCAGAACCCTAGCCCAGCCGTCCCTCTCCCTCCCTCTCTGCAGCTCCGCTTAACCGTCCGGCGACCGCCACCGACGTCGGCGCCTGAACCAGCAGCCACCGCCACGCACGCTCAGTGCTCACTGTCGTCACTCGTCAGGGCCTCAGGGGTCGTCAGTTGCTTCCTTTTTTTCGTCACTGGTATGTATTTATGTAATTAGCTTCCTTTTTTTTAATGTCGTCAGGTGTAATTGTGCCATCTCAGGGGTAGTGTTGTTGCAATTGTTGAAGGATGAAGAAATCTTATCCTTTATTTGGTTGGGGAATGGTAGTTAGCATTTAGCAATGTATCTGTCGTAAACTTCAATCTTGAGTGTTGCCTTGTATTGCTTGAGATGGCAATTAAATTGTTGCTTTCACAACCCCAATATGATTTTTTTGATATCCTTAAACAAACTTAGCTATATGTTGAAAAATCTTAGCCTACTATGTATTAAGTTTATTAGTCTGGGTACTAGGTGCATTTGATCTTTCGAATTGTAGCAACATTTACCCTCTTGGTGGAATGGGTTGATTGTTACATAAGTGAGCCAAATAATCTATGTTTTTGACCTTCCTATCTTGTGCTAACTTCATCCTACTGTCAATTTATTTACCAGAGTAAGGAATTGGCGGACATGAAGCTAATTGATTTGTCTAGTCTTAAAGATTGGCCAGATTATGGAGAAGATGTGGAGCCTGTTCCTAATGATGCTCTTATTGTACAAGATGGTTCAACCCCAAGTTCAAGTGATGGGCCTTTTAATTTGGATTCTATTTGTGTTATTTTGGACGACGACGGTGATGACTTCTATGACGACTTTGTTAGTGACGAGTTTGAGTACAATGATGTGTGACGATGAATGTGTTAGTTGCCAGATTATGACTTTATGTTGTGGATTTATTGGCTTGAACATCTAGAGTGTAGACATTGTTGTTTAATTATGTATGTTGAACTTGAACTTGAACTTGTGCTTTATATTTTAGGTATGTTTGGTTGTTCGTCATGTGGTGCTATAGCCGTATAGCGTATGTTTTTCAAAAATATTAGGAATTTCTGATTTACTTATATACATAGGTATATAGAATTATAGATGTTATTCAAATAAATACTATACAAGTGAAAATGGCAACAAAAATAAAAGCCGAATTTTTGGCCGAATTTTTAAAATTGAAACCGTTTTAAACGCGTATACGTACATATCCGAATTTTAAAAGTCAACGTTTTTTTAGTCGAATATTTGACCGAATTTTTAAATTTTTTGCCGTTTTAAACGCGCCGAATTAAACTCCGTTTAATTCCCGTCCCGAATTAAACTAACTAAGAGACCTACCTTATGGTAAGAACTTGCAAAAAATATTAAATTAGTTACTCATGGAGTGCTCAAATTGAAGTGGCGAGAGTTGAAGGAAAATAACCCTAAAAACATTAATGAGATTTTCCAGCTTTACAAGATTCTCAGTCTCCATCTCTCTCTTTCGTTCTCCTGCTCTTTTTGGAAATAGAGAGCATTGAATTAGGAAGGAAACCATTATTCTCTCATCCCCATTTGCCTAATTTTTTTTTGAACAGGTAGGAAAAGTTTTTTATAGCTCAAACAAGGATTACACCTTAAGGTTTCCAAGTTTAGAACAAACCATCTAGGATGGACTCTTCTTCACAAGGAAACCAAACCAAACTAACTTATACATATCATCTCCCACCACTCTTTATCAGAACTTGCTAAGCATTGAGGCATAAAAACAATAACTCTAGTAATGACATCATTTTTCAAAGAACTAAAGACACTCTTTGGTCTATGTACTTTAGCATCCCACACAACTGCATTTCTCACCCTCCAAATGGTATATACAACAGCATACAAACTATCATATATCACCTTCTTTTGAAATCTGGAACCCTACTGCCTTCTAATCCATTTATACCAGTTCTCCATACTTCTATCAGCCAGTCTGAGATAAACCAACCAAGAACAAACTGTAGCAAACTTTTACTAAAGCAACACTGGAAGAAAAAATGTCTGTGTGATTCAGAGCAACTATCACAAATAGGACAACTACTGGAACTACACACACCTCAACTAACCAATCTCTCTAAGGTATATAATCTACATTGAACTCCAAGCCAGCAAATGAATATGTTGGGATAGCCAACCTACACCAGACAGACTTATCCCAAGCACCATTAATAGTATCACCCACTAAGAGCTTATACACCCTTTTGATTTGATAATCATGCATATGCATAAGGAAATTACTTGTAAGTTGTGCTTTCCATAGATATTTTGTAGCACAAACTTCTTTCCAGTACCAGCTTGAGGAGCTAGGAGGCCTATACTCCCACCAGCCGGCCTCTTTAATTTGATGTAAACAACATTCACCCATTTAATCTAGAGTGAGTCTTGTTTCTTGGCTATATCCCACACATGCTTGCCAATTGCAACTTGATTCCACACATCAATCCTCCTAAACCCCAGTCCACCTGCTTTTTTTGGAGAACAAGTATGCTCTCAGTCAATATTACCAGGTTTTGTAGTAAAATATTCTCCATTCCACAAGAAGGCTTTACAAATACTCTCGATCTTTTTGATGACACTGCTTGAAATGATGAAAATCTGCCCTCAATATATATGTAAACTCAGAAGGACTGAATAAATCAACTGAGTTCTAGCAGCATAAGACAAGTTCCTAGAACTCCAAACTCTAATCCTGCTCGTCATTTTATCACACAAAATCTGGCACTCTCTTGTACTAATCCTCTTTGAACATATGTGCAACCAAGATAAGTAAAGAAATAGGACCTTTTGAAAAACCTAAGACATCTAAGATTCTCTGAATTTCCCCCTCCTCTATACCAGCTGTATAAACCGCAGTTTTCTATTCATTGACCCTCAGACCAGAAGAATCTGAGAACAACTTTAAACCATGAAACAGTTTGTAGGTAGAAACATAGTCCCCTTTGCTAAATAGGAGTACATCATCAACAAAAATCATACGATTGAGTTTGATTGAGCTGCATCTAGGGTGAGATCTGAAACCTGTTTTCATGCCAACAAACTTCATAATCCTGGCTAGATACTCCATACATATCACAAAAAGCAGAGGAGATATAGGGTCACCTTGTCTAAGACTTCTTTTAGACTCAAAGAAACCATATAGGTTCCCATTAATCATCAAATATAATCTAGGGCTAGTTACATATTCTATTAAAAAAAAATGAACTTGATATGAAAATTAAGGCATATAAGCATTTCCCTAAGAAACCCCCAATCAATTGTGTCATATGCTTTTTTCACATCCATTTTTATCATACAACATGGACTACTATTCTTCCTACCATAGCTTTTAAGCATATCTTGACAAATTATAATATTATATACAATACTCCTACCTTGTATAAAAGCCCCTTGATTCTCAGCAATAATATCAGGAAGAATAACTTTAAGCCTCATACACAACACCTTTGTAATGACCTTATATAGGATTGCAACATGCAATAGGCCTAAAATCATCCACAGAATTAGGTATTTTGCATTTAGGAATTAAAGCCAGCACAATAGCATTAATTTATTTTAAAATCTTCCCGCTATGAAAGAAAGAAATAACATTTTCCTAGTTATTTACTCTTACTTCAAGTCAATTAGTTTTTTTTGTTATTGTTATTGGGTTGAAAATGAGGTTTGGGAAGTCACAGGTTGGGGTAGAGGAAGCCATGGATGAGAGGAAGATGAAAGAGAAAGGGTGGGGAGGGGGTCTAGTTGTGATAATGGGGTTAGTGAGGGGGCTGGGAGGATAGGGTTTATGGGCAATATGATTCATGGTTTCAGTGGGTGACAATCAAGTATTGTGAGGCAGTGGCAGGGGTGTCGGGGTGTGGGAGGGAGTGGTGGTTGTGTAGGGTGGGGGGTTGTTCAAGGGACGTGGAGGGATTGGGGGCTTGCTGTGTAGGGGATTCCACATAGGGTGGAGGCTCGTGGTGCTACTGTGCACGACGCAAGAGGAAGAGAGGGAGTGGTGAGTGGTGTTGGGCTCGCCGGAAAACACAAACGAAGGGGGGGGTGAGTGGTGGTCGGACGGCACGAAGATCGAGGGAGAGAGAGGTAGAGGGTCGGACGAATGAGGAGAGGAAAAGAGAGAGAAAATGAGAGTGTACAAAATTGGGGTTTTCATGAGTATCTATAGGTTTGCTTAGAAACCTAAGGCAAATAGGTTTAGGGCTTAGTTTGGGTTTAAGTTGATCATCCAAGCTTAAGTAAATGTTTTGGGCTCATCAACCCAATATTAAAATGCATTTAAACATAACCCAAAACCTTTAATAAAATATTTGATACTTAGAAGTTCAACCCAATAAAATATTTAGAATTATTTAAAATGTTTAAATAATCGTTTGACTTTCAAAATAGTCAACACTTAAATAATTTAATAAAATAAACATGAAAATAAATATAAATATACTTTAAATATATTTATAAAATTCATAAAATTATGGGAGATTACACCTTCTCTCTAGAATTATCTCTAGAAAAAGTTAACTGGTCAAGTTTCTTAGACCTCTATTCTATAAGCCTGGGGGAAACCAAAAATAGAAAAAGAAAAATTAAAAATATATTTATTATCTTAACTGCTTCTTAATCTCTATTAAAAAAAACTGCTCCATATATATATCTTCCTATAATTACCTCACGAATATATCTTAAGTGTTTTAAAGTAATAAAAAAAGAAAATATAAAGAAGGCAAAAGACCGTTATAGAAATAAAGATTAAAAAAAGATAAGAAAGAGAAGGAGAAGGTAAACGTGAATTGCTTTCACTTTAGATAAAGAGAAGGTATTGGGTCAGACGCGTCCGACCATAACATTTGGTCGGACGACTTTCAGTTGGTTTCATTTTTTTCAGTTGGTTTCATTTTTTTTCCAGTTGGTTTCATTTTTATTTTAGTTGGTTTCAATTTTTGTTCAGTTGGTTTCAATTTTTGTTCAGTTGAAAGATAAGTACTTCCAACTGAAACACAAATGCTTCCAACTGAAACATAAATGCTTCCAACTGAAATACAACTGATGTAGACATATAAATCCAACTGAAACAAAACAAAATCCAACTGATACAAAACAAAACCCAATTGAAAACCATTCTCATGGCTTCTCACCTGCTTCTTCAATGGCTTCTCACCTACTTCTTGAATGACAATATTTGTTTTATGGCGGATCAACCCATCACTTTATTCTTTTTTTATTCGCGCTCACGAATCTGGAAGGCCTTCAACTTCTTCAATCTGCAATTCTTCGTCATCGAGCTCAGCCTTCAACTTCTTCAATTTGCAATTCTTCGTCATCGAGCTCAGCCTTCAACTTCTTCAATCTGCAATTCTTCGTCATCGAGCTCACGAATCTGCTCGATTTGGTACCTTTCTCTCTCCAAAATGCGATCTTCGTCCGGCTGTGGTTTTCCGGCGGTGGCTTCGTCCGACGAAATATATTGGGTCTGACGGTCTGACCCAATAATTTCACTTAGATAAAAACTCCCTCCCACAATCTCATCCCATTAGGATAATTAATTGTAACTTCCAACCACACTATGTTACCTCTCAAGATTATTTTATGGCTAACACAATTCAATCTTCTTCTTCTCAAACCTTCTTTTCACTTCAATCTATTGTTATTTAGCATCTTGCTCAAATTATTACCTATCTCAAAATTTAAAAATGTCACAAAATGTATATGCATCATTCATGTCTTTGTTCCCAACCTTATGAAAGTGGAACATCAAAGGAAGATTAATCAGATTCATTGATGATCAAAATTTAAAGATAGAAACAAGTTGAGAAAGATGATCTTTGTCGACAAAAATGTAAGATATTAATAATACAGCTTAGTACTACCCGGTTTTTTAAATCTAAAAACGATTACTAATATACTATATTTTCTACATGTAGGGAGAAGCAAGCCAACATGTAATTTTTCCCAAAGATGTTCAATAACTGAAGTATTTACGTTAATTTGGTAGAATTTTAGATTTGTCATGTAATCAGATCTTTTCTATAAATATCTTATTACCATATCTTCCTATTTACATTTGGTTTGTTAGGCTATCGTTTTACTTGATGTACACGATTGATAGACCATATTGTTAATGAGTTTGTCAAATACGTAATGACAAATTTAAAATTGTACTTTTAGTTCTAAAATGATGCACACATAGCGTGCATGTCTTACCTATACGTTCTCACTCGCATATCAAGTTATTAAAGGTGATTATGCATTCATATATTTTCGCACGCATCACGTCCTTATAAAACTAGTATAAATGTATGTCTAGTTGTTTACTACAATAAATGAGCTGAATAGTGGATGATGTAACATACTCTCTTTTATAAAACGGTGAAGTGATATGAATAGTGGATGATGTAACATACTCTCTTTTATAACAAGTGAAATGCTTTTTTTTTTTTGATATATTTTGCCACTTAATGCCTTGAAAAAATTAATAAGTTATTCTGCAACATATTAGAAATTCTTTTAATGATTCTATTTAACCTTGACTTGAAAATAAAGTCCAAATGAAGTCAAAGAAAAAGAAAAGGAAAAAGAAAAGGCAATGGCAGATGATTTATGGTTAATGTTTAACCTTATCATGAAGAACACAGGTGTCTCATTTTTACATGGAAGAAAATTAGCACGAGAACAAACAATGGTCCTCTTCCCGACCATAATACACACACACAGTCACAGACACAGACACAGACACAGTAGTCTCAGTCTCTGCAATTGCGTTGGTTTTCGCTTTTATTACAATCAGTTTTTTGGATCGGATTTTATAGCTCATCACTGTTGTTGGATTTATTTTTAATTGGGTTTGGTGAACTTGAAAGAAACAAGAACAATAACAACAACTACTACAATTTGTTTTTTGTTTCTGGAGTTTTTAGAGAGAGAAAGAAAAGAAAGTCAGTGAATCTACAGATATCCTCAGATCTGGGTAACAAATCTTGTTGGACTTTTTTGTTGGGTGTGTGATGTGTGGACATTCTTGTGATTTCTGACCTCCTTTTTGTCATCTATTTCTTTTTCATGACCCCCCTTTTTTTCTGCTTTCTTTCTCCATCTTTCTAGAGTTTATTGTTACTTTCTCTCTCCTTTTATAAATTTTGATTAGCCTTTTGCTTTCTGGGTCGTTGGCAATTTTCTGGATCACAAGTTTTCTGTAACTGTTTATGTGATTCAGAAAGAAAGAGAGAAACTTTGGCATTCTTTGATTTTTCATTTTATTGAGTGGTTGTGGTTGTTCATTCATGAAAATTGTTCAGCATGGGAGTCTCATTTTGATTCTTAGATTTGGGTTCTAACTTATTGCTTCACTACTGCTAGTTGCTCGTATCGCGGGGCGAAATTGCTTTCTTTGATTGGAACCATATATATGCTGTGTAATTCTTTGCTGTCCAGATATTAGAAGCTGTGGATGAAGTTCTATAATTGTAGCAGTAGATTTAAGTGTCCAATTACATTTTTTTGTATTTCACTATTTGTAACTCCTGGAATTGGTCAACTATTGTGTGGTGGTTCTTTGTGATTAACACTTCTGGTTGTGTAGAATTTGGTACTTCTTGTGGTAAGTAAGAACCTATGTAAAGATAAATGGAAAGAAAGAAGTAGAGACTGAAGTGAAGTTTGCTTCAGTATTAGGGGGGTTTGGATAGTTAGATTGATTACTATGGGGAAAAGGGATTCAGTCGACGATATAGCACGAGCAATGAGTCTACGGTTATTTGTAATGGGTACTCTATTCAATAGTGAAGTGAAGATACTTATAGCTTCTAGTGGATCTCTAGGCTAAAGCAGATTCAGTTTTTAGGTTTTCGTACGAAGTTATTCTGTGATGAAGACTGAGGATTCTTGTTTGATGGGAGAAGATGGCTCCTACTGTGAAACTTCAGTAGCGAAACTGGTAGTCTCGAAGGAGCCCTTGTGTGATAAAGAGAATGATAGGGAACCTGATTCTTCTAGAGGTTTAACTGAAAATGATAGCTGTTGTGTTTCTAGTGATAACATTGATCAGGAAAGTGGAGAGGAAGGGTTGCTTTCAAGCTCCCAATCCGTGACCAGTGACATATGTAGCACCGATGGTGAGAAAAATTTGGCATTAGAGCCTAGTTCTGTGGCCCATTCACCTGTTATTGCTGTAGTGGACCTGGATAAGAGTGTTCAAGAATCTGAAGTCACAGTTGATTCTAGCACATTGAAAGTAAATGCTGGATTGGAGCCTGTTGGAGAATTACTGGCTGTTGGAGATGTACTGGTTGTAGCGGAAGATCTTGATGTGGAGGGTAATGAAGTAGGTGATGTAACCTTGTTGGCTGGAGAGAAGATAAATCATGAAAAGATTATCAGAACAATGAGCAGCCAATGTGCTTTTGACATGGACGCCGTGCCCCTGTGGGGATTTACATCAATCTGTGGGAGAAGGCCAGAGATGGAAGATGCTCTTGCAGCTGTTCCAAGTTTCCAGCGACTTCCCGCCAAATTGTTGATGGGTGAAAATGTATTGAATGGGATAGGTCAAAATTTAAACCAGGTCGTACACTTCTATGGTGTATATGATGGGCATGGGGGCTGTCAGGTATATAGTCGTTTCTTCTTTCCTTTAATTTCCTTTACATTCACAACAATTAGCCTGTGTTCGAAGTATGTGTAACTAAAAAAAGAGAACTCCCAATCCTAGGGCCAATTTTGACAAAATTATTAGGTGTGATTTTTTTTGTTTGTTTACTTGTTATCTTATGTCACTTGCTCCTTAGGTTGCCAATTATTGCCGTGATCGCTTGCATCTAGCATTGGCAGAGGAAATTGAAGCTATAAAAGAGAGCTTCCTTACTGGAAGATCTGAGGAGAATTTGCAACAGCAATGGGAGAAGGCCTTCTCTAATTGTTTTCTTAAAGTTGACGCTGAGGTTGGGGGAGTCAAGCAAGGGCCTTCTAGAGGAAGTAACAATGTCTCTGAGGCTAGCGTGGAACCTATTGCCCCAGAAACTGTTGGGTCAACTGCTGTTGTAGCGATGGTTTGTCCAACCCATATCATAGTTGCTAATTGCGGTGATTCCAGGGCTGTTCTTTGTCGTGGAAAAGTACCCATGCCACTGTCGGTTGACCATAAAGTAGGTTACTAGTTGCTGCTTTATTTCTGTTTCTTTCTAATACTTCATTTGTAGATGTAGATGGTTTCAAAGATATTTCAAGCTAATCTAGATCGTATTGTTTCCAGCCTGATCGAAAAGATGAATTGGACAGGATAGAAGCTGCAGATGGCAAGGTTATACAGTGGAATGGCTACCGCGTTTTCGGGGTTCTTGCAATGTCAAGATCAATTGGTATGCATTTCTTAATTGGAAGTCTACTTTGATTTTTAGGCTATCTAATTTATGGTAGTGCAAGAAAAGGCCCTCAATGATGACTTATGCCTCTACATGTGACTTCTGTATACTATGAGTTTAGGTACTTTACTTTATTAGTCATGTGCTTGTTTTAGTACCTATATATGATATCCCCATTGCTGCCATTTTGAACATGCACTAATATCTGGTCGTAATTTGTGATAACAAATTCTGCTTCTTTTCTATGCTTAGACAATTATAGTGCTCAATCGTGGGAGAATTTTTGAGATATATGGTGAAATGTGAACATTCTTTCATCTAGTTTGTTGTAACTTGTTGCTTTGTTCACAGAGCGATGAAATTTTGTTTATTACGTCATGCCTGGAATTCAAGTGCTTAGGTGGGGGGGGGGGGGGGATTTTGAAGTGCAAATGTTCCAGGCATTTTTTAGGGAGGGGTATTCTATCAAACAAGTTTGGTTATATGATGAGAATAATTTGTACCCTAATGATTCCTCTTCCTCTCTCTCTTGTCTCCGTTCCTATGCTAAACCATACTGGACTCCTTGTAAACAAATCTTTGCCCGCGACAGATCTGTGGTTGCCTAAAAAAATTGAAGATAAGAGAAAAGAACCAGTAGATTTGGGTAGAGGGAGGAGAGAGAAAATAGGTAGAAGTCTACTGGAGGTGGGCGGTTTCCAACTTGCCACATAATTTGGTGAGCATTAGGACACTTGTCAGCGGATTGTTAGTGAATGGTCTCTGGCGGCAGAGCTGAGTGAATGAGGTGAAGGACACAAGGAGGGAGGGGTGGAACATTTACCAAGGTGAGTGGGTAATTGTTACCCTCATTCGAGGGTAATGGGCTACCCCCAAATAATTGAATTTTCTCTTTCCATCTACCAGAAGAATCCATAATCTCTCATATCCTCCTGATTCTCCTAAATCTAGGGGTGTCATTAAGGGGACAGGAGCAACTTTTGCGAATCTGTGAGTTGCAAAGTGACATCTTGTGTCAATGACAATTATTTTCTATACGGTCATGTCATATCTAGTTACTTGAGCAATAGGATTGATCTTAAGGTAAGATGTTGGGAATTGGGAACCATTAAAATGAACAATTCTTTTAGATGGTGTCTATGTGGTTCAGTGAGATTTTAGATGTAGCTTTTCTGTCGCAAGTGAAAATATTAGTTTGAATTTAGTGTGACAATTATCTTTGATACAGCCATCTCATATGTAGCTACTTGAGCAAAAGGACTAATTCAAGGCAAGCTGTTGGGAAGTGGGAACCATTAAAATAATCCAAAATTTAATCTTTCATAATCCGGTTACTGTTACAAAGCCTTATGGCCAATAATGATCAGGAATGTCAATTAGCTGATGGCATCTCATGGATTAAGGTTGAGCTTGTCATGGTTTATGTACCTCAGTTGGTCATGTTTTAGCAGGTTACATGGATGACATGATGTATTAACTTGCTATTAATTTCCGAAAGCTGTTTGCCTGTGTATATCTTGCTTGTTTCGGAAAGCCATGAATCACAAAGACTTTTCAAGCATTATTTGTTTGAATCTTTTGGTGCAGCTTGGGAGGCTGATTAGAATGAACCAAGGGGACATCTCTGCTTAAAAATTCATGGGTTGATCTTGTTTTTTGCACCCACTTGGCTCGATGTAGTGTCTTATCTTGAGCTTTCAGAGAGTCTTGTCTCTGATATTCGATGTGTTTGGCGTCCATATATGTCCGTAAGAATTATTGGTCCATTCAGTTCCTGAAATCTAATTATTATTCTTCATATGACCTTTTTTCTTCTTAAAATAGAAAAACAGGATATTGTTGTCTAATTAATGATCGAACTAGTCAATTGAGTACCAAATGACGTTCAGGATGGTAATGCTATGGATAGTTTCAAAACTGTGTTTAAGCACTCTTAAGATATGATATAGAGACTCGGGTACTCGTGTAAGACCTGGATATGTTTCTGAGTGATAGACTTGGCAGTCCTGTGGAATTTTTCTTTGTTTTTACTCCAAACGAAGTGTTGAAAGTGTGCACGCAGTGTCGACTGTCAAGGTTCCGAAGAGTCTGCGTAGCATAGTTCTTAAATACTTCCTTGCTGTTCACTGTGTGTTTTGTGTTTAGATGCTAGGGCAGTTCTCTTGACTTGATTTTGCCTTTGTGTTGTTAGTTTGATGACAGTTGCCTTATCCTAAAAAGGATTTGCTTACATCCTACAAAAGCAAGTATATACTTGTGGTTCATGTTGCTAAGTTGCTTCTATACCTGATTCAAAATCCACTTCAGGTGTACTCGATTTAAAGATCTGGCTTTTAAGCAGCCTAGATGAATAACATGGATTCGGAAGTGTTATATACAACATTTGACTTTGTTTCATCAGGCAGTAGGATCTGTTGCAATGTCATTAGAAATTCTGTAGGAATAGAAGATACCACCTAAATTAACAAGTTCCATTCTCACTCTATACCACCTCTAAGGGCTCTAACTCTTAAGTTGTAATAGAAGGTAATGGAGTTTTATGAACAAGTTTGGGGATGTAAAAACATTCCCATAAACGTTGACATGACACTTTCTACACAAAATTATGTATGAAGTTATTGCCATTACCACCATTTATTACCATCTACCAAACGGACCAACGGGCAGTAAGTGGAAAGGCATATACCGCAACTTCAACTGAAGATTTTAGGCTGTTACATGGACTCTACTGCCTGTGTTGGCGCGTTCATACTCTATCAGACTAGGCCATTTTATGAAAAAATTGCATGTTATTGGTCCAAAATGAAGTTTCAAGTGTCCATATCCATGTTTGAGTGCTGAGTTTCTGTGGACTTCTAGTGTCTAACAGTTATTTGTCTGGATATTTGACTTGGCTATCTTATGAAAATTGCTTGTTTTATGTTCCAAAATTAAGCAAGAAGTGTCTACATTGATGTCAGAATGTCAAATTTCCAGCATGTGTGCTTGAGGGGAAATAATTGTCCGTGCAACAGACTTTAAGTAAACATAGATCTTGAGGCTAAATGCCTTGTGATGAAGTGAATAATGATTATTGATGCACTTCCAGATTACCGATAGTAACCGAGTCACCAAAGGAACCACTTCATCAATAGATTGAGCATGGATATGATTATTAGTATCATATTAATTAAAATTAAATGATCGAAGAAGTTATTAACTACACTAGGACATCAAGCTAAGATCCATGGGGATCCATGCTTCAAGTGGTTGGCAGTTCTTACTGCCAACATACAACAACAACAACAACAACAACAACAAAGCCTTATTCCCAAAGTGATTTGGGGAACATATATTTCTTAAAATGTATTCTAATTTCCTAGGTGAACTTGTACAAGTAGCTTATATTCTGGCTCATTCACCGAAAATAATTGTAGGCTCATTTTTTTTAAAAAAAATTCTTTCAGGTGATCGTTATCTGAAGCCATGGATTATACCAGACCCAGAAGTGACAATAATTCAGCGGGCAAAAGATGATGATTGCTTAATTCTTGCCAGTGATGGCTTATGGGATGTCCTGACAAATGAAGAAGTCTGTGATGCGGCCCGAAGGAGAATTCTTCTCTGGCATAAAAAGAATGGTGCTAATATCACTTCGGATAGAGGCAACACCGTTGATTTGGCGGCTCAAGCAGCGGCAGAGTACCTTTCCAAGCTTGCTATCCAAAAGGGAAGCAAAGACAACATTACTGTCATCGTGGTTGACTTGAAACCTTATAGGAAATTTAAAACCAAAACATGAAAGGTAAAAAGGTTCACCACTTCACCCTCATTTTGGCAAAATGTCAATTCTTTTCTTCTATTTTTTTTAATTTTATTTTTATTTTTTGCCTCGTTTGACCTGTAGTTATATGAGGTAGAAATGTCTTTTTAGCATTCAGAAGCATTACATAATCATGGATTGTAACATAGTATATGTGTAAAGCCCATCTTTTTAAAATGGGCTGATTAGCTCAAGAACATGTATAGTATATTTCAGATTATCCTTTTACAACCCCAGAACCAACAAGAACATTATAGCCTCTGTTGGAGTAAGTCCTAACTAAGAACATTTTTATGAACAGATTTAGCTTTAGAATAGTTGTCGCGATGTGAATGTGAAGAATTAATGGTTCTTGTGTGATTGATATTCTTTTGATCTAGTTGCATTTACCAGAAATTTCTTCCTTGTTCAATGTCATGAATGTACTCATGATTTGTGAGAAAGCAATGAAGAAAAAGGAAAGAGAAATTTAGTTATCATTTCCATTTGCAGATTGACATGTTGCCTCATTTATAGAAAAGTAGCATGTATGTGTTTGCGGCGGAGAACGCATGATCTATAATTCATTGTTTCTATCTTGAGTTTTTCCCTTCATGGGAAAATAATATGATGTCTGGTTGGTGGTGAGAGGATTCTTAATACCTGTGTACTTAAAAAGAGAATGCGGCTTAAAAAAATCGTTTTACTCTGTATCTTGCTCTCTCTTAGGAAAGGAATAGGATCAAAGGAGTCTATCTATCTACTTAGATTTAGTAGATTCTCCCTCAATGTAGTTCAAGAAAACTCTAAAAATCCCTTTTTGGATAAAATTCAACGACTTAGTGTTTGGAATCGAGTTTCTAATTTGATGGATGTGATCTATGGAGTTGGGGGTCAATGCATACCAAAAGGTTTGAAGAAGAAAAATAAGAACGTAAAATAAACTTAAAAAAAGGTTTGATTTTAAACCACCCATGGCAAAAGGTGGATCTAGGCTTTGGAAGCATAACAAAAATAGTCCGAATCTTCCTAATTAGAATGGAGCCAAAAAAGCATAAACTAGGCTAGGCTTTCAAGGCGACTCACTTAGCATGGTGAGTAAATCGAAGGGCTGGAGAGAGAGGCCGATCTCTCAAATTGGATTCGGGGTTGGTGTTGCAGTGACACAAGCATCTAAAGCTTTTGAATCCCCAAAAAAAATACAAATTCTCCTTACTTTAAGGAGTGAGTATGAATAACCTTACAGGACAACCAATCTTCACAAAATAAGGACACCAACCAACCAAGCTCTAATGGAGACCTCTTTTGGTCCGGCTCACATCATTGTTGAATGAAGAAAGCTCTAATGTAGTATATATTTAATTTTCTCACATAAAGCGAGATCCCAGTAATTGTGAATCTTTCCCTTTAAAGTTGTGAATGCAATCATGCATACTCATCAAAGAAGCACACCAGGCATATCTCCCAGTAATTGATTGTTTTCAATTGTGTGGGAAAGCAGTTGCACTACCTAAAATCAAGTAGTCCAATTTTGAGTCAAACGTAATTTTGTCTTAAATAAAAGCTATTGTTTTTCTTAGGTTTGTATTTAAACTAGAGATGAAAAACTACTTTATGGTTTCCAACTTTCCATTTCTACATTTTGTTCTTAATACGGTTTGTTTCTCCAGTATGTTTACTACTTACTTTTATTATTCATGATGGTACATAAAAACTATATTTTTGCTCATTTGGATATTTGATTTTTGTTCACTTGCAGACATCCGTATAAGTAATGAACAAAACCAATAGTCTTGGTTGTACCATACTTATGGTACCATACTTATGGTACACCAGAATATATGATAAATACGCTCGAAATATGCTAACGTAGGAATCCAATGGCCAGCTGAAAAATAATACCTATCGAACTATTAGTTTCAAGCACCGAATAGCACCCAGGATTTAGCTTAGCAATATATAAGTTTTTTTTGAAGATAGTAGGTATAGTTTGACGGCTAGTCAATTATCCTTCAACTGCATCAATCAAAAGCTTTTCGCCATCTTACCAAAAGTAATATATAAAAAAATCACATCTTCTTGAGTCTCAAATCTTCATGACATTAGCATCTTTCACGATCACGATCCATCAACCGCTCAGGCACTATTCAAGGTATTTGAGACTCGAATTCCGCATCTAATTTCTTTTGCATTGGTAGAACATCGACTTCAATCTCAAGTGCTTATGTGATTTGTACCTAACAATTCAAGTCCAAATTTCACACAAAACAAAGAAATAAGCATTTGACAATACAAGGAAATAGATGTATTTAGCTACCATTAGCTTTTTTAGCTGTAGCAGTTCCTTAATAGATTTAAGGAATCCTTCTATATCTCAGCTAGAGAATTATCAACTCTCTATTGCATACTTCATCATAAAGTGATTGTTTGAATAGAACCAAATGAAAGACTTACCAAAAAAGATCCTACAAAGTTGTGAGTGGAGATCCAGCATTTGTGAAATATGATGAGAGATCAACATGCAAGTCATCATACATGCTGAGGAATGGATGCTCCTGAATTGTCATGTAGCAAGCCAGAAATTTGTAAGGGGCAACAGAGAAACTGAATAGAGTAGGATAAAGAATGATTTCAACCCAAAAAAATAATAAAACTAATTAAGCGTTGGAAGAGAATGGTATACTGAGCCACATACCATTAGCTGCTGAGCAGAGAGCCGAGCCTTTGGATCTTTTTGTAAGCTGAGTATATGATAAAAAAGATTTTTAGGGGAGTTGAATTAATTATAAATTCATGCACACTTCAGGAAAAGGGAAGCAGAGAATAAGCTGTAACGAAACAGCCTAAAAAACGGGGCACTACCAGTATTGCACAATTAGTTAGAAAAACCTTGAGGGACGTATGTTAGTTAGAGGGGACAGTTGGAAAAATTGATTCTGCTATAAATAGAAGAGCGGGAAGTGGAATAATCAGAAAATTGTTAAGTGAATTTTAGCTTGTTTGTAGTTGAATGTCCAATTCCAATGTCTGGGATCTTAAACGCCATTTGATGATTTAACTGCATCATATTACAATTTACAACCATCAAAATTTCCCCAAATTGTCTTCTCCTTTCCCGTTTCTATAATTATTACACTCTAATTACATTAGCCATCAGAATTAGCTCCAATTCCTCGATATAAAGTTATGTTGATGCCGGAAGTACTTAATATTCAAATTCTCAGGATACACAATCGTCAATGGGTTGCTAACACCATACGATGATATGGCAATGGTCCCAACCCTACCTACGCTTAAACCCTACCTCCACCTATATTCAGGGTATGGGCCTAATTCTTCATAGGTCGTAGAGTGATCGGGTAAGGTATGGGTCAGAGTGATGGAGCAGAGACTGGGTTTGGACCGGACCCAGACCCTACCTAAAGCCCACATGAGCTAATATTAGGGAAAAAATCTCAGAATCTCTAACCTAATATACAAAAATTAGGGTCCCAAAACAATTTTAGCGAGTTTAGCCTTCTTGCAGGTAGATAGCTTTCCAGATAGTAGAAGGTGCTGCCAGACGTGCCCGGATAGTTTTTCAATTTTTACTTAGGGATAAACCGGCTGTTATGTTTATATGCTTTAATAAGATACTTCCTCCGTTTCTTTTTATTTGGAACATAGAGAAAAACACACAAACCAAGGAATGTAGAGAGAGAAAGAGGGGGACCACTTGTTAATGAAGGAAAATCACTCATACTAAGGGCAAAGTTGTATATAAATGGGAAAAAACTTTCCATATAAAGCTATGTTCCAATTAATATGACATTTCCTTAAAAGGAATATGTTGCAAATAAAAAGAAACGGAGGTAATATATCTTAGTCCTGTGATACACACAGATATGACTTAGTTTCCTGTGGTTAGATTAGTTATGGAGTAGTCTGTTGGGCAGAAGGAGCGAGAGCACTCTACCCTAGCCGTATTGTGGGGGTAATCGCAGATACGAGGAGCGATAAAGAAGAGGTCTATTGAAGGCTTCACTATTCTAGGAAGATGCGAGTGATAATTCAGCTTAGTTACTTTTCAATGTCATTCCCTAGCGCGTGAAGTGCTTGCGGCCCCGCTGTCATCCTATTTGGTGGGTTCATATTCCTTTTGAAAACACAAGATAGATGTTACAGTAGTCTTAGTAGTCTTCTATACATAAGTTGAAGCTGGGATCACTACTACTGTATTACAGACTGTACTACAGACATTGAAAACTGGAGTATTTGAATCATAATGGTTCTGAAACTTCCACATTAACAGACAGAGAGTAACGAGAGTAATGTTTATTCCCTTATAGTTAAAAGCTTCACTTTTTGGAACCTTGGAATGTTGGAACTCAATCTACCAGGATCTCTGACGATCACTTCAAGCCTCTTCTAGAGAAAATTAGGTGGAGATGTTCAGTCATTAACCAAGTTAGACACTGTCCACTTTCCTTAAAAGTATATGGTACAAACAAGTTTTAATGGGTAAAAATCAGCCAAAGTATGTTTGCATAAGAGATAGACACTAGAGTGAGTAGAAAATTAGTTTTAATAAATAAGTAAGATTTAATCAGCAAATATCAATTTCAATATAATCAGTAAATCACAATTTCAACTCAGTATAAACAAGGTGAAATCAACAAAACTGCTATAGCAGAAAGGAAATTCTGCAGTCTAATTTTCTTCACTAAATTTTGTTGAGGGCTAGTTTTCTTACCCCTAAAGGAAGTAATTGCAGATAACTGAAAAAAATCTTTACATGGAAGGGGAAAGGATGAGAGGTTGCAGTTAAGCTGGAAATCAGCCTGCAAGTTCAAGGATCAAGGGGGTCAGCAGGACCAACCTTGGGCTGAAGCAGATTCCAACACCCATCTTTTATGGGTGCAGAATTGTCACGCCATTCTCACCTGAATCTACGCGTGACTGGCTCTATAACGATAGCTCATATTGAATCTGCCCTCAGTAGTACAGGTAAGATCTTGAATACCACTTGACCCCTCTCCAAAGGAGGCGTTGACTACAAAAATATTTTCTTTTGTTGCCGACACCATTCTGACCAGAATCTATGAGTGACTAGATGTCTAGATCTTAAAGGAAAGCTCATATTGAATCTTCCCTCAGTAGTACAGGTAAGACCTTGAATACCGCTTGACGGCTCTGCAAATGAGGGGTTGACTACGAAGATATTTGCTTTTATTGCCCTGTATTCCAGGGGTGTATGGAGAAGAATTTTGCGGTGGTTAGGGCACAGAAAGGGCTCTTTGTAGTGTGTGCCAAAAATGTCAATGTTAATGCTTGAACAGGAAAAGTACTCTATAATTAGTTGGTTCAGTAAGGAGGTCTTTGTGCTTGCTGTGTATGAGCTCAGGACTCCATGAAATAGGCTGTTTATACAGCAGCAGAGCAAGGGAGTAGCATATGTTGATTGGCATATCATTTTTAGTATCTGTCTTTAACTCACATAAAGACATTGCTTCTTTCAATCCCCGAGTTAGTGTTCTACTCGTCTCTGTGTTCTTTTTCTGTATTTCTGTGGGGGTATGCCCTCTAGTTCTTTGAATAGAATCACCTGGGTTTTAGCCTCTATCTGGTGAAGCAGTACCCGTGTTTATGACTAGGTGTCCAATTGTCACGTAAGCCAAGAGGCTAGATTCCGTGATGAGGACCTGAAATGTTACCTTTATTCCCTTTCAAAAATAAATAAATAGGAGCTGCTCTCAGCTATAAATTAGCAAAGTTGGTCTTTACTACTCATAGTTTATCTTTTTACAAGGAGCTGACATGGGAGTTTTCTTAGAGGCACAGCACCACCGCTCTGTAATATGAAGCAAAGGTGCTAAGAAGGCAATGGATTCCACTGACAAGGTTCTGTATGTTCTACTGTTTGAGGGAGGCTGAAAGTGCAACGAAACAGTTTAGCTAGGAACTTAGTAGTTATAACCGATAGTCCATTGTAGCTGACAGTAGTGAAAATTAGTTGCCAAACCAAAACACAAGCCTACAACTGCTGTGGTTCAGTTACATAGATCTTCTGGCACTAAAGCAGCACATAAAATATATGTTACCCAAAGACTGTAAAAGGCAGGCTCTGACAGGCTGACACTATCATATTGACCGTCAGAAATCTAATGCAACGATCCTTAACAGGTTCGAACGTCAATGATTCTGTTTACAGTTTGGATATACAACTCTAACACCAGTATACACTGGCCGTCATCAAGAATTCACAATGTTGTGTGAATGAAAAAGGAAAAGCTTTCCGCCTTTCTCTATCTCAATTCTCAACTACTTCATGTGCCACCTAAATTTTGTCTGTTGAATTGTAAAAGTTATCATAACAATATGTTGTTCGAGAAATCGAGAGAGAAAAGAGAAAGAGAAAGAGAGATACCAGGAAGATATGAATGAGGTAAACTCGGAAGAGAATCGGTCAGAGGAGGCAGAAGGTGGTGGCTGTTCTATAATCGTTTGCATAATTGAAAAGTAATTAACCCAATCTTCATCTGGTATGGGATACGGAAACTTCCCTGTCGCACACTCAAGCACGACCAAACCAAAGCTCCAGATGTCACTTTTAGCGCCATACCGCGGTTCACTGAATCTCTCTGGCTGCATATTATCGATGCAGAAAACAAATTAGAATATTCAACCGAGACAACTGTCAAAACCTCAAAACAGAACAATATAGTTGTATTGAACATTTATATCATGTATAGGTCTTACAGCCATATAATAATAAGTCCCAATTTGAGTATTAGCCTGGGCAGAAGTACTCGCAACAATTGCACTAACACCGAAATCAGTAATCTTCACTTCTCCTCTATGATTTATCAACAAATTTGAAGGTTTTAAGTCTCTGTGAATGACGTGCTTCTCATGATGAAGATAACACAAACCTCTTACCACCTAAAACATGTAGATCCGATCAGAAGTTAAAAAAAGCTGGATATTAACAAATTAGGAGGACATGAAGGTGTCGTCTGACATTATCCACCTGCTTACAAATGGCAGCAAGATACTCTTCAGGGATAGATATAACTTTTCTCAAGAGATCTAAAAGAGAGCCACCATCCATGTACTCTAAAATTATTGAGAAAGCCTCATTCTGGTAAAAACACTGGTAGCAAGCAACAACATAGGGGCATTCGAGTGACTGGTTGATTTTCAGTTCTTGCGCTGTCTGCTTACGAGCAGACTCCTCAATGTTCATCTGTATAACCTGAGAGTAAGATAGCATCAGTAAATAAACTCCCGAAACGAGATACATCTCAAATACAAAATTAATAGCATAGCTTTGATCCAAGTAGAGATCTCAAATCAAATATTAGATTCCTAAATCCAGAAAAGTCAATAGTTTTGTCGCCGTTCTAACTTCTAACATTGGCAATCAGTTTGAAGTTGGTCATCTGATCAGAAGTTATAACTTATTGCTTGACTCCAAGGCCATTTGCTCAAAGAAGAAAGAGCCAATGCTTCTCAAAATACCAGTCCAAGGAGGATAGTGGACTAAGAGTCAAAACCCCTCTATCTTTCCTCTTGCATTCCTAACCATTGATTTAGGAAATGAATCATCAATTTCCTACAGAAAATGAAGACTCTATCGTTCCAAGGGCATGGAATTCTATGCAGCCAAATGGAAATCAATATAGATAGTGAAACAGAAGAGGCAACAACCAACAATGAATTAATCTTGATCCTCTTGATGCAAGGTTTGGAGAGGTCCGAACCTAGGCAAGTACGCATAACTAGTTAAAGACTACTATAAATGTGGTTTCGGAAAAAAACTGGCAGATTCCTTTTTTCACTAAAAAAAGCGTATTCATGTCAATACAAGAGGAATAACAGATTATAGGAGTGTCTGGAACCATTATGGTACAATAATTATAAAGATCAGCTACGCCCTCCATTCCATAAAGATTTTCCTTGTTACTAAAGATCCAAAAAATGGGAAAGAGTTAGTAGAAAGTGGGGTCCTATATTTGACTTTTGAGTATGAGAGAAAATTGTCTAGAGACATGAGCTAGGTTACTCACACACGGATTGTCTACTCGGATATGAGTGTCCCAGTATCTGAATCGGCCATTTTGTAGAAAAAAGTCAAGTTTTTAGTTAAGAAAGAAGTATCCAAGTGTCGTGTCGTGTTGTGTCAGACACGACGCTATACGACACACGATTTTTTGAGGCAAAGGAGGGTGTCGAAGTAACATAGGACATGAGTATTATTATTAAATAGACTAAGTGGACCCAAGTGGTGGGGTAAGGGAGGGTAAAAGAGAGAAAAAAGTTTAAAGATATAAAATAAAGCAATATAGGGAGGAACTTTATGGAACACCCTTAAATAGAACACCAATTATTAAAAAAAGCGGTCTAATTTTAACTTTAAATTAGACCAACCTAAACCCACATCATTTAAACAAACCCTTATCATTTAACTCTAACCCAACACTATTCTTGGACATTTCACACCAACCTAGTCATTTCTTCTCTTCTCCATTTCTTTAATTCACTTTTAGTCTCGAACTACAACAAATTTTTTTGAAAAAATACATATTGAACTAGTAACTATGGTTTAAACTAGTCACATAATGAATTAAATAGTATTGTTGAATAGACTAAATAGGTCACGGAATGGATCAAATAGGTGACGAAATGGATTACACTAGTCAATAATCTTGAAAAGACAGTTTGTTATCTTTTTTATATTGGGCTTGGGCCTGCCTAATTTCAATTTGAAAGTAGGCGGTCTCTTACAAGACAAGCTGCAAAATACAAATAGGGGAGTATATAAACAAAGAGTTCGTTGTGCACTACAAACTAGATCAACATACATTCTTCTACAATACTAAAGCCTGATCAATGCATGCTAGATAATAATTCTATCGTTCTCATTACTTTGTAATAGTAATTCGAAGTTTAAGATATATGTATTCTATAGGTATGGTATTTGTAAATGAAAACTTATCACATACTTCCTGTGTTTCTTTTTAAATTCTACGTATTCCTTTATAGGAAATGTCACAATAAATGCTACCAACCTCTAAAAAGAAAGTTTTAACTGCAAAAGTACAAAAGAAAGTTCAAAATTACATAACTACCCTTACATTAACAATCTTAAGCTAATTAATTATACATTTTCCTTTTTAACTTTATCTAATCAATCCCATTTAACCATTGACCCATCGTTATAGCCCCACCCTAAACCAACCCCCCTTCTCCTCACACAAACCAAGCCCCCTAACCACCGCCTCTCCCTCCTCAACCCACCCCATAACCACCACCACCTCTCTATCTCTCCTTGACCCTTAACTACCAAATGTGGCCCCCTGCAGCCATCATCATCACCCCTGGCCCCTGTGACCACCGCAGCTAGAAACACTTTCAGCACAACCTATTTCAACTCTTCTCCCTCTTACATGTAAATGGCAACCCTCCTCCTCTCACCACCCTTCAACTCCTTTCCACCATATTCCTTCATCGCTTTCTCTCTCTTTTCCTCTTCCAGATCCAAGTGGAACCTTGCCCTTTTAATCTATCGAAAAAAAATGTCGACCCTCTTCCCCTCAGCGGATTAGCTTCCAAGATGCAGAAAGAGAAGAATGAATAAGAAGTGAATTTAAGGGAAGAAGAAGATGGTTATGGAACTAGGGTTTAGATGACATTTGAGAAGAAAATGGAAAGGCGAGCTTCTTCCAGGTTTTCTTCCCCTCGTTTCTCCTTCTTCCTGTTCCCTTCATTTCTTCTTTTTGGCCTTCAATCTGCTTTGGTCTTCGATCCGGTGGTGGGGTGGAAGAAAGGGGGTTCTTAGTTCTTCGATCTGTTTGTGGGTGTCAGTACTGATAAAAGTAGGTGGTGACAACGGTGGTGGCGGTGGCAGTCGCGGCAGTGGCAGTGATGTGGTGTTGTTAATGGTGGTTTGTGGGTGATGAATTGCTGGTTTAATGTTGTGATTAATCTTAAGTAAACTAACCTTCCTTTTCTCAAGTATGGGCTCTTGTCTTTCTATATCTAACATTCTTGGTTTTTCCTCACTTTCTTGTAGAATGTTACAGCAATAAGGTATCCTGAAAATAAATTTAACAATACAAAGTACAGTGCAGTACGAAAGCAGTACACAGAGAGCAGAACAACAGAGAAGGAGGGAAACCGAAGTTGAGAATATCTAAGAACACTACCTCTGAAACAGTAAAAGCAAGACCAGGCCAACAAATGATAAGAAGTATTAGATTTGTGCTCTTCTATTTTATTTTATTTTATTTTATCTTTGGATGGGGGTGGAGTAGGGTTGGTGGTTGTGACTGGAAGGCAGAGAGGGAAAAATAGAGATAAATAAGCAAATATAATGTCCAGCTCAAGCCTCAAAGAGCCATTGAGAAACCAGCTAGAAGACTGGAGAAGAGACAGGGACAATATGAGATATAGGCAGATGATACTATTGTACCAGCTAGAGAGCTTGAGGAAAGAGAATTGGTTCGAAGATAATCAAGATCCGTGGCATTCATAACTTAAGGCCCTTTACGAAAAAACAGTGCAACCAACTAGCAGAAGATAGTCCAAGAAGAGAATTGGGGGTCCACCCATTTACAGAGTTTGTCACAAGCCCCCAATTCAGTTCAAAGATGCAGTCAGATCACTAAAACATCCATAGGGATAAATCGACTGAAGACGGAGATTGAACCCATTAAAAAGGACCAGTTGCACAATTTCAACATTTCAATTTAATGGCACTGGTACTCAAATAGGATTTGATTTACTAGAATTACACAGGACCAGTGCAAGGCAATTTATTCATTCCGTGTGAAAGTATCCTGTGCTGAGGTTCCCCCTATAGGTTAAAGAGAAAGGTGCAGCACAAAGTACATCACTCTGTAAATACATGACTTTGGCATCCTTGAGGAAGAGAAGAGTCACAGGAAGAAGTTCGGAACATAGATTATGGCTCGGTACGCCTGGTTATTAGGCGGTATAATTATGGCTCGGACCACCATTGGGTTAACTTGAAATTATATGTTCGTTATCACTATGATTCCATTCTGCATTGGTGGTGGTTACAAAAAAAGGGTATAAAAATAAATAAGTTGCCTTCTTTTTACACCGATTAGCTAACTTCTCAAAAATGGGTACGTAAAGTAATGAAGATAGGGTAAGAGGAAAGAAAAAAAAGAGATTGGAGTTTGCCAAGTTCTTTTCACCGTTTGACATTCTTGCATTCCCCAATGTCTTCCAATAGACACATACTGTGATCTCTTTCCCAAAAGCTTGCAGTGTGTTTCACTCAGCTCTTATGCGCGATTTAATAGCAAAAAATGAATTGCAGTAATGGTAATGAATTGATATGTATTTCTAAAAGAAGAAAAAAAAATGATGTATGCCATGATAATGGAACTTCATCCCCAAACACGTATTTTTCTTCATAAATTTCCATTACCACTCCATACCAGTATACCACCTCCTTAATGGTAATGGATGATAATGGAGATTGGTGAAGAATAAGTGGTTTTGAGGACGGACAAGCATTACCATACCTATTGACATGAGACTTTTTCGCAAAATTATCATTACCATCATTTGTTACGGTCTACCAAATAGGCCAAAAGAGTATTAGAGACACCATATAGCATTGAGGAGAAAAGGACATCAAGCGTCCGAACCTTCGAAAACAAAGATCTAACAGGACAGAATTTATTTAACTGACTTTACATAATTTATACTCCGTATAAGCATCATTCGCATATACAGCATAAAGAAGTCAAGAGAAAGTAGGGACTTGTCTTACACGCACTAAATCAACTATCATATGTCAAAGATATACGGTTTTGACAAGTTATACAAGACAGAAGGGGCAAATTATAAACCATTGGAATCAACCAAATTTCATTTCTTTCTTGAATTCGCAATTATGAGTACTACCATATGTAACAGTGCAACTTATCAAGTATTAAGTATTTAAAGTTGCTAGTGGCACATCAGAATGCATGAATCCTGGCAACCTTATAATCCAGTGCTTACACTAAATCCTTACCTTCAAAGCAAAGAACTGGTTAGTCCATTTGTGCTGCACCAGCTGCACAGTGCCGCCACTACCTTTGCCAATGACCTTAATTGTGTCTACATCAGCCAAGCTTATCTGGTTGTCCAATGGCTTAATGGGGGGAGGAGGCTGCCGCAAACAAGCCAGATAACAGTAAGCAGTCAATTATTGAACAAAAACAAGACCACTAAATTACTTCATGATACACACATTAATAGAAATGATAGAAACATGGATGCTAAAAAAGAATGACTCTTGATATACTTGGAACACGTATTAGACCAGGAATTCATGTTTCTAAGTCATCTTTACATTTTTTTTTAAGTTTTTCCCCTTTTTTGTTTGGGGTGAGGGTGGGGGGGAATGGATCATTTATTCCCTGCCCAACATGACATCCCCATAACAAACATTAATTCCTCGCAGCACCCTAGTAGCTTAGTACATCTTTTGCTATTTAGAGTGGTATCTTCCTGAAATTACTTGGTAAAAAAGCATCTCTTAGGCTCTCTAGAATCTCTCTAAAATCCTAGAGTATCTCCTCTTGCTCAGGCGAGTCTCCCAACACCAGTCTCTTCAGTTCTTCTTCCTTGTGTCAGTCGTCTTTTTGTTTCCTTTTCATAGGGTTTACTGTAGCATGCAACTTCCATTTTTCCTTCCCTTTCTAGTTTGATCCATATCTGCTTAACCATTCTTCTTGCTTGCCTTGCTACAGGAATTGCGCTACTCTAAGTCAAGCTTTGCGTTTCACTGGAAAGCCACTTGAACCGCATGCATTTTCTTCTTTCGAAATCTGGCAAACTGCTCTACCGTCAACGCCGGATTTCTATAGCTTGAGTATTTATTGCGTATTGGGAGAAGCTAAGCTCCAACCACATTCTACTTTAACTCGCTTCATATCTTCTTCTGTTCAAGTGTATTTACTTCCTTCCTACTAAAATTCTCTTTCACATTAACTGTCATGAATCCGCCGTATCATCATCAAAATTTCACCATTTGCACTCCAAACGTCAAAAATGGTGCCTCGACCATAAGAAATTTATTAATTCAAGGGTATTCACTAGAAACACGTAGCTTGATCATGAAGGCTAACATCTTCACTCTAAAGATCATGCCTAAACTTATTGTGATAGTATTAAACACCTCCTTCCCCGTCTTCAATTAGGTTTCAGCTTTTGGAAGCAAAGAATGAAGGCCTAATGGGCTAACATTGGAAATTTTCCTTCTCGAATGCTTTATCACAAGTCAAAAAGTGTCGTCTCAGAAATGAAAATGTCACCCTAAAGGATGAAAATGATATTTGGCTCACGAAACTTCACCAATAAGTCATCATCTCCTTTTAAACTTTAAAAGTGTCCTTTGCCCTAACCCCACCCTGGATCCTCTTGACCATGACCAAAATATCGATCTCATCGTGAGACAACTTAACCATCCTCACCTAAGTATGGAGGATTCTAATGCTCTTTGCCTTCCTCTCTCCAGCATGGAAGTCAACAAAGCTATCTTTTCTACGAGTGGATCGAAATCCCCGGGGCCGGATGGGTTCACACCCACAAGAACTAGGATGTGGTTGGTGAAAAAATTACTAATAGCATCCAACATTTCTTTAGCCATGGATATCTTTCTCGTGCTTGGAACAATATTATTATGGTCTTGATCCCGAAGTGTGCCACCCCTGAGCTGGCGGGAGATGTGCGGCCTATAAGCTTTTGTAACACAATATTCAAATGCATTAGCAAGTGTTTGGTCCATTAGCTAAAATTACTACTTGCCAAGCTCATCTCTGATCCTCGGCGTTCTTTCACTCTTTAAGATACTAAATGGATAATGTTCTCCAAAGCACACACTTCTTCACACCCTAAACAAGAAAACGAGGGGTACGACTCATTTTGCCTTGATTAAAATGGACATGAGTAAGGCTTATCACATAATAGGGTAGATTTTATCTTAAAAGTTCAGAGAGCCTATGGATTTCCTACCATCTGGATTTCTATGATTAAATAATGCATGACTAACGTGTCTTATAAATTCCTCGTCAATATTGGTCGCCTTTCGGAACTTCTCATGCCTTCCTGTGGAGAAGAGTATCCCATTTCTCCATACCTCTTCCTGATGGACATTCTTTCCCGCATGCTATCCCTTGCCGAAGACATCAAATTGTGCACACTGAGGCAGGGCAGGCGGGGCGCCCGCCCAGGGCCCAAGGGAGAGAAAGCCCGTTTGTGAGTTTTCAGGTCAGACAAAATTAATAGATACAAGTAGAACGCAATTGATGTTAAATGTAGTGTTGGTAGCCCGCTGGTGTGATGTGCTCTATTCTTGCAGGAAGTCAGAAGTTCGAATTCCTGTAGTGTTTCACCCGCCACATTTTCATTTCTTCCTTTTTGAGTTTTCATGTTTAACCAAGTTTTCTTACTTGTTTTTTGATTTTTTTTCTTCATATTTACTCCTCATTTTTTACCATTCTTGCTTTCCTTTTTTCTTATTTAAATCATCAACCTTTCTAATTCCTCCTTTTCACTATATTATAAGCGTTCCAATTTAAGAAACATCCAAAAGAAAAAGTGTCTTTTAACGAACTTTCATGTTCGCAAACACCTCTCACATTATAGAGTTAGTATAATTTATTAGTTTGTTTATAATGCTTGGTTGATCAGACTCGGAAGTTTTATGATAAAACAAAATGTTATTTCCTTATTATTTGTCTAAGATATTTTTAAGTCAATGTGATAGTATACAAGAAGTAAAAACTTAATCGATAGATAAAATATATACAATTATCTAAAATATACAAAAACTACATTACTATTAGCTCGTATACTCTAAAAATAATTAATATGAAATTGGATTTTTGTATTACAGGGTAATATCGTTTATTTAGTGTTATAAAAGTGTGAGTAAAAAATATTTTTCAAAAATCATATTGTTAAAGGACCCTCAATTATTACTTCGCCCCGAGCCTCTAAAACATCAGGAACGACCCTGAGTGTGCAAAGGGGCATTGCTTGAAGTCCGAAAATTAGCCACCTTTTGTTTGCCAACGGCATCATCTTAATCTTCCAAGCCTCCACTTATTGAATAAAATTACATTTGTAAAGTAATATTTAAAGTAGGAGCAACAACCCTACTTAACGACATTGTCATTGTCTTCATTAATCAATGGTACTCCAACAAATTTGGCATCAGAGCCAAAAACATAATATCATGGCGAACCCTACTTATCAACATTGTCATTGTCTTCATTAATCGATGGTACTCCAACAAACTTGGCATTAGAGCCGAATAAATAATGTCATGGCTAGTACACCGACATTTTCTACTCTCAAACTCTCTCCACTATGATTATTGAAGTTCCTAAAATGAAAATATTTTATGTCATTGCAGATTTATGGTATTTTATAGAAAAGGCCTTGACGACTCGCCTAAAGGAATGAAGCCCAACAAAAGTTATTTAAGGAAAAAACAATGCAAAATTTTGTAGCATTAAGCAAAACTATATTTTCTCGTCTGTATAGAATTATAAAAGTCAAAGAAGCTAGGAAAACATTAACATCTAATTAAGAATGAAAATGTTGTTCCCGCCATGGCAAACGTTTAATGAGAAATCTATTCGAGATTCGTTTACTTAATAATCGAAATTATTAATGTGATAAGAAGTACAGGAGAACACAGTAGAAGAGAAAAGGCTATTCAAAAAGTATTGAAAAACTTAATTTAAAAGATAAATGATGCGGCTTTCATCATAAAAGAGTTCATAGACCTTTCTTCACTTGCAAATTTTGAATTGATCACTTCTTTAGAGACACATGAAGAAAGAATAAGAAGGAAGGTGAATAAGTAGCAAGTTAATCCCAACTATTACATCAAGTAAGCAAATATCATGGAGGATATGGATAATAAAAGGGCAACCAAAGAAGATAAAATAATGACACGTCGTAGTAGCCAAGATTTTGGTCGTGGCCCTAGTCCAAGTCGAGAACATTGCCAAAAGTAACAAGAAAGGTCAAACAATCCTTGTCGATATGCAAAAAAGACATATGTAAGAGATGTCCCAATCTAAATCACATGAAAAAGCATTGTTCGTACCAAGATGGAAAGGATATGAAAGAAGAAAAATTCACCAATAATAATGGGGAAGGTTGTGAAAGTATTTCTTACTTGCATAAATGCCCAAAATAAATTTGAGTTTGATTTTAAGATATTGGTTGTAATAACCACATGACATGAGCAAAGATATTTTTACAAATTAAACACGAGTGCCAATACAAAGCAAATTTATCTAGGAGATGGGAAAACAACAAATGTAAGGTAAGGGAGTCATCATTGTAAATACAAAACAAAACATATACATGATGTTTTATATTTACCAAAACTGACTCATAATGGAGTCCAACAAGGCCAGTCTACAAATTTTGATAATGGAGAGGTACAATTTTGGCAAAGGTGCAAATGGCATAAAACAAAGTTTTTTCGCTTTGTTTGCCACAAAATTAAAAAGGTGGAGTGGCACTTGCGATGCGGCACCTAAATCATAAAGAATTACAATTATTGAAACAAAACAATAGGGTGGTTGGATTGTCATCTATTGATAGAAATTTCAAGTTTATGAAGGATATATACAAGGTAAAATGCAACCAATTGCCATTTCCCAAAGTCATCATGGAGACCCTAAGTCCTCTTGAGTTAGTACATGCAGATATATTTGGATTTACAAGAGAACCTTCTCCATATAATAAGAGGCATTTTCTATTATTTTTTGTTGAATGCATCACTATGATCTGGAGTTCTGGACACATTTTAAGAACCAATAGAGCTACTTTCAATGTCTTTCGCAACTCAAAGCTTTTATTTGAAAGACAAAGTGATAATATAATAAAGATATGGGAAATCGATAGAGGAGGTGAACTTATCTATAAGCCTTTCGTGGAGCATTATAGAGATGAAGGCAACGGTAGAAAGCCTATTGTTAATCATCACAATGATTAATCAAAAGGCTTGAATCAAAATTCGAAAGGCTATCGCCTCTTATATCGAACTTCAGAAAAATGGAAATGGGATAATGGAACAACTTAAACCAAAAATTCTATCACTATGGAAGTAGAAGCTAGCACTTCTCGTGAACCAACTAAGTGGATCCTTAAACTTAGATTCGGACGCATATGCCCATGTTCCTTCTGCCTTCTCCAATGTTTACACGGGAGACTCCGAATGAGATTGCTTAAAATGATTATGATTGTTCATTAGTAATAGAAAATGACCTGGGTACTACAGTCATAAACCTTTAGTTGTATGTGAACCATCTAACTTTAGAGAAGCATCTATAAGACAATGCTAGAAGGAAATTCATATACACAAAGCGAGGCTAGTGGTAAAAGCCTCAAAAACTTAATGGGGTTTTGGAGAAGTATATGTGGAACAACCACGAGGTTATGAAATTTAAGGGAAAGAAGATAAAGTTTGTTGCTTAACTGACTTAAGTAAGCTCCAAGAGCATGTAATAGTAGAATTGACAACTATTTCACACAAAACGGTTTCAAGAAGAGCCTGACTGAACCTTCACAATATGCCAAAGAAGAAATGGATTTCTCTCTGTGTGTATGACGGCTTGATCTATATCTGTAACAGTACCATACTCATTGGCGATTATAGAATGTCCACGATGAAAGAATATGAAATGACAGATTTGGATCTCATGAAAAATTTTCCTTGGCAAAGAATGCAGACCAAGAATGAAATTTCTTCAACCAACAAAAGTATATCATGATCTCCTTAAGAAATTTCAAATGGAAAATTGCAAACCCGTGAATACTCCTATGATGACAGGACAAATTAAGCCAAAATTATAGAGCATAATTGATGCTAGTAAATACAGGAGTTTCCCTTATACAAGAGATCATTTAAGCTGTATATATGATCTTAAGGTTGAAGAGGGATCCTAGCAAACTACCTCTTGCTTCAAAAAGGATAGTACATTAGCTTCAAAGTACCAAGAGAAAAGGATCAAGGTTATTTTCGAATGTATAAATCTAAATGCTTCAACTCAAAACATGAAAGTACACAATTATCAACATTCAACATTCTCATATGCTCCTTAAAATGTAAAACGTCCCCTTAAAAAAAGTATGAAGTAGAATTACAATGAATAGTCTAATCACTCTTATGCATCACTCTCATTTTACAGTCAACATTAAAAAAATCATTTGATTAGGTTTCAAATCAACATCACTAAATGACAATTTTGAAACCTCTCTCACCATTTCTACAGTAATTTCATTCCACGACCAAATACAGAATTTCCACGGACTCATCAATACTGAATTAAAATACAAACTCCTACTCTTAGTTTTTCAACAAAAAAAAATTTCTCTTCACAAACCGTTTCCCCTTACCTACCCCAAAAACAACAAAAACTTAACAATGGCGAGAAAATCACAGCTAGAGTTCGCAAAACCAAATTAACGTTCAATATATAGAGAAAATACGACGAAGTAAAAAAAAAACTAACCGCATCAGCATCAGTTTGGGAAACAATTCGAATTCCATCCATATTAACTAAAAGATCGCCATGTCGAAATGTGCCACTTTGAGTTCTACATCAAAATTAACAAAAAAAATCAGAATAAACAAAAATGAAAACGAACTGACAATCAAATCAGTACATTACACAATTTTACAGTAGTTGATGCGATTGAAGAAATAGCTTACAGAAATTTAGCAAGAGAAACTTCATCAGGAGGAACATCGAGCTTAAGATTGAATGCGCCTTTGTTAGGCATCGTTGTTTTTCGCTTAGCTGCTTGTGCTGCAGAGAAAGCTTGAGATTGAGGAGAGAGAAAGAGAAAGAGAAAGAGAAGGGAAAAGTCGTTGCAAAGTCGTCGTTGTTTATATGTTTGTTTTTCTAGCGGAAAAATTCTTTGAATGGTGCGTTCAGACATGTCACCGCTAAGTGATGCGGACAGTAATGTCTGTATGACTAGTAAATTAGAGGTAGGTAAAGGCTTAAGCTCATCATATTTTCTTAAGTGGACTAGTATGCTACTACCACTTAATCATTTTATTTATACTATAGTTGGGGATGGGTTTTATTTGGTTTAAACTTATTTATAGTGAACTTATTAGATTTTCGTATTTAATAATTCTTGGTTTTGTCTTATATATATATAGTTATATTAACCTCTTATTGAACTTAATTGTCATCATTTAGACATGATTAAGTCTATAACTGTTGTTTTTGAAGTTAAGAGAACGCAATCTATACTGTATCCAAAGTAGTAATATAATGGGAACAAAATTAATTGAAATCATTTCAGTTTAAGGTCTTACTGAAACAAGCCATCTATCTAAAACACTACCCAACGACGTCCTTCTTTAATGAACCTCCTTCTTTGTCGAGTCCCTTTTCTGATTTTGGATTCACTCACTGATGATGAAAAAGAAATGACATGTGATGGCTGAAATGCATCTAATTTGCCCAATTTAGTTTGAAAGGGAGTGAAAGTGATGAGATTCTAAACAAATTATGCAATGGATCTTTGAGCGACGATCAGATCTGCCTAATCTGATTTGAATTATCGGGTAGTTTGAGAATTTGTTTTATTCTATGCATTGGGATGATTTTCTAATTTGTCATTTCTTTACCTTCTTTGGAATAATAGATCACTATACTATAAGCTTATAAGGTATGTTTTTAGACCATTAGTTTAAATCTTTGGAACAACTATGTTTAGAGTCATATGCCGTAAGGTAAGTTTATAAACTGTTGGCTTTATGAGGTAAACTTTCAAATATTGATAACTTGAGTTTATAGATCAATATACTATAAGCTTATTGGGATATTTTCCAATTTGTCATCTCTTTAACTACTTTGGAATAATAAATCACTATACTTATAAGGTACGTTTCTAAACTATTAGCTTGTATCTTTGGAATAGAAAGTTTAGAATCATATGTGTCAAGAATATAATTAGGGCTTAATTGCTTGCCTTCTCATTGAAATATTCACAATATATATAGTACAAGAATAGGAAACCTTATGGGATAAGGAAACCTAAATAATATCTATTCAAATAATATATATCTAATTCTATCATTTACACAATAATATATATATTCCTAGGATAATATCTTAACACCCTCCCCCTCAAGTTGGAGCACGAGCGGGATCGAGAATGCCCAACTTGGACAGTAGAAGATCAAACTAAGCCTTGCCAAGAGCTTTTGTAAAAATATCGGCCAATTGCTCCTTCGTAGAAACATAGGAAGGGACAATGAGACCATCAACGACAGCATCACGTAGAAAATGACAATCAACTTCAATGTGCTTTGTACGCTCATGAAAGACGGGTTGTTAGCAAGATGTAAGGCCGACTGACTATCACAAAACAATGGTATAGATTTGGGATGATGAACACCCAAACTAAGCAACAACCCTTTGAGCCATTCCAACTCACAAGTAATAGCCGCCATTGAGCGGTATTCAGCTTCAGCTGAAAAACGAGACACAGTATGTTGCTTCTTGGTCTTCCAAGAAATGGGAGAATGACCCAAGAACAAAATCCAACCAGAAAGAGATCTCCTAGTAACTGGGCAGGCAGCCCAATCAGAATCACACCAACCTTGAAGAGATAAATCACTATCAGCACGTTACAGAATACCCTGTCCTGGAGTACCCTTCAAATACCTCACAACCCGTAGAGCAGCCTCCCAATGTTCATGACAAGGAGCCTGCATAAACTGTGATATGATGTGAACTGAGTAAGCTAAATCTGGACGGGTGACTGATAAGTAGATGAGACGTCCCACAAGACGTCTATAAGCCGCAACATCCTCAAACGGGCCCAGAAACCCGGCCAAGGCGATGATTTTGCTCAATGGGAAAAGCACAGGGCTTAGCACCTAACAATCCTGCTTCAAAAATGATATCTAAGGTGTACTTCCGTTGACATAAAAAGAGACCTGATGAAGCACTTCGAGCAACTTCTATGCCAAGAAAGTATTTCAACAGACCCAAGTCCTTCATTTTAAAACAATCACTCAAATAACCTTTGAAAATCTTTAGAGCAGCGGAATCATTCCCAGAAATGATGATATCATCAACATATACCAACACATTAAGATGGACATAATCTCAAGTGTAAGTAAAAAGAGAATAATCTGAGTAGGATTGAGAGAAGCCATACCCTTTCAGAGCAGACACCAGTTTTGCGAACCAACACCGTGGAGCTTGCTTAAGCCCATACAAAGACTTACGCAAGCGACAAACAAGACTAGGATCCGAAGATTCAAATCCAGGAGGAAGCTTCATATAAACCTCCTCATCAAGATCCCCATGTAGAAAAGCATTGTGAACATCCATCTGATGAAGTTCCTAATTCTTAGAGGACGCAAAAGCAAGAAAAGCACGAACGGTGGTCATCTTAGCTACGGGAGCAAATGTCTCTGTATAATCAATACCAGCTTCTTGATGATTGCCAAAAACCACAATTCGGGATTTCAGTCGCTCGACCTCACCATTAGATTTATACTTGATACGATACACCCATTGACTGCCCAAGGCTCGTTTTCCACGAGGAAGAGGAACAAGGGACCAAGTGCCGTTCTCTTCCAAGGCTCGAATTTCTTCACCCATGGATGCCTGCCAACCTTTATCTTTCATTGCTTCTTTAAATGATCTGGGCTCAGTGTTAGCAACAATGGAAGCAAGAAACTTTCGATATTTCACAGAAAAATTTGCACAATTTATAAAGTGAGCTATGGGATAAGGAGTACCTGAGAGAGATTCATGAGATGAGGTAGACGAAGAGGGACTTTCAGTGGTGATAGCATTGGAGACAAAGTCACGTAACAAAACCGAATCATACTTAATACGATGACCCTTACCAAGAGGAGGAGAAGATGGAGAAGAATGGAGAGGTGGAGAAGAATGGAGAGGTGGAGTAGCTTGGGGTTGTGGTTGGCTATTTGTGGCGGAGTTTGTAGTAGTGAGGTCATTGGAAGATATGTTATAAGGAAGAGAAGTGAGAGAAGGAGAGATAAGGTGGTCGGAATTTTGGTGAAGCAAAGCAGGAGGGGCAGTGATGCCCGCGGGATCTTCCTGCGCCCGCAGCGAGGCCTGCTGCTGAGTTGTAGGAAGCTGTCCACCCGCAAGGTCACCCCGCGCCCGCGGGAAATCGAGTGAAGTGCCCGCAGGGTCAGCCCGCGCCCGCGGGAAAACGAGCGAAGAAGGAGCTTCACCCGCGGAGGAGGCCTGGGCCCGCAGCGAAGTATGCTGCTGGGTCGGGGGAAGCTGCCCGCCCACGGGGTCACCCCGCGCCCGCGGGTTCGACAGTGGCTGGGTTGTTTGTGGTGTTTAAGCATTAGAAAATTCCGCAAAATTGTCATGTATGAAGGAATCATTTTGCGAAACACAAGAAGTGGGATCAAAGTTGACCTCTTCCGGGGTCAAAAATGGAAAGACATCCTCAAAAAATTTAACATCACGAGAGACAAAGAACTCCTTTTTATCTAGATCATACAAACGCCAACCCTTTTTCCCAAAAGGATACCCACCAAAGACACATTTTCTACTCCGACTTGCAAATTTATCACCATGAGTATTGTGATTATGAGCAAAACATAAGCAACCAAAAGTACGAATGGCATCATAGGAAGGAATGGAATCATATAGAATTTGATAACGCGTCTTATTGTCAAGTAAGAGGGATGGGGTTCGATTTATAAGATGAGCAGATGCTAAGACACTTTCCCCCCAAAAATAAATAGGTAGGTGAGCTTGAAACCGGAGAGCTCTCCCTACATTGAGAATGTGTTTCTGCTTACGTTCTACCCTCCCATTTTGTTGTGGAGTTTTAGAGCAAGAAGTTTGGAAAATGATGCCATTGGCGGTAAAGTAATCATTTAAGCAATTGAATTCTGTGCCATTGTCACTTTGTACGACCTTTATGAATTGAGAAAATTGTCGTTCAACCATAGCAACAAAAGACATAAACATACGAAAGACCTCAGTTTTATCCACCAACAAATAAATCCAAACAGCTCTAGAATAATCATCAACAATTGTCAAAAAATAACTAGCTCCACAAGAAGAAACATGTCTATATGAACCCCACAAGTCACAATGAATCTTTTCAAAAATCCTTCTAGCTCGTTTATCACTTAAAGGAAACTTGTCTCTAGAATGCTTAGCACGAAAACATACATCACATGCTTTATTAAAACTACCCTTATGACCACAAAGAGGGGAAAGCAACTTCATTACACGTTCAGAAGGATGTCCCATTCTTTTGTGCCACAAGTCCAAGTCTGAAGACACTCCATGAACTGTAACGTGGGTCACCAAGCTGCCACCACAGAAATAGTATAATCCATCCCGTCTACGACCCGTCCCAATCAGCTCCCTCATGGGGTCCTTTATAGCACACATAGAGGAGTTAAATTGTACAATACATGATAAATCATGAGATAACTGTGAAACCGAAAGTAAATTGCAACCAAAAGATGGAGCATAGAGGACATCGTTGAGAGTAATAGTGGCAGACAATCGAACTGAACCCTTATGAGTAGCCACAACAGAATCCCCATTGGGAAGATTAAGAGGACAAGCAGAAATATTTACCAAGTCAAAGAGCCACAAATTTCTCACAAGTAACATGATGAGTAGCGCCCGTATCAATAATCCAAAGGTGGAAAGAAACGCACCATATTTGAGACGATCATCGGAAATGTTGGCGTTACCAAACATTCCCGCAAGAGCCTGCCATTGTTCAGCATAGAATAAAGAACGAGGAGATGCATCTGAAGCAGCAGAAGAGGCGCCAAGAGCAGCTACATTGGCTTTTGCTTGTGGCCTAGAGCGAGGGATAGCGGGTTTGAGACCCCTACCAGCACTAGAATCAGATTTAAAGCCTTGTTGCCAACCCTCGGGATAGCCAACAAGCTCGTAACAAGTTGAGACATCATGACCATGCTTTTTGCACTGAGAACAGGCTAGCAAAGAAAAACAACGTGAAGCCTCGTGCCCTACTTTCTTACAATGAGTACAAGTAGGACGCTCATACTTTCCACGACCACGTGGCCCCTGAACTGCAAAACACATGGCATCAATCGGTTTTTCATCAACCGTACCATTGGCTAAACGGACACGTTCCTCCTGCACAACCAATTGATAAGCCCGATCGAGAGAGGGAAGGGGATCGGTAGACAAAATAGTCGAACGCAAGTGAGAGTAATAATCATTATGCAAACCCATCAGAAAATCATGAAGTTGTCGTTTTTCACTACGTGCACCATTTAGAGTGTTGGCAATACATTTAGAGCAACTTGTGCAATTAATTAAAGGCTCATGACGATTAAGTTCCTCCCAAAGACTATTAATCTTACCATAGTATTGAGAGACAGACATGGATTTTGGTTGAGAACACTTCGCAATTGCCGTGCGTAATTGTTGAATTCGAGGGCCGTTGACAAGAGCAAAACGAGTTTTGAGATGTTCCCAAAGGCGGGAAGCATCACGGAACTTAGAGAGAGTGGCCTTGACCTCCGGATCTATTGTATTTTTGATCCAAGCGACCAACATAGCATTGATCATAGTCCAATCTGAGGATGTATATGGTGGCTCTGCTTCGGTGATAAAGCCATCAAGAAAACCAAATTTACGTCTGGCCTCAAGAGCCATCTGAATATCTGCAGCCCAATCGTCATAATTATCGTTACAAAGACGTGTAGGAGTGATATAGTCACCGGGTTTATCTCCGGCACCAAGATAAAAGGGAGAATTGGGGTTGTAAGTAAGGGGCGGTGGCGGTGGTGATGCATCGGCCATCAAGAAAAAAATTTGAGACGAAGAAGAAGGATGGGGCGCCGAAGAGGAGAAAGAAATTGAAAGAGAAAAATTTTGCCTTACGGCTCTGGTACCATGTCAAGAATATAATTAGGGCTTAATTGCTTGCCTTCTCATTGAAATATTCACAATATATATAGTACAAGAATAGGAAACCTTATTGGATAAGTAAACCTAAATAATATCTATTCAAATAATATCTATCTAATTCTATCATTTACACAATAATATATATATTCCTAGAATAATATCTTAACAATATGACATAAGTTTAATTTTTAAAAGTTGGCTTTAGGAGGTAAACTTTCAAATATTGAAAAGTTGTGTTTATAGACTAATAATTAAGTTTTTAAAGGATACCTTGTGTGTTACAGACTAATAGCTTAGGCATGTTTATTATCATTTTTTAGTTCTTTTGAAAACAAAATACCAATATATGAAAACCAGATGAAACAATATCCAATTTTTTGTTGTCAGCTATCTAAATAAACATGAGTACTATCAGTACGACTCATTTTAAGAACTTTTTACAACTTATATCATAGGACTCTAAACATAACAGCAAACAGGATACTAAAACTGATATTGGACGAGCCCGTGTTTATAAATTTTTGATTTGTAAATTGATAGCTAATGTTGTATTAGATCATAAACATATATTATAAACAGATAGCTTATAATTATAACCTAATAAAACTTTCTTATAACCTAGTAGGTTATGTTTATACACTGATAAATCAATCCTATAAACTAATGGTTTATGTTTATAATTTGATTTCATACCCAATACAAATTTCTCTCATGTTGCATTACTATACCAACCACAACCAACCAAGGTCAGGAATCAGCGGTAGCACAGTATACAGTATATACAATATACACTACGCAAAGCAGGTTCAACTGGCGCTATCCAAGACCCTACCCAGAAATAAGATCCTTCTGATGCTACTAATCCCAAAACAGTACAACATAGATCTCATTAAATCACTTCCATAAAAAGCTCCAACTCTATGTGTCAATCATGTTGAAGGAATATTTTGATAACAGCTGCGGTATCCCTGCTATAATGGGTCCGTATGTCTACAAACATCAGACATTAAGCTTGTCAGTTAGGAAAAAAAAAATCTCCATAGCATTTCAAAGAGAAGAAACTTGACCTTCAAAGAATCCAGCATCAAATAATCAGACGGCAAATACACTGAAAATGAACTTAAGCAACTACTATGATCATAGAGTTGAGTCTGAAAACAAAAAGGTGTCGCGCAATGTATTGAATAAGTAGCCGCCATTTAAGAGCTAACTCACCATGCCCCCATTAAACAGGTCTTTACGTGAATCTTCGTACACAAAGCATATGACCTTTTACTGAAGAAAGGGCAGCATCCATAAGAGGCAATATATATAGAGATTGGCACACGAAGATCTAAAATGAGAGCAACTGAAATGATCATGGACTTGACACTTGAGTCAAGAAATGCATGACTCTTCGGGAACAAAACACTTGATCTCTAAGTGAAGAAAAACTGCATCGATGATGAGAGGCACTGCGTATATTAGAATCAGCATGAAACGATCATAAATTGAATCAGACAACTTGAACAACATCTATGTGAAATAACTATTTTGCACCTAGACCTAACAAAATTTATATCAAAAAGAAAATGTATAGTTTTGGACCTAAATATATTTACTCTGAAACCATAAAATATAATGTGTACAAACTCAAAAAAGATTTGACCCAAAACCGAGCCGTACCAGACCTGAATGTATAAGATTTGTGGGGCCAATTTGATAAGTCTATTTATCACCACATTTAGCAGATTTCTATGTTTCCTTAAACAATGCAAGTGAATAGGATAAGTAGTGCGTCAATTGAATCGTAGTTGCTAGTAACGAAGAGATATTACATGGTACATCACGAGCAACCTAGAGGTGGCTTTTGAGATTTCTCTTTAACTGCAACAAACAAATGTTGCTCCCTTTTACCACACCTGTCATAAATTTACCACACAGCACACAGGCATCATACCACGAAATGCACCTAGCAGAAGTCCTCTACTGACATAAAAATCTCAAAGAGCAAAGACTGTAGGAAAGGGTTTCGATTCGCTCCCTTTTGGCGACAGAAGATTGGGAGCATAGCAAAATCTATGCAGTTTCAAAAAGATCATTCACTTCAAACCAAAAGATGGCAATAAAAATAGCAATGAAAGAAAGGAGAATGAAGCTGACAAGGACCAGCCCAACCAAGACTTAAGTGAGGTTTCGTTTCCATACAACTCAATTCACAATTCTCACAAACAGCTGAAACATATGATATATACCTTGTGATTTTCATGAACCTGGCACAACGGAACAGCAAGCAGCGTTAAATTCTTTGGCACAATAAACTTTCGACTTGCTGGAAGTTTCACCAAAAAGAGCTTAGAACACTCCTAAAAAACAATAGTAAATTCAAATCCGTGAATTTCACCAGCGTTAATTGCAGTGAAATAAATTTAGTAATCGATGAGTCAACACGCACCTTAGGCTTCTTAATATTAGGAGGCATATATGGGTAGAACAAGGTCTCAAAATCTGGCCTCCACCACATTCCAAGGCATTCTCCCACCTAATTTTAATAAAATCACCTAATAGAAGTTGTAAATCACAGATCGAGATTTCACTAGATATAAATTATTATATCAAGAGTGATCAAAAATTGAAATTACCTCCCATTCTGTTTCATCACTGCCTTCATCAAGAGATAACCTCCTTGAAAGTTTGCGTCGCAAACCTTCAATATCTAAAGCAATAGCAAAATAAGCAACCACACTCCCTCTAATTCTAAAGCAACAGGAAAATAAGATCGCGAAAAAATTAGTACGATGAGCATTACCTGATTCACCCTGCCTTAAACGACCTCCGGGAAGGTTAAAAATACGATTCTTCACTTGTAGCAATAAGAGATGTGGGTGTTTAAAAAGCTCAACCTGAAATAATAAATTCCGTCAATGGAACACAACACTTTCTTATTCTACAAAAACAAGCAACCAACATAACAGGGCTGATTAAAAACAGAAAGGGCCTTTTACAACAAGCTGAAATATTAACAACCTATCCTTGCCTAACCATACCTTACTCTAACGGCCCATTCGGTATACAATAATATGGTAAGGCATTTATACGTAATTTGTAAGGAATTTATCAACTATCAAGCCAATGCCCATGGTAATGAAACTTCATCTATCAACATGTACTTTCGATTACAATTTTCCATTATTACTCAATATCACCTGCAAAAGTGATGGTGGATGGTAATGGAAATTAATGAAGAAAAAGAGGAAGAGAATGGACAAGCAGTACTATGCAGATCCACAAAATTTACTGTCGGGAAAACAATCACAATGTGTTGACATGAAGCAAGAAAGCAAGCGTCAAACTTTTGTAGATAGAACACGACTCGCGGAGGACCAGACGAAGCGCGGAATTTTGCCGCAGGTCGCGGTGCTCGTCGCGGGCCGCGAGCAGTGCGAAGTCGTTTTCTTGATCGTTAGTTTGTTGCCGGTTTTGTTAATCTTGTTTTCTGTATTTATTTTATTTGTTATCTTTTTTATTTACTAGAGGTTGATGTAATTAGGGAATAAGATAGATTTTGGTAGGCAATCTTTTGGGATTTAGACTTGGAGAGCAAGTACTTTTCCTAAAAGGTTTAGGGTTTATATTTAGCTATAAATAGGGGGAGTCTTTTATACTAAACATCAGTGATGCGAGACACACACATACATTAAGGGATTGTATAATTGTTGTGAGGTTGAATACAATAATATAATACTATTTGAGGGGAGGAAATTTAAATTTCCTCATTAAACACTTGTTCATATTCCCTTTAATTCTTGTCATACTTTGCATTACAATTTTATTTTGTGAGAGAGAGTCTTATTCTTTTGTTTGCAACGATTCTGGTAATCCTTACGCCCACGCTTCCGCACAACATTTACTTACTAATACATTACTATTACCACAAATCACAAATCAGAGGAGCAAAAAAATTAAATAACAGAGGTTTCTATTTGACTACAGCTAGACTGAACCCTATACCAAATTTCCCAGAAACAGCAAGCTGCAAAGATTGAAACTTATGTGTACAATGAAAAAATTATGTTAGATAAACCTCAGCTTTCGTCTCTTCTACACAGTTACGTTCTTATTTGATTACAACTAGACTAAGGGTCTAAGGCTCCGTTTGGTTGTAACTTGTAAGGAAAATGATTTCCAAGTGTCCACTTTCTATTTTTCATTTTTTGGCTGTAAGGTGTGGAAAATAGTTTTCCAAAAGATAGAATATAGTTTTGCATGGAGGTTCCATTTGTTCGGGTGGAAAATAGTTTTGCATGGAGGCCCTGTTTGGAAAATGGTTTTCCTCCGTCTTTCCATTTTCCTTTGTTTGTTTTTGAAGGGGTGGAAAATACTTTTACAAGATGAAAACTAATTTTATTTTGTAAAGAATGTATACCACATTTTCCTCCTCACTCCTTACTTCAGTTTATTCTCTCCTCCCATCTTTCGTTCTCTTTTACTTTACTTTATTGACCCTTTCTCCCTAAGTTTTCATCTGATCAAACGAACAAAAGAAAACTTTTTCTAAAATCATGTTTTCCATTGAATATTGTTTTGCATAAAAAGAAATTTGATGTGAAAATTGTTTTCTATTAAAACAAATGGAGCCGAAATGAAATGCAATTTCCTCCTTGTTCCATACCTTCCTCTTTTCTTTCTCCCATTATCCACCCATTTCTTTCCAATTCTTCCTTTTTAGATAAGGAAAGCAAACAAAGCAAAACTAATCTACAAGTAAAATCCTTTTCCATGAAAGATCATTTTCCGTCCAACCAAACAGAGCTTGATACCAAACAATTCTATTCCAAAAAACAGCAAAATAAAAAAACAGAGTCAACATATGAACAGTGACATAAGCTACGACACATGAACAAAACTACTATTCAAGCAGCCAATTCTACACCAAGAAGATCAGATGAATGAAAAAGTAAAACAAAAGGGTGGAGAAGATTACCAGAATTACAGCTTGAACACAGGTCCTTAATCCACGAGCTTCATAACTAAAGAGGAATACCACCCAGAAACGCGAAAACTAGAATTACAAAAAATCAACAATCTGAATCTAATATAAATCAATGAAAGAGGAGTAGATGAGTGAATAGTACTTGGATTTTAATCGAAGAAGGGAGTGATCCTTAATAAAAAGAGCATCTTTGGAACCAAAATAGTAGCGACTCAAAGGGTAAATATCAAGCACAGTATTAGCTGAGCTGATGCTTTCTTCTGCGTGATTATCACCGCCATTAGCAAGCACCACCATTTCTCCTTCTCTCATCATTTTCCTCACTTGAAATGTTGAATAACTATTTAGAGAAGAGAGAAGGAAAGGTTAAGGAGGTGGATGAAAATGGAGTCGTGGAGTGTTCTGTTTCTACTTTGTAGTAGACGGTGGCAGGTATAATTTTGGATTATGACGCTTTTTGAAACCCATAACTTCTGGCGCAACTGACACGAGCTTTGCTCTAATTCGTAGTCCGATAAATAAATTAGACAAATGGCAACGAACCATTAATCGAGGTAATGAGGGTGTTTTTGGTAATTGGCTGGTGGCTGGTGGCTGGTGGCTGATGGCTGGTGGTGTAGCTGGATTGACCGACTATTTTTGGTAGCTTGTTTGACTGGCTGTGTAATTATTGACTGTATATAAGACTGTTTGGTAAAAACGGCTGTTAGTATTGGCTGTTAAGTACAAAATTAAAGCAAAAGGCCAAGGGACAAAAAAAAGATGGTAAAAGTAGTTTTGTCTTTTGGCTTTTTGCCGCGTTGGCTTTTCAACTACTCCAAAAGCCGTTTACCAAACACTTTTTTGACTGTTTGACCAGATTTAAAAGCCAAAAGCCAATGAAATAGCCACCTAAAAGCCATTTACCAAACACCCCCAATAACTACTAGTACTATCTCCGTATACAATTAGTTGCAACTTTTTCACGCACTCAATTTTTGGATTAGAGACACATAGAAAGAAAAAAGTGGGGGTAATTGGAGAGGGATAAAGAAATAATATTACCAAAAAGGAGTGTTGCAATAGTTAGAAAATTTCTAATATAGAAAGTGTTGCAACTAACTGTTGACGGAAGTAAAACTAGTTTTTACATCGAAGCAAAAAAAAATTGAAAGCTCCTCGTTTACGTGTAAGAAAAGACTAGTTGTTTATTATGGTACGCCAATTAAAGCATTTTTGGTCAGCTTTTCCCAATCTTGACCTCAAAATTGACCCTTTTAAGGCCAAAATGGCCCCAAAACCTTAATCGGACAATTCTTTTAGTGAAAACCTCTAACCCTAATTAACCCCAACTAACGTTTTGTTTAATGTAATATTCCCTTAGAGAATTCGTCCAAACTACAGTGGTACAATATAGAATCCAAAACAATTTTGGTTACCAAATAGAAATGTCGAAAGTATAGTGGTACTAATGTAGAATTTCCCAAAAGGATATATAGGACAATAGGAGCATTCTTTGAGGCCCGCATGGTCCATAAGAGAAATTAATGATTAGCTCACACGGATTTGTTCCACTGTGGTTGTTACAGCCATAAGGAGGAGCCTCCATTGCGCATCTTGTGTAACATCAAGGAAAGGATTTTTCCTTTTGGTCTGGGCCATGAATGCCGGAGCCACTTTCAACTCATAGATGTGGCCGACGTGACTTGGTAGCAAGAAGGCCCACCTTGAGAACTAGTAAATCCGCTTGTAGTAGAGAAGAGGCATAAACGACACGAACCCTGTCGGATAATGGGGCAAAAGGAGGTGCCAACGGATTGATGCCCAACGGCTAATGAAGGACGGAGAAGAGAAAGGTATATAAACCAAGCAACAAAATGAACAGTTGATGCCCTGATGATGAAACTTGGAAAATGTACTAGCGGATTTGATTATAAAGTCAAAAGTGATGAATCGGCCTCCAGTCGTGACACCAAGTATATTGAGAAGAGAAATAAACCACATGATGATGCATTAACTATTCAGAAAATCCAAGGCATGATAACTGTAATACCCCGAATTTTCAAAGCTTATTTTATTATTTCTTAAACTTTAATATTATTTTCCACTTAAATTTATTTACCGATAATTCAAGTTTATTTTATAATAATTTTTATTATAAATGATTTCATTTAGTTTTTGAATTAATAATGTTTATTAATAATAATTTCATTTAGTTTTTGAATTATTTAACGATTTTATTAAAAATAATTTATTTAGTTTTTGAATTATTTAGTGATTCTATTTAAATGATTTAATTTAAATATATTCTTTTTACAAACTAATTATTCATTTTATTATTTCTAATTAATTTAATTATTATTGAAATATTTACTTGGTTGTGGGCATTCTTATTCAAACCATTGTCCATCCACATTGACAAAAACCCATTGAAAGCCCAACCCAAACAAATACCAAAGTTCAAATACCTTAGCCCAAACAAAAAAAAGAAAAATAAAAACACCAAAATCAGAAAATAAAAGTCTGATTCACTCTTTCTTCAACCTTCCTCCCTCCCTCATGTGACTACAACACATCCAAGAGCAAAAATCCAAACACTCCATCGCTCTTGTCAGATTTCATCAACACTCAAGCTAAAACTTAGGAAAATCTGAGCAAAGTAGTCAAAACAATATCAGATTTTCTAATTCAAAGATCTTCGAGCTTGACTCCAAGCTCAAAAATCTGACCCAATTCCTCTATAAATACTTTGCTATACCCATTCAATTGCTCAAACAACCCTCTACATTCTAAGGCTGCTTCAATTTCTCCTCTCTTTGATTTCTGATTTTAATGTTGAAAAACCAAAGAAAATTTTACAAATTTGACCACCAAATGAACCACCTTCGACCCACCTCTGAAACCGCCGCAAACCACCATGAAAACCGCGCCACCCTCGCCGTACATCTTCTCCGCAGCACCACCACCCAGCCCTCCCTCCTCCTTCGCCCAAAAACGCAGCCAGGCCAACATCCCCTGCAGGCCTTCCCTTTGCCTGAGCCGCAAACCGTGCGCCCTCCTCCTCCGTCCAGACCGCCTCTACCCTCGCCGGCGTTGCCTGAATCTTCGCCGTGCGCCACCCAAAACCGCCTGCTGCCGCCAGCGAGCCACCTTCCCTTTCCCTTGCACGCCCTCCTCTGATTTTTTTTTCCTGTTCTTCCTTAAACTGATTCATTGAATCAGTAACTCCCCCCCCCCTTTATTATCACGTTTTATTTTAAAATAAAAATAAAGTATTTTATTTACTTATTTAAAATTAATTGGTTGCCTAATGGTGTTTGACTTAGTCTTTAATGACCTAAACATATTTCTTATGTTTATAAAATAAAGTTAGTTTCCTATATTTAGAATAATTGTTTAAGTTATTGGAAAATTAAAAGTTAAAGTAATCTTTAAGTACTTAAAATGATTTTTATAAATAATTTGAAACCATAAACTTTGGTTCATGAAACTCTTTTGAAGTAATTAATAAATTTTATTTAAGTTATTTGAATTATTTAAGTTGTTTATTTTATAAATAAAATAAAGGGGTTATTTAGGAAACTAATTTTAGATCCCGTTTAATTGTAGATTCCGATCTAGTAGAAGAAGATTATCAAGAGTGCGATCAACTCGTGGCTTAACTTCGGGCACGCTTCAAGAGGTAATTTTCAATGTCCATCTAAACGTAGATCCCGTAGTATAAAATAATTTAATTACGTGACTAGGTGATTAGAAATATGGATCATAATTATGGAACTATTATGGATTATAACTATTGACCTAAATGCGGATTATGAATACGATTAGTAAGATGACTAATGACTATGAATTATGGATATGGATCATGAACATGGACTATGAACTATGACAATGATTATTATAGTATCATAAACTTCGTAATTAAACTCGATAACGACTTAATCTTTTATCCTCGGCATTTGTTTAATTAAAGATTAATTGTTAATGTTATTATTATTATTATTATTGTTCTTATTATTTATTATGAATATTATTATCACTATTATTATTATCGTTATTATTATTATTATCAATATCATTGTTACTATGCTATTATTGTTATTAAAGTTGAAAATGGAAATTGAAAATGAATTGATTATGAATTGGAAAATGATGGGTTATTAAATTTACTAGTGATGGTTTGTATATGAATGAAAATGGGCTTTTTGGATAAGCCGTGAATAAATTGAGTTATGGATGTTGGAATGAATATACTCATACTTGGTTAAATGAGATGATGTATATGTGATTTAAGTGATGACTTTCATAAAATATATTAATCACTTAAAGTGGAATAACGAAAGGAAGTGATGAACAGGTTGCCCTGTATGGGAGGTTCAGCAGCCACCTACATGTTTTCTAGTTACCATGCTGATTTTTCTGTTATTGTCTTCCTTCTATCTTGATGTGTTCCAAGTTAGAGGGGGTGTGCACACTAGGGACTCTGTTTTATGGCCAATTTGATTTTGTGGGTGGATTTACGTGGTGTATCACCGGCCCACATGTGAGTGGATTTACGTGGTGTATCACCGGCTCACATTAGCAAGTGGATTTACGTGGTGTATAACCGGCTTGCTAGCGTTCTCCTTCCCTTTCGTAAATGAATTGGAATATTATATTAATGTGACCTTTTAATTGTATAAGTTTATGTGCAATGCTTTTCAACTCGACTTATATATTATTTTCAAATATTTTAACTTAAGTACTTTACGGGGTGGAGTTGGAATTACTCAGTTTATCTGATTTTTGGGAGCTTTTCTCTCTTGTCTTTTTCAATGTTCATTTGCAGGTGGGTGATCGAGGGGGAATATGAGAGATCAACTAGAAGTTGTCATTCACCTAGTTTAATATTTTTGATTCCGCTGGAACTCTGAAACTCGTAGTATTTAGTACTTAACGAACAATTTAAATTTGGTTGTAAGGATTAATTAAGTTGGAATGAATATATTTTAGTTACTTAGCCTTGCACTTAATTCCAAGGGGTTGAGTGCGGCGGTAACGCTCCGTCCGAGTCGAACCCTCGTTGATTTCCCATCAAACGAGCTTTATTAATATAATAAGGGTTCGGTTTGGGCGGGGTGTTACAATAACAATGTTGTCAAACATCAGTTTGTTAGAGATTTTCATGGCAATTACCGCTATGCAAAGCTATACACGAAGAGGATTGACAAGTTGAAAATACCCAGAGGCCGGCTATACCAACCTCCAAATTTCCAACAATTTGATGGAAAAGGCAACCCCAAACAAAAAATTGTCGATATTGTAGAAAACATGCAACAATGTTGGAATCAATGGAGATTTGTTGGTTAAGCAATATGTTTTTGTTCTCTAAAGGGGATTGATTTCGATTGGTATACAGATATTTCACCAAAAGCCATAAGTAGTTAGGGCCAAATGGAGGAGGAATTTCTAAACAGGATTTACATGATCGAGTTGAGCAAGACAGAGTAATGAAAAGATAAACTTGTGGTTGATTACATCCAACGATGGCATGTTTTGAGTCTTGTTAACCCAATATAGTTTTGACGACGACAAACTAAAGTAATTAACTAGCTAACAGAGTTTGTAAATTCTATGTGTGCAAGAATCATTGTAAAAGGTTGAGCGTATAGCATTGAGAATGCTTGTTGATAAAGGTTTGCAAGGTGCATTGTTCTTATGGATAATGAGAATACTACAATCAAGGTTGAAGTGAAGAGGCTTGACTTGAAGATTGAAGTGAATATATTCAAAGGAACAACTTCCTAACATGAAGGAAGCTTAGAATGCATGAGTTTGTATTTAAAAGGGATAGTGATTCGAAACGATAAAGAAACTTGAGTTGTAAAGTTGAAATGAAGGTTTAGAGTCTCTAGTTAAGTTCGTAGGTTTAATAAGTCCAAATGGTAAAATGGTTGTGTGAGTTTCTATTGATTAAGTCTACAAGTTCCTTGGTATGGAAACTTGGTAGATGAGAATTGTTGTGGTAACATAGGAACCCATACAAACACATAGGAACTTCAGTTAAATGTTAAGCAATGTTTCCGAAGTTTGATAATTGGGAATCGAGTTTTGTTCCTATGTTGGGAACAATGATACCACGTATTTATAGAGTTTTCTCCCTTATTTACAAGCTAATTTGTATGTCATTGGAGCTCTTCGAAGCTATTTTGTGCTAACTATCGTATATAGTTGTGGTTTTGTATTTTAGTGTTGAATTGCAGGTTTTATGGAGTTTTCTCCTTATTTCCGAGCTATTTGGAAGCAACAACGGCTTTACGAGATGTTACGAGGCACGAAGGATGGCTCACGAGCTTTATGGATAGTTTAGGAGGTCCCAAGACCTCTAAACGCGAAAAATTGAGAGCCAAAGAGTCAAAAGGAGTTTTCCGTACTCCGATCGGGCAAGAAATGATCGGGCGGTGATTTATTGATCGGGCGGTGAAGTTACGCACCCGATCGGGCGGACATCACCCGATCCCTTCGGGTGGAAAAGCGAAGAATTTTAGTTAAGCGAAATTAAGCCCAACCCGATCGAGCAAAGGCCACCCGATCGAGCAGGCCCACAAAAAAGTTGAGTGATATTGAATACTGTTGCTGTGCGCCAAGGAGGAAAGAGATTGGGCCTTTTACCCCAGGCCCGATCGGGTGAAGTAAGCCCACACGATCGGGTGGAAGTTCAGCTCCCCAGCTTGCTGCACGTGTGATGCTGCTGGGCCCAAGATTAGTTTGCTGGCTGCTGTTGTGATAAGGGGGACATAAGTGGCCCACTTGTGTATACATGCGTGCAGCGTGCTGCGTTAGTTGCTGGGCAGGAATTGGGTGGACCCGATCCTGGACCCGATCGGGCCAGTGATCGGGTGGGTCCATGTTGGCTCACTTTGTTGTGCTGTTGGCGTGGAAATTGAGAAGGAAGTTTTGGAAATTTTTAGTGTGGACCCGATCGGGTGGCCCTTTGCCCGATCGGGTCCCGCACTCGTCAACGCAAAACTTTTATCTTTAATTCCGCTTTTATCTAGACTTTTGGGGGTATTATAAATACCTTTTCCTCATTATTTTAGAGACATCTTTTTATTCTGTTTTTATTTCCATAGTTCTTAGCTTAGTTTTTTTTAGTTTAAACACTTTAGATTAGATTAGATTAAAGGTGATTGAACCTTGGATTCGATTTCAATAAAAGTTCTTGCTTTCCGTCAATTGGTATTCTTCTCTACTTTAATCTCTCTTATTATTCTTGATTGCTTAGTTTATTTATTTATTCATTCATGATGCAATTATTAGGGTTTATTATTAGTTTTATTATAGTTGATCTAATTATATCTGAGTAGTTTAATTTCTAGGGATTTAGAGAGGGAAGCCATGTTTATACCATAATTATTTGAATTGCCATTAGTTTCTAGGGTTTGATGAGATAGGTTATGGTGTGATTTGTTCTTATTGAGTAATTAACGTTATTGCGCAGTTACTTTGATTACTTGAGGTTAATAATCATTTGCACACATCCGTCTTACTTTTAGAGGCCTAGTACACACTAGTAATTCTGATTATGTTTGTGAACATGCTGCATATGTTGAATTATGGGCGTTGAGACTTAATCATAGCTTGACATGGCTCTAATCTATCGTTTTTCGACCTAGGTTCCGATAGTTGTTTGATCCTTTGATTGGTATAAGCATGGTGGACCGAACTAATTCCCTAGCCTTTTATTTTATAGAGTAAAAATCCATTTTATATTTTTTTTAGTAGTTAATTAATAGTTCAGCTGATTTCCGTCTGATCTTGTCTGAAGTAGCTTTTTGGCTAAATATTAACTTAGAACTCCGTCTCTCTGTGGATTCGACCCTACTTCCCTTGACTACTATTGTTAGAGGACTTAGGAATTATCTTTGATTAGGTGATACGGCTTTAGCCTGTCAAACAAACATTGGCACAGTTTGGGAACACATCAAGAAACGTGTCTAAGGATTAACAAAGTAAATCTAATATCTTAAGCATGTAGTCTGATGTTTTAAATAACAGTAATTTATATGTCCTAGTTAGTTTAGGTTGGATCCACTTATTTAGGAAATTAGTTAGGAAAAGATTTTTAAAATATTTTCTAATTTGAAAATTATCTTATTTTAAATCCTTATCTTTTTATTTTAAGTAAATCAAAAGATTTTCTTTTTAAATAAAATCTGATTTTTGATTTTTAATTAAATAATTAAAAAGATATTTTTCCTTAGATAATTAATTTTAAAATGGTTTAATTGTTTTCCAAGAAAACACTAAATATGTTCATTACTACTGCTACATGTTTAATTGGAAAATTAGTGGAAAGTTAAAAGATTTTCTTTTTAAATAAAATCAGATTTTCGATTTTATTTAAAATAAATTAAAAAGATATTTTTCCTAAAGTAATTTATTTAAAATGGTTTAATTGCTTTCCAAGTAAACAATAATTACAATATTTACTACTGCTACACATTCGGCTAAGTTAGAGGGTTAGTTTCTTTATTCCCAAGCAATTTAATTAGTGGAGATCATGGGGTTAGTGGGTTAATTAGTGGTAAGTTATTTCATGAATTAATTGATTATAAATAGGCGCCTAATCCCAAGTTTAAACTGTCAGCCTTTAAATAGTCCCTCCACATAGAGTGTTAGACTTTAAACAGTCCCTCCACATAGAGTGTTGGACTTATAACAGTCCCTCCACATAGAGTGTCGGACTTTAAACAATCCTTCCATATAGTGTGTCATTTTTTAGTATTCCTTCCATAGAGTGTTTGACATCGGTTTAATTGAGTTTAACTAAGATAGAGTCGGTACCTATTCATTCCTTCATTATACTCTTGTGTTCCTTATTCATTTTCTACTTATCCCCTTATTGTTTTTATCATTTGTAATCTTGGTTTTGGGGTAAGGGGATTTTAAGTGAAATCTTGTATTGAGAAAAGTTTTGAGTAAAGCAAGAGAAAGGGGAAGAAACTTGAGTGAGTTTCATTGTAAGTGTGAGGCTTTGAGTGAAACAAGAGAAAGAGAAAGGAACTTCAAGTGACATTTGAGAGGAACAACAGTTAGTGGGAACTGTTGTTGGGAACTTGAGTTTAGGAACTCAAGTTGTGGCCTGAGAGAAGTAATAGGTTGGTAATAATAGAGTCGTTGGCTTGTAATAGTGGAAAAGTTTGAGGCAAAATCCCTTCTGGTCGAGGTTGTTATTCCAATTAGGCCTGGAAAGTTTTTCATCGTTAAAATCTCTTGTGTCTTTCTCTTGTTCCTTTCGTTGTTTTATAATTCCGCCAAAAGTAACGTTTATCTCTCACACTATAACCCCCCTTCTTATAGAGTTCCCTTAGAAGTCAACAAGTATATAGTGGAAAGATCGTTTATCAGAGACTTCTGCTATTGAAATGTTCATCCAGAAGATAAAGTGGGACCTTATGTATATTTTACAAGGTATAAAATCCAAATCTTTCAAGAATTGGCAACACAAGCTCATGACATAAAGATCACCATTGCCAACCTTAATGGCAGTCTGTCATAGACGGTTGGTCATATGGTTGGGAGTCTATACACGCGCATAGCCATTTGGCTGCACCTCTGTCACAAGTGCCTGACCATATGGTTGGGCGTTTGTTACAAGCGCCTGGCTATATGGTCAATGGGTCTTGGGTAATAGGTCGATGGTGCACACGGAAGCATGAAGAGGAAGCTGCACACAGGTCTCCAATGAACAATGAACAATTACCCAATGAACATCAGTTAGACATCACCCAATGAACATCACCCAATGAACATCAGTTGGACAACATTCAATGAACATCACCCAATGAACAGACTCCAAAATTGATTTGACATGTTTTCACAAATTAAAAATTTGAAAACGTCACCCAATGAACATCAGTTTATGTCAAAAGAACACTAAGTTCACATACAAAGAACAATAATCAGTTCCCCAATGAACAAGACTCCAAAATTAATTTGACATGAAAATTTTCAAATTTGAAAACGTCAACCAATGAACATCAGTTTATGTTAAAAGAACACTAAGTTCATTCAAATGAACATATAATTAATCAAAAGAACATTTCCAATTCTTAAATATGATTCAAGCTTTTAAAATTTCGAAATATATAACCATAAAGCAATGTACAATTAAGTTTAGTTAAAAGAACGTCTATTTCACTTAAAAGAACATCAAATCAAATTAAAAAAACATTTACAATTTTTAAATATGATTTAAACTTTTGAATTTCGAAATATATAATCTTAAAGCAATGAACATCAAATTCAGTTAAAAGAACATCAAATCAAATCAAAAGAACATTTTTACACTCTTTGGAAATTTGAAAATTTTCATGTCAAATATAAGAATTGAACTGATGTTCTTTTGATTTAACTTATTGTTCTTTGTGAGTGAACTTAGTGTTCTTTTAACATAAACTGATGTTTATTGGGTGACGTTTCAAATTTTAAAAAATTTGTGAAAACATGTCAAATCAATTTTGGAGTCTGTTCATAGGATGATGTTCATTGGGTGATGTCCAATTGATGTTCATTGGGTGATGTCCAATTGATGTTCATTGGGTAATTGTTTAGGTTCATTGGGTGATGTTCACTATTGATCCGTGCATAGCTTCCTCTTCATGCTTCCATGTGCACCATAGAATTTGCGGGTCTTGGGTGTTTGTTACAAGGGTCTGACCCTCCCAAGTACGGTTTCATGCAATAAAGTTGGTTAGTAATTATCTTCCACGCCATAAGCAGTGGTGAAAACCTTGGTCACGTCAAAGTCCAAACTCCTCCAAAGTACTCTTTGTTTTCAAATTCCGCTAATGTTGTTCGTTCTAGTGGTTGTGACAGAGGTGAACGTGGTGGTGTTAAGGAGGTGATCAAATGTATTGGGTACTAGTGATTGTGGTGTTCTTAAGACGTTGATTAGAAGTGAATGGAGGTGGTGGTGATTGCCTGATTGGTGAGGCTAAGGAGGTGTTGGATTGTTGGTGCTAAGGAGTTGGTCAGAGGGGCAGCGACGGTTCTAAGGTGGTAGTGGTGTGTAGAAAAGGGGAAACCATTCATATAGGACTTCAGTGGGACTTGGATGGGATTTTATAATAGGAACTAGATTTATACCCGTGCAAAAACGCACGGGCTACAAAAGGTTCTATATAAAAGGTTATGGCCCTGTTTGGCAAACAGAGTTTAGAGTTAGAGGTTAGAGTTAAGAGTTTGCTGTTAGAGTTTTTACTTTTTTGACTGCGGATTTGACTGCTGTTTGTATAAATGTGTTTGGTAATATTTAGCTGTTTGATTAAAGTTAATAAATATTTTACCATATAAAATGATAATTATAAACTAAAAAAACTGTTTATATACTAATCAATTACCCTACTCTCTCCTATCATTACTCACCTCACCCTCACCTCCCTTTCTTTCTCCTCACCCTCACCTCACCACACTGAATTCCACCCATCTCTCATGAGTCACGATCTCTACAACCGCCACCAGCGTCATATCAACAACCGCCACCAGCGTCATATCAACAACCACCACAACCATCTTACCAACCCTGGAATTCCGTCGTTCTCTCTCCTGCATTCACCGACAACCACCACCAGGTAGTTCGATCTCCTTCTTTCTCTCTCCTCTTCTTCATGCTAGTCACAAATTCAATAGCGTAACCACCACAAATCACTCCTCTTGATGTGGTTTTTTCTGTTTTTTGGTTGTGCGAATTGGCTTCCCTGTGGTTCATTGGAATTGGGGTTTGAGTTATTTTTTTCGGTTGTTCATGGTGGTTTCGGTGGTTCGTGGCAGTTCGAATTCAGTTTGAAGTTGTTTATGGTGGTGGTTTTGGAGGTTCGAATTGGTTTTTGGGTGGATGTCAGTTGTGGATTTTGGTGGAAGTATTGGTGCTTGGTGATGGAAGTGTTGTTAGATTTTGGTGGTGGAAGTGTCGGTGGACTTTGGTGGAAGCATTGGGTAAATTATGGTAATTAACAATGAATAAATTGAGTTTAAAATGTTGGTTTAACAAAACTCTGATGAAAACGTTGCTAAATGCAGCATTTTCAAAATCAGAGTTTTGGGTTCCAAAACTCTCTCCAAAACTCTAGCTCACCAAACACCCATATTAGAGTTTTGACTAGTCAAAACTCTAAAATGGGTTAAAAACTCTAAAAGCTCATGAAAAAGCTTTGTGCCAAACAGGGCATATATATATAAGAAACTGAATCTATACTAATAATAATTCAACCCAATGAAAGTTAATCAAGAATAAAACAAATTATAATTGTTTGAGAAATTTAGTCTTAAGTTAAAAGAATGTCTACAGTATAAGGGTGTCATTATATTAGTACATATTATGTGTTATTAACCCGTTAAATTCAAATTTATTGTTCAACTCATTTTTTTTGTTTCTATTATTCATAAGCAGGGGAATACCAAGTAAAATTGGAGAGCATAAATTTGTGTATATTACAATATTTGTAATCTACATTTTTCAAAATAAAAATGAAAAAAGTGAGTTGTGTGATGAATTGGGCGGTTTGATAGTAAAATAATCATAAGATAATTTTTTCGCTCTAATTCAAGGTAAGCCCACTTTCTACAAATTCGTAAGATTAATGCTCGAACTTATGATTAATAAAGTCAAAGTGATAACCATAAAATGTCTAGTGTTCTAACCTGTGAATTTTCAATACTCATTGTTGTAACCCGTTACACTTTTTAAACGAATAAATTCACAAAGAGAAACAATTGCAATAATAAGACTCCGTTTGAAGAACTACACACAATTCAATAGTGCGTGATAAATTTGCACAAAAAAATGAATGAAATTGCACAAACCTATCATTAATTGGAAAGTTTAAAATAAATTACTAAATTTTGTTGTTTTGATTGTTTGGTATAACTATTTTTTGATCGTTGGTATAACAATTTTTCGTGTCGAATATTTTAATTGATTATATATTTGATAAGTTTTTCAAAAAAAAAATTAAAAATTGTATATATTTTTTTACAAAAATCAAGGATAAATACATATAAAATAGCAATACTTTTTGGATATTGTGTCAAAGATATTCATATTAGAAATACTATATTGGACGATTTTCAATTAAATAATCTTATAAAAAAATTTAAAATATGTGTTCCATATTCGTTTATTGAGTAGAACAATCACACCTAGGTGAATTTTTTTAATTCCAAAAAACTCATAAAATTATTCTATATCATTAAAGTAAAGTAGTTAGGGGGTTGGCCACACTCCAAATTCTCATTACTCTCCTCTCATTCTATTTCGCCAAAAATCGAATTTCGAATTCAAAACTATCCATCGGTTATTCAGAATAATCTAAAAAAATTGTAGATTATCATTAGACATAAAGATCCAATGAAAGTATGTGAAACGAAAATCATATTAGATAAGCCGGTGTTTTATTTCAATATGGACATTTTGACATTTATTCTTATATGTTAGGTTGGTCTACTTACTTATTACACATTCTCTTAACTTTTGTCTCCTTATTTTTTCACTTTTTTATTACTTTTTCTATTATTTTCTCTCTCTTTTGCACTTTTTTCGTGTTCCGCGTAAAAAAGAAAGCGACCCCATTAAAAAAATAAAAGTGTTTTCTTACTGATAGTATGGTATTATATGATTGGGAAATTACAATCTTATTCAATTTTGTCTAGGTAGAATCAATTTGTCAGGAAGAGAACACATAACAGGCACCAATTACATATATGACTTAGGAAATAGAATACCAACAAATTAGAATTAGAATTAGAATTAGAATCAGGAAACACTCTTAACGTAACCTTTCTAAGTATAGTATAAATACCAAATGATAGTCTGATTACTTAGCTTCTTAAGGTAAAGTGTATATAATAAATCACTATGAACCATTAACTTATTTTCATAATAGAAAATCTAATGCCATCAAAGGTTCTATCTAAAAGGTTCTATCATTAACTTTATTTTTCATGCAATAAAGTTGGTTACTAATTATCTTCCACGCCATAAGCAGTGGTGAAAACCTTGGTCACGTCAAAGTCCAAACTCCTCCAAAGTACTCTTTGTTTTCAAATTCCGCTAATGTTGTTCGTTCTAGTGGTTGTGACAGAGGTGAACGTGGTGGTGTTAAGGAGGTGATCAAATGTATTGGGTGCTAGTGATTGTGGTGTTCTTAAGACGTTGATTAGAAGTGAATGGAGGTGGTGGTGATTGCCTGATTGGTGAGGCTAAGGAGGTGTTGGATTGTTGTTGCTAAGGAGTTGGTCAGAGGGTAGCAGCGACGGTTCTAAGGTGGTAGTGGTGTGTAGAAAAGGGGAAACCATTCATATAGGACTTCAGTGGGACTTGGATGGGGTTTGATAATAGGAATGGAATGCTTGAAGAGTAAGCCCTTATATTACGTACACGACATTATCAAGAAAAATTTAGAGCGTCGTTAGCTCAATTGTCGTAACATTAACATATTACTTAGTACTTAGTTCTAACTTTGTAACGTCTTATTTTTTTTGTTAAATTGTTGTAAGTCCTGTCCAGCCTATCAAAAATCCGGTATGTATGAATTATCTATACTTACTAGTTTATAAAGCCGTACCGAAAGGAGCCACCACATCGCTCCACATCATTATGTATATAAAATTAATAAATTTAATTTTTAATAAATAATAATTTAAAAGAATAATTATATCCTAGATAAAATATTACATTCCTTATCTAGAAATACTATTAATATGTAATTGTAAAATTAATCATAACTTCCATTTTAAATCTCCTAAAATTATAATTTTTTCACCGTTAGATTCATCTCGAAAAATATTTTGAATCAAGATCCACTTATGATACGTTATTCTAGTATAGCAAAAAATCGTATGTTTTACCTATTCAGGGTATGTTTTATTTGGCAAAAATGAGGTCAACTGAACTAAATTGAATTCAACTGAAATATTGAATTGAACTGACTAATTTAATTTAGATCCAATGAGGCTTAAGAGCATGTTCACTTCGGCATAAAATAGCTGAACTGAACTGGACCGAACTGAACCGAATTGAACTTAACTGAAAATAAGTTTGGGATAACAGGCCCTAAATAAATATGATACTAAGTAACATGCGAAGTCAATTGAGTTTTATCACTTTTGAACTCATATAATTAACTAAGAAAACAATATTACTTAACACTAAAGTTTCACTCGAGTGGGACATGTAAAAAAACCATCTAATTCAATTTAGATCAGTACAAAACTATTAGATAGAAATATATTGAAGTTGGCTCGAATTAATAAAATACCAAAAATCATCCAAACTAATATAATTTCAATCAAGTTTAGGTAAAATAAATGTAATAGCATACTCGAGTTTAAATTACGATACACATTAAGTTCGATTGAGTTTGATCTCTTTTAAGTAATACTTTGTTATATAAAAATATAGTATAAAAATAAAATTGTTAACTAGTACCTTTTAAATAAGTGAATTTGTGAACTAGTACCTTTTAAGTATTTTTTTTGTGAAATAGTACCTTAAGCTGTAAAAAAACTCTTAAAAACAGTACCTTAGTCCAAAATTCTGGCTACTTTAGTCAACATTCCGACTGTTTTCCCTCGTTTTTTGGAGCGTGTAGTGCAAACATATAGAAGGGAGGTGAACTTACACTCTAAAAAAGCGAGAGAAAATAATGGCCAACAACCGAAATATTGATTAAAGTGACCGAAGTTTTGGAGTAAGGTCCTGTTCTTAAGAGTTTTGTACAACTTAAGGTACTATTTGACAAAAAACTTAAAAAGTACTAGTTTACAAATTCACCTATTTAAAATGTACTAGTTAAAAATAAGACATTTCACGGACATTGCCCAAGTTAATAGCTAGTGATGTATAAACATAGCACATAGCAATTAGCAACCCTTTTGGAGAGAGGGAAGATTGCATTAAAAGTTGGCAAGTTGTAATCAAAACCATAAAGACAAGAAAGGGAAAAGTCAGAGAATAAAAAAGAAATGTCCACAACGAAGAGTCGCACACCCCAATCCACCCCGGTCGTCACTGCGCAGCTACCGTTTTCTTTGCTTAAACTTCTTCCTAATTCCTATTTCCTAATTCCAACCCCTAAATTCTAAATCCTTCACCCACTCTTTAACTCAACTTCACTTCCTTTTCCTCTCTCTCTGAAGAATTCAGAGACCCCCCCAGATAATCATACTACTTTAGCTTTTACTTCTACAAAGGTTTGTGATCTTTTTGCATTTACCCTCAATTTTATTAATTATTTGGTTTTTCTGCTCTCAATTCCTTAAATCATTGCTTAAAACTTAGAACATGTAACAGCTTCTCTCATGTGATTATGGTGATCTTTTAGTTTTGTTGATTTTGGTGATTAATTCTGATATGGGTTGTTGAATTTGGATTTATTTGTTTATTTTGATAGAATGAAATTGAAAGTCAGACAAAGGGGTTCAATTTGAAGAAAGAAATGCGCCCAAAAGTGAGATCTTTCACTATACGAAAAGACAGAAAATTGTAGTAGATTTTTATCATAGTTTTAATTTTCTTATAATACAATTTATTTTGGGAAAATATTGGGCATTTTGCGAATTTTATGCTTTTTTCTTGAAGGGTTTTAAAGGAACTAACGTTAGGTTTTCTAGTTACGTGGTCCGTGATTCATGATTATAGTGCTACATATCTCATTTTACACTATTCACAATTTGTCCCTTAGACAATCTATTATGATATCTATCCAAGGACAAAGATAATTATTATGTTACGTTCGTCTTGGACCCTATAGAGATATTAACATTTAAAGTTGTGCGTTGGGATTTGGGAATGGTGAAACTTTGTATGTAGTGGTTATAAAAGAACACATGAAGTATGATGTTGAACACTATATTATAGTCCTTATGGAACAGACGAATTTATATGATGCCATTTATTTACAACTGTTCAAATATGTGTTTTATGTAGTTTTTGAATCCAGATTAACCATCAAAATATGTAATTCTTAACTTAATGTAATTAATTAATCAATGAAATAATTGGCCTCTGAAATGGTAGTTCAAATTTATGGACGTATTTTGGTATCTTACTGATTGTTATTAGTCATTGCTCCTTGTAAAGTTGCCTGTTCTTTTGTTAAATTTCCCTTTTGGGGTTGTATATGTATCTTGATTCTGTTGTATGTTGTATGTCTTTTCTTTTGTCGGTTGGCAAATGCCATGTTACCCTAATTACGTGAAGGTATAGAAATACTCGCGAATGCAAGGTCGTTTTCTTAGTTGGAGCTCCGCGGAGGAAATAAACTTAAGAGAATGTGTTTCTGACTTGTATATTGAGGGTGTGTTCTCTTCCTGAAACTTACTGGAAGTTATTAAATCTGCTAAAACTTATGTGAACTTATCGAACTTATTGGATGTGAAGCTTATTTTTGTAAGGTGAAAAGAACACGGGTTGATCCTTAGCATGAGTAGCATAAATTACAGAAGTGGTACTTGTTTCAACTCTCTTAGATCGATATGATTACTTGAATTCACTCTCAAATTACTAATAGAGTGCAAGTTTTGAGAGCATGTTTTAGGATCAATAAATTGTGAGTGATTTTTTGAAGATGTGAAGGACTATCCAAAAATATAATAATTAAGACATGAATTGCATTTTGATTTTGATGATGCAGAGATTGCACGAGGACCGTGGGACTTAGAGGGTATCGGAAGTTTGCGATTTTTGAATGTCACTCTCAGTAATGGACAAGAGTATGAAATCTCCCCTTTGGCTATTTGTAAAATTTGGCGAACGTTTTCTCTCATTTACTTATTATAACCCCTTAAAATCTATGAATATTATAATTATAACATTTTTAGTTTTAATATTTCTCGTGGCTTAATTTGTCCACACTCCACAACTAGTTACGCTAAAACCATGAATGAATGCAAATCGTCATATTGTCATAGCCACATAGGGCCATATTCTATATATGTCTCCATGTTATCGATGCACGTGTACTTCCCAGTCATTCATTACCGTGTTATCTGATGTAGATAGTCCCTCTGGGGCCTGACAACTGAAGTAAAGAGGGTGAGAAAGTGAGAATAATGAAAGGAACTAGAATATGGTCTGTATTCCACTGTCTTCTTGCATATATTATTTTCGAGCCTTCTCAATGTGGAACTTGTTTGAAAAGAAAAAAATGAGTTGACCGTAATATTAATAACTTAAATACATGGAGTTATGAATTTTTGGTTGAACTATATAGGCTTTTCCATTTCTAGATGATTGTACATCGATGTTTCTTTTTTAGGAATCATTTCCTTTCATAGCAAAGTTCACTCAAGACTAATGTAGATCTTACATAGAGATATATGGTGGCAATGAAAGTATGATTCTGATGACTTTGTTAGGTTTAGTATTTCCAACTATATATCCTTTTGTTGAGATTGTGCTGAAGATAGAGGATTCCAGCTCTAAAACACTCTACCTACTGATTCTTGACATAAGTTAGAGTGACATACTTTCTGTGTAAGTTACCTCATGTTTCTTCTGAGTATGTTTGAGTCCAATATGACTACCTTTTTCCTAGGGATGACCACTGAGACGAGCCAAACTTTAACATGAATTTTACCAAGTTCGAGCTCAAACTCGAACTTGCCTCGAACTTAAAATTCTTCTTCAACCTCAGCTTTATTACCCTTTTAATGATGTAACTACTAGACTTCATACCACGAGTCCACGACTCAACATTGGTGCTTAGTGCTTACAGCTACCTTTTTGTAATGAAATTGGAAATTAGGCTTTGGAGTAATTGACACTGTGTAGCTTTTTCATAGAAATCTAGTCTTGTCTTAAATCGATGAGCTTGTGAGCCAACAAGTCGAATTTAATTGAGTATGAGTTTGGCTTGTTTAGTATCCGAACTATTCATCTTAATATTGAATTTGGCTTGTTAACAAGTGAATCAAGCTCAAAGTGAGCTTTGACCAAACCAAATCATAACTGTCCACGAACTAATCTGTTTGTTTCCACCCTTAGATTTGCCTATTATTCTTAACTCCAGCAAGATTATCTGATAAAGTAGCCGTTTGAAATTATGTCAACTATGATTCTGTGATTAATGACAGAAACAGATTTTAGATTTTCTGCTGCATTTTTATGAGGGAACCCCCCCATGAGACTTAAACCTTGTGGAGCCTAGGATGTTATGTCTAATGTCTATGCATGGGGATCATGCTGATTTCATATATTGGAAGGAAAATCTCCACGGTCTCTTAAGTTATCATAATCAATGAACGTGGGGTGGGTACGACAAGTATAAATATTGAAGTTTCGAAGGTTAAGAGATAAACTGAATACCTGAATTTGTGAAATCAGTAAGATAAGTTCTGGCTCTTTTGAGACCAGTTGCTCAATACTCCCTACATATTTAGAGATAGCCATCCAAATTTTAGATACGTGTATAGCAGTTAAGTTATGCCTTTGTGCTTTCTATCCCATATCATTCAAGTATACATGGATCTGCAACTAAAATCAATGAGCTTTCACTTCAGGAGCCATTCTCTCATCTTTACCTGGTGGTGAAGTGAACTGCTCATAACACTTGCTTTTTCTTCTGGACTAGTGACTGATCTTAAATTCTCAGGTCCAGTCTGTAAATTGACACCAGTTGATTGTTCTCTCTAAAACAGCTTTACTCCTTCACCTTGTCAGGCTTGAGCTTCTAAAGCTTGCCGTCGTTGCTTTGATTCGTGATAGGAGAAATAAATGTGTTAATATTTCATCTTATTAGTTACCTAAGCAGTGTATAATTAGAATTTTTGTGTCACGGTGTACGTATTTATATGTACCTCCGTTTCTCGATATATGCAACCTTTTCCTTTTCGAGATCTCTTATCATACTTGCAACATTGTGTTTATTGGTAAGCTTTTTGACGTGAGAAGCCACCTGCCCTCACTTTACCCACCCATCTACCATCATATGCACTAATTTGTCAAATTAAGAAAACTATTTTATTTTTAATCACTTAGGCTACAAAGACAACTTGCACACACTCTCTCTTCTTCCTTAATTTATGTAGCTTTACTCAATGTTGCATGTAATTTGTAATGGAGGTGGGATTTTTTTTTTTCATCAATTCGTTTGAGTAAAATATTGTGGCCTAGGAAAAGGGTTCATGCAATTAATATATTTGATTTTTGTATGAATTCTGTAGGGCAAGCAAAGGATGTTGCTGAATTTGGGAAGACCAAATATACTCTTATCAGAGATGTAGAGGATTACCAGCCTGGAATGTACGAGAAGCGTCTGCCTTGCTTCGGCTGTGGATTAGGGTGGTTTTCGTAAGTATCACGACTTTCCTTCCTCAATATTATCTTTTTCTTAATCCTTCTTGCTATTATCCTTTTGAAACCGCTTCTTATGATGTCTTTCCACTCAGTTTTCTCTTAGGATTTCTTTTCCCCCCGATGTGGTATTATGCAACATTTCTATATTTCGGGAACTATTATCGTAAGGATCCGAGAGAACGTGCTGGTCTTGCTGCTTCAGCTGTATTAGTATGTTTTCGCCTTCACTGTGAAATACTGGAGAAATTCTCGTATATCCCGTTTGGGCAAATAGTGCACACATCACTAGCATTTTTGGTAATTTTGTAAAAATAACTTCCCATAACACCCACTATTTTTCCGGGAAGTTCCCAAAACATCTGCCCATTTTCCCCAAAATTACCAAAGATGTCAAACTCACTGATATATGCATTTGCATCTATTGGATATAAATTGAACAACCTCAAAATACTGCAACACTTTTTTATTGCATTTAGCATGTCCTTAACTTGACTCACTCCTCTTGTTGCAGGCTTTGGCTTGCTCTGTTGTGGCATTAATAATTCTGCTATTTCGACTATTCAGTTTTTCGTCATCAACAACAGTGTAAATACACATTTACCATTTAGCGACTGCCATCAAAAGAGGTGGTGATAGAATATAGATGCATACATTTGGTGCAGAACTGCAGAGATGACCAAATTTGGGAAACAAGCCTCCCTTGAAATGCTAAAAACAAAGTTAATAATTGTATTAGGCCATTGTATAATACTGTAAAGGAGTAAGAAAGCAATAGGTGAGTTGTGTGGATTTGAGATAGTCAATGATTTCGTTTGACATGTATTTTACATACTGATGAATAATAAGTGATGGAATTGGTTCTTTCGAAAAGAAGGTGATTGAATTGGAGAGACCGGGTGTTTTTGAACTTATATATATCTATAAAAGAGTTTCAAATAATTAGTCCCTCTGTCTTGAATTAGTTGCTACTTTGTTGTTCGGCTGAGATTTTAGGAGCTCCTGATCCTTCTTTCAGATGCCTCGAGCTCGTGATACATGTAATTATCTGCTTTACTCAGCTTGGATTGCAGGTCTTTAGCATCAGTTTCCACCAATAAGTTGCAGATACCGAATTCTTTTGCCAATTCTGATGCTTCTTGAATCGCTTTGAGCTTTATCTCTTGCTGGGGTTTTGGCTACTGCTTTGAAGAAAAACACAATGAACCAGCTCCCCTTCTTGTCTACTACCTACTCCACTCACTTTATCTGATTCTTTCCAGTATCCGTCAGTGTTTAGGTTAGCAAATCAGCAGGAGGAACTTTTCACATGTGCCGTAAGGCCGTGTTGAAGGTCTCACTCCAATTGCTACTCAGTGAGGTTATAAGCCACCCAACCATCAAACTCGGCGTTGAAGAAAGTGTTATGGGACTAATATGGGGGTGTCTGTGTGTGGGACTAATATGGGGTGTCTGTGTGTGGATTTGAAGGTAAAGGGGACTCTCACAATCAGTTTTACATCTGATACATATTGGGTTGAAGTTGTCAATCCTCTTAGCGAGGTTCGAACTTGGAAGCAATGGGGAGAATAGCGTGGCGAAATGTTTCGTAACTACAGTTGGTATCTGTAGGAGTACTTGTTTTCCAAAAGTTTCGCAAGTAATCTTCAAATTTGCAAAATGTTACTTTAGTTCCTTAATTCTTGCAACACTTGCATTTTGCGTTTTTTCATGCTCTACTTGCATTAGTATCTTCCGTTATATGTAAAGCGAAATTATGAAAACTTGATATTTAAAATATTGATTCTCCTTATACTCCAAAAGTGTAATATAACCGGAGAAGTCTTGGGGTAGACCATCTCACAAGAGTTTAACCTTAATTTTAGCAAGGAAAATGTTAGTCTTATAAAATCTCGAAGTTTTAAAAATGTTAGTCTTATAAAACCTCGAAGTTTTAACCTAAAAGTTACATACAATCTATCCATATATTAATAACACGAGTGTCGTAAAAATCTGGTATATAGTAGTGACAATATGTGGTCAAAATCAGTGGTGGATCGAGAGTTCAAGTCTTCTACTTCTTAGCAGTGAAGTGAGAAGAAGCTCATGGGGCTTTAGCCGAAAAGGAACCAGCTGAGCCTTTATCCTAGGTCATAACAAGGGTAGCGAAGGAGCATCCGGATAAATTCAAAATCGATAAAATGGAAAAGATTGAGTGAATGAAAAGGACAATGTAAAGAATGACGGGTTCAAGTCAAAGTCAAAGTAAACCGATAAAATAAAAATCAAATAAATATGTAAAACACGTTTATAATTGGGCGAAAAACTTATTTGCATCTCAACTTTCTCTCTTTCTAAAATTTGATTTGTTTCTTCTATAACTGTGGTTAATTTTTAAAAAATAATAGATTATTGAAAGAATGTCCTAACATCTATATTAACAATCATTGAAAACGATAAAAAAAACACTTCTCTCTAAAAAATTATACTTCCTCCGTTTTTTTTTACTTGCATCATTTCCCACTTTTGGAAGTTGCAAATTACTTGCATCATTTCCTTTTATGGCAATATTTTCTCTCTACCTCTCTCTAATCACATAGATCCCCTTTTTCCACTCTCTCAATCTCTCTCCTCTCCTTAATTCTTGTGTCTAACCTCAATGATGCAAGTATAAAAAAACGGAGGAAGTATTCAAGCAACCAAACCCTAAAACTTCATTGTTGTGACAATTTTTAATTGCCTTGAAAACTACCAAAAAGACTAAGTATGTAGAGTGTAATAGCATGATAATTTAATGTATGTAAATATAAAAGAAAGTACTCACTATAGTAATATTTATCAATTGATTTACACAAACTATATCAACATATGGAGTATATAAACAATGATTTGTTCCTGAAAGATGAAAATAACCTTAATTTGGGGTAAAGGAAGTATGCGAAGCTCCATGACTATAAAGTAATAAAATGACAATTGGGTTTTTGTTTCCTCGTCAACATGATATCAGCCCATTACTAGGTGTTTTAATCATTTTTAAAAAAAATACTTCCTCCTTAACGAAATAAAAGCAACAATAGTATTTTTTACACTATTCACATTTTAACTTTGACCGTAATTTGTGATTTATACATAAGAAAAAATATAATCATGTGGGATCTCGTTGAATTCGTCTCATCTTATAGTTTTTTTGTGATCTAATGTATATAGTTTTTGCAAATACATAATTAGAGATATTAATCTTTAAAGTTTTGTCTTGACATGCGTGCCCAAACAAATTCTTGCGTTTATTTCGTTACGGAGGAAGTATGTTTTCCCCCCTAATTCTATTAACTTTAGAAGTTTTGCGAAATCTTAGTGGGTTCATTTGAACCCATAGTTTGGCGGTAGCTCCGCCCACAGTCAAAAACTAGTAAGTTTAACCTCAAATTGTAAGTGTTGCATGAAATATGTAATAAAGGAAATACAAATCAAAGGTGGCGAAAGTAATATGAAATATACATCATTATGCATTTACTTCAGAGAGGCTCTCGGTTCTATTCCATGTGTCAAAAACTATGTCGAATTAAAGTTGATCTTAAAGCCTGGCATAAGGCTAACTTTGATCATGCTCACAAAAAATTAGAGGCTAATAATCAAAAGATTCAAAATATAGAGACCCAGATTTTTTCAGGTCACGTCAATGGACATATTGAACAACACCTTAATAGGTTATTAAGGCAACGTGAAAACATTCTGTCTTTTAACCAAATATATTGGGGCAAATATGCTCGTAAGATTTGGCTGAAAAAAGGAGATCGTAACTCCAAATTTTTCCATGCAAAAGTCACTTCACGCCAAAGGAAACATTACATCTTCAAAATACGCAATGACCTGGATCAATGGGTAGATCATCCCACAGAAATACAACAAACCTTTCTAAAGGAATTCCGCGCACGCTTCACGTCTGACCACTATCACTAATGTAATCTCATAATTCCTTGTCTGGCTCCTTGCATTTCACAAGAAGATAATGTCACTCTCACCGCCCCTATCATGGATGAAGAAATTCGTCATGCGCTTTTTGACATAGACCCATCCAAAAGCCCAGGTTCTGATGGCTTTGGCTTAAAATTTTTCCAAACCTATTGGAACCTTGTTCAGAAAGACATTTGCCTTACCATTCGAAAATTCTTCTGTTTAGAGTCACAAGAAACACAGTGAATTTGTAATTCGGGGAAGTCCAATTTCCAGCTAGGGTAGTAACCAAATGAGTCTAAGGTCTTCGAATCCCGGCACCTGCAAAACCGAGCATCGTGAACTACCCCGGGGATGTTCCCGGGATCGGCTCTCTGATGCTTAAGTCAGATCTGATCTCAGAAGTCAGAGAGAATAGTACTAGCAAATGCTCTGCAATATATAGAAAAACGTACCTGAATGATCAGATGGGAATACTATTTATAGGTAGTACTGAGGTGACGTCATCTGGTGAAGATGATGATGTCATGAAAGCCTTTTAGTCAGTGGGCCTGACTGAAGGCCTGTACTTCCCAGCCTGTGGGATCCTTAGGGGTAAAATGGTAATTTTGCCCCCTAAGGGTATTTTAGTCATTTCACCGGTTAGGTGGGCCATGACTGGAAGGGGCCGAAACATCTTCAATCATGGTCACTTTTTCAGGAGTGTCAACCATACGCTCCTTTGTATGATTCCAAAGACTAGCAACCCTGAATATCCAAGACAGTTTCGACCGATTAGTCTATGCACGACTATTTATAAGATTATTGCGAAAATCCTTGTCCACAGATTACGCCCTATTCTTAACAAAATCATTAATCCATTCCAAAGTGCTTTTGTAAAAGACCGAGAAATCCATGACAACATATTGATTGCTCAGGAAGTACTCAACATCTTTTGTCTCTTCTGACAAGAAATCAGGATTGGGTTTAAATTGTGCCCGACAACTCAAAAGATCCCTAGTCTCTTTTTTGCCGACGACTGTCTGCTCTTCTGTAAAGCCACGTCGTCGGCAAGTAACAACCTGAGAAATATTCTAGATAATTTCTGTAAGACTTCTGGGCAACTTATTAATTACCATAAGTCATCAATTTACTTCTCAAAAACCACACCCTCGCACACTAAAACGCTTATTGTAAGCCATTTCAACATGCAACCCAAGCATTCACTTGGACGGTATCTAGGCCGGCATTTCTCGTCGCATACAAGCACTATTTCAGACTACACCTCTCTGCTCACTAGAACCGACAAACATTTGAACTCTTGGACCACCTCCTTCCTTTTGAAAGCAGGCCTAACCGTCCTTATCAAAAGTAACTTAGAAGCAATCCCAATATTTACTATGGCCACTACCAAACTACCGAGTTCTAAGGGTAATAAATTGGATGTCATTGACCGCAATTTCTTTTGGAAAAAAAGGTTCTAGCAATGAAAACGGTATCTCTCTTATAGCCTGGGATAAAATCTGCAGACCTAAGCTTATGGGTGGTTTAGGTCTCCGAAAGACCAAGCATATGAATCAAGGCATGCTAGCCAAACTAGCCTGGAAAATTCTCACTCACCCTTCCAATAAATGGGCAGAAATGTTGCGTAAAAAATATTTAGCTCGTAGTTCTTTCTTTGACTACCAGCCTAAGCCAACGGACTCCCCCACTTGGCGCGCGATTTTACAAGTACGCGACTTAATTTGCCGAGGGATTCGGTGGAAAGTAGGGTCTACTTCAGATATACTGTTCTGGTTAGACAACTGGTGTGGCCAAACTAGTCTTATCGAAATGCTCAACTTAGATGCTACCACCATCCCGAACCTTGACATTAAAGTCGGTGTTTTTATTCAACTAAACATGACATGAAACTCTGTTCAGTTGAGAACCTTCCTTCCCCCTCATATTTGCTCTCGACTAGAAGGGATTCCACTTCCGTCACAACCACAAAAAGACACCCTTTGTTGGGCCTTACCTCATCCGGGAAATTCATGGTTAAGTCCGCCACCTGGCTAGCCCATAACCCGACGTTCTTTCATTCTCCGCAATGGTTATATGCCTGGATATGGAAGGTAGATATTCAACCAAAAATAAAACTCTTTATTTGGCAACTACTTCAGAATGGGTTACCCACATGTGATAACCTTGAACATAGACAGTTACAAGTTCCTTCTGTTTGTCCCCTCTGCCAGTCTTCCATAAAAACCATGAATCACGTCTTTAGGTCTTGCCCCCAGACTCATGCTTTCTGGCAACATGCCATGGTTAAAGTTTTCTTGGGAATTCCCATCCCATATGCTTCTGTCCGTGAAGTCTTCACATTTATTAAGGACCACCATATTAAAATTGCGGCCAAATTCTTTTTACTGCTATGGAGCCACTGGAAGGAAAGAAATTCAATCATCTTTCGGAATGAAACGTACCAAATTACTCGGATTCTATACAGAGTTAAATACTTAATGTCTGAATGGCACTTGCGCAACTCCATAGACAGACACTCTTCTTTTCCCACCTCCACCCCTTGCAGGTCGCATATGACGCTCCAAGTTTTTTCGAGACCTCCTCCTCCTAATTTCATTAAGCTAAATTTTGACGGTTCTTCCGATCGAGCATCCACTGCTGCTGGTATTGTCTTTCGTACATCTACTGGGAAAATTCTCAAAGCTATGGCTTACAATCTCGGAAGTTCTTCTCCTTTGGTTACTGAAGCTACGACCCTTCGCAACGGACTGCTTCAAGCCAAAATTTTGGACTTCCAAGATCTTATTATAGAAGGAGATAACCTCATTGTCATCAACGTACTAAAAGGAATCTTTGAGACCCCTTGGCGTATTTAGACCCTTATTGATGATATAGATCCTTTCATTCGACGTCAATCCACCATATTTTTAGAGAAGCAAATTCTGCGGCAGATTATCTTTCTAAGCAAGGACAAAATATTACAACAAGTCAGGGGTTTGATGTCCTTGAAGATCCCACTTTGTATAATCTCTCTTTATTAAATAGCTTAGGGTACACCCTTGAGAGAAGGGTACCCTAAGTATTTCTTTGTACCTTTTCAAAAAAAAAAAAATTACTTCAGAGCGAGCCACCATACCTATCTTTTCTCTTCATCTCATGTCTCTTCAACGAAAAAAACGTAATGCCTTTTTGTATCTTCTAAGAACTAAAGTGATATTATTCAATTCAATAGAAAATTTTAATGTTATATCAGACTAAAGGGAGGAAAATTCTGATACCAAAATGAAACTTTAACATTCTGAGTACGCCGGGGCTTTGTTTAGTCCATCTTAGCATTGCTACTAGCTAGATGGTACCAGGTATCATGCTAGACAGTACTGATACTCAAGTGCAAATAAAATGCTGCTCTTTTGTCAAAGACATTTATAATGATAAATTTCACATGTTTCCTTCGTAAAGCTAATGGTAACACATTACACAATCGCTATATATACTTTGGTAGAGTTCTAATACCGTGAACATTTTTTACAAAATGATCGATATTTGGTTATCACCCACTAAATAAGCCAATGTTGTATTGAAATGCTTGCAATGGGACAAACTCTTGTCCAAAAACTAGATCATCGCCGTTCAAATCACATCCTCAATTACTTCTCAAGTTCTCAGTGTTCAATGCAATCACTACTACATCAATATCAGGCATAAATACATGATACATCTTGATCTAGTAAATACTACAAAATTGCTTTGGAACGTGACAAACATCTGTTCCTATTCAAAAACTCCTACAATTTTGAGAAGAAAGAGTACCTGTCTCATTCTCATCAATAACAGCACACATAATTGCTTTGTGTCTCTCTGTTGAATCCTTTCGTCTATGTATTGTGGCAATATTTTGCATCAAATTATTAAACCGCCAATTTAATAAACTTACCATCAACTGTAAATTGTGAACTTGAATTAACCTGCAATACAAGAAAACAATTAGTTTGTTTGACACTGTTTTGTTTAGCATAATAAGAATTGTTGAGTTATCTGATGACCTAACCTTATGCTCAAGGGTAGTTCTGAATTCAGCATCGTCCACTACGATGCCAGATTCCTGGAGACTTTTTAAAACAAGTTTATGTAATTTCTTCATCGTCAAAGCTCCATCTGCAGTCTGTCACCATACATACGACATTATAGTTCAAGTATCATGGTATAGACACAATGGCATTGTGAACTAGGTAAAGGGACAAGCAGAAAACATAGTCTCTACTAATTAAAGTATCAATATCATGGTCCAATCATATCCGAAAGTTGGATCTAAAATTTGATTCAAATAAGGCGAAGATGCTTCGTTCGGAAGTAGCATGAATGAATAGATTCAAAGGAGAGAGAAGGATTCAAAAGTTCCTGATTTTATCTTCGATTTCTCTTAAAATACCCTGAAGTCACTACCTCAAGTCCACTGAATTTTACTTTCTTGCTCTAATTTTACATTACTACTCGTCATTGAGATGATTTTTAGGCTTTAAGTGTCAGACAACTTTGTTTGGTACCTCGAAGTAGCACCATGTCATACATGGATGGCCCACAATCCCGAAATCAAACAAAAATTTCACATCCTTTTGTGCCTCACGGGTGAATTCACAACCACATACCTTAGTAAAGTAATAACTACAAGCCCTTTGTTTCCTTCTTTTTCTTTTCAGTTGGGAAGAGGAGAGGGTCAAATATTTTACAAGCCAAGACAAGACAAGGAGTTTCTCTCAGGATTTTAATATCTCTCTATACTTCAGCCCTTCTCTTACCAGCTTTCTGACTATGAGAAACAAATTTCTTGCAACAATGAACCAAACAGAATGCAAATGTATTGAAATATTTTTAACAGAAAGCTGTCCTCATACTCACAGATTTAAGCACTGAAGCAACCAGCTTCTTCCACTTTATTTTCTGTTCAGAACCTTCTTTTCTACTTTCATGTTCTTTCTCTGTTTCATTCTTGGCTTTCTTCTTTTCTGTACCTTTCGCCTTTAATTCTTTCCTGGCTTTCTTTGACAACTTATTAGGTGTTGCCTCTAACTCTGCTTGAGTAACAGTACCATTACTCCCTCCATTTGCACACTTCTCGGTGTCATTAGAAGCGTCAATCTTTCGCTTCTTTGTGGGGATATTCCCATTTTCCGCTACAGAATTATTATGTCCTGATGCCCCATTCGAAGGACCATTCTCTTTGTCATCCTCGGTACTTTTGTCATTTGGAGCTTCATTCTTAGGAATGTTTTCTGTAGAGTCTTTACTACTTATAGCCCCTTCCTGAGGTGGATTAGGCTGTTGTTTTGCAGTAAAGGCTCGAACCTTTGCTCTGTGCTTCTTCCCATCAGCATGCAAAAGTAGAGCCTGCTTGCTGGTGGCTTTGGTGTTGCAGAGACTACAAACCAAACGTAAACATGAAATGGCATGGGTAAAGCCTCATCACAAATGGAACTACTAGAGAAACAGTACAAAGAAAACCGATTTGACATATTTTGAAGAAGTTAAAAACAAGTGGTAAAATCAGACATCATAAACCGTCTGATAATCACTGTAAAACAAACTTCAATGGAGATTTTATAATGCAAGAACATAGAAAAAAGGTAAATATAGGTCCTTTTCCATATTGCCAAAATAGCAAAACAAAAAACACAAGTATCAAATACACGGTAGCTCGACTTGAATTTATGTCTCGACACAATTAGTGCCTAAGTCAGCACAATTAAACAAAAAACAGAAGTACCAAATAGATGTTACATTGAGGCCACAATGTTATGTCCATTAAGGTGTTCGAAGTTGTATGGTTTAGAGGAACCAAGTGCAGAACCTAGGGTGTCTCTCTACAAAGGCTTATCTGCAAATGTGTTGGTCCATGGAATGGTCCACAAAGCACATGAAGAATTGGGTACGCAGAAAGTTTCATTCTTGGCAAGTTTTTGGGAAAATCTTTGTTTTTTATCTGTTTCGTTTACTTTATTTAGTTTCCTAACTTAATGTGGATTGTAATTAGGAAATTAGAGAAATTTTTGGTATGTGATAGATTCTAGAATTATTAGCTTGTGGGCTAGTATTATAATTCTATAGTTTAGCCTTTAAAAAGGGGTTAGGCTTAATACATGAATAAATTGTTGAGTGGAAGGAACAATCAAGAGAGCGGGTTATTTTGCAGGAACTTAGTATTTGAGGGGAAGAAATTAAAAATTCCTCATTAGTACTTGTCAGTGATTATTGCTATTTTGCCATTTTTGTATATTTTATTTGCATTATGGTTCTTGATCAGGGCATACAAACACAAATACAAATATAATATAGACAAGTAAAAAAGAAAACAAAGGTGACAAGATCAACAATGATTTAGCAATTGGCAAAGACATCAAGGAGACATTGAGGTTCTAGCTCAGCAAATAGGTTTAATAACAAATAGTAGATTATATCAAGGTTTATTTCTCTACACACTATCGAGTGAGGTAAGCTTGAATGAATGCTGCCGCTCTTATGAAGGTGACAGTTACAGTGAGATTTTGGTGGTCTGTTTCTAGTTTTAGTTGGTCTTTTCGTCTTCAACCCTTATACTATATCTTTCTTTCGTAAGTTAAAAAATCTTTTGTTTGCCAAACAAGAAATCAAGAGGCATAGAGAACTGCCCACCCACCCACTTCCCCTCAAAAAGATATCACAAGAAATACGCACCTGCAAAACCATGGAGGTCGTTCAGATAATCCAATATTTATATCAACATCTGGCTTCGGCTTGTCGGGCTTTCCAGGAGTGCCACTTGCAGATTTAGCTTGACCCTTAGGACCATACTTTTCCTGGAAAGCACAGAGTATTGTAATCAGTGTACATCCTGGACCGTAGCATGAAATTTGTGCTTGCAGCACTGAAAGTAAACATCTTCCCATTATACACATTACGTGAAAGCACCTTAATGCTGAGGTATGATAAATCAATAACAGTGAGTAAGAAACGCTATATAGGACGTCAAAAACACTATATTGTAACTGTGATTGGGCAAAGATGCCCAATTGATTAATCATTCCTCCCTTAATGCCCCTGCCATTCCCAATGTTGATCAAAATGCAGTTCAATAAAAAAGATGGCAATGCAGAGAACTATAATGTTGAGAAAAGCTCTACCGTTATCCCAATTTTTTGTAATTGTACTGGGAATAAGCTTCTCTAAGGTTCCTTTCTTCCGGTTCCCACTTCCTATCCCCCGGTTAAGCTACCTCATGAAGTAAATATAAACATTAACACTCCCCCTCCCCAAATTTTCTTATCGTGCAAATCTTGCCATTATGTTCAGAACTAGGAATTCCAGTTCCTAAGAGACTAGATCCAATGAATCGTACCACTATGTCCGAGATGACAAATAATTCACTATAAGTCGTACAAAGATAAAACTTTCGGAGGACATAAAGTACATAAAATTCTCCAAAGTAACAAATGACCTTACAACTAACCCCTCCCCCTCCTCCTTCCCCAACTAAAGAATTTCAATTCCTAACTTCATAGTAAGGAGCGCAATTCATACTAGCACCATTCTTGGAATGTAAGATTTAGAAGCCAAATCCAAAGCCACTCGATCTCTCTCACTAACTCCTTTCTTCACAACAAACAAAACACAAGAGTTATTCAAAGTTTCCTTCTTTCTATTTTACTTTCACAATCACTACCTCTTCACTGAATTACTCAAAAAACACAACTACTAAAACATACAAGTCTGCATCACATCGCACTCGTATGGGTAACTGTACATTAGTAGCAACAAGAGTAATGAGTAACATTCTACTACTCTAGGCATTCATTCAATTTCAGACATTCAAAGTAACAAGTAGTAATTTTAACCCAATTCAGCAAATTCTAAGCAAGACCCATTAAGCAAAGATTAGATTACATTACAATACAAATAAAAAGTTTGATACTTTAATATGAAGCAATCTACCATATTCACCCTTTTGAATTGAAAATGAATAAAAAAGAAAAGGAAGAAGAAAGGATACAGCTTCAGTAATGCATTGAGTGTGAGTTTGAACACGTTGCTGATCAAACATCTCTCCACAGTCTATGCATGATAACTGTTTCCATAAATTAAGAACAAATTATCAGGAAATTAAAATTAAGAAAATAAGAAGAAAAGGGAAAAGGGGGGGGGTAAATAATAACCTTAAAAGCGGAGCAAATGCGGAAGTGATTAGGGAGTTTAGGCTTCTTGAGGTTCTCACCACAATCTTCACATTGAAACCAAACCATCCTTTTTTTTGCTCTTGATTTACACAGACACAGACAAAAATGGCGGATTTGGTTTCGTGAGTGAGTTATTTCTAGGGCTTTTAGGTTGAAGAAAGGGGTTTAAGGCTTAATTTTCAGCCATTTTTATGTGCCCCACTAAACGTCACTGCTATAGAAGTGTTTAATGAACTCTATTAGTTTTGATGAGCAGCCAACATGGAAGGGCGTTTGGTCTAGTGGTATGATTCTTGCTTTGGGTGCAAGAGGTCCCGAGTTCGATTCTCGGAACGCCCCCTTTTGTACTTCCCTTTTTTTTGTATTCTTTCTTCGTACACCACATTCTTTTTTGACATAGTTTTATATAAAAAAAAATTAATTATTAATATTAAAAAGTAATATTTTTATTGTAATCTCGTCCTATTTATAGAAGTGTATCAATAATGTGGCACACACGAATAAAGGAAGTGTATCATCTAATATGGGACGGAGGGAGTATAAAGTATTAATTTCCAATAGCATTGACATATAGTACTTTAGATCACGTTTATGAGTGTTAGAAATTTGATATTTATACTTTCAATAGTTGGTTAATTGCAACAAATAATAATTATAACATGAACTAATTCTTCCCAAAATTTCAGACATATGGCAGCACAAAAAATTAATTAATTGGTGAACTAACCATATGAACTATGCTTAATGAAACATTATGATGTTTAGTGAAGCATTGTGTTATTTCATCATGTTGATCATTGTGTTAATTCACATTAGATAGAGGAATTGTGTATCTATCGAGTAATTTTACTAAGGGTAAAATAATCTTTTCATATAGATCCTCTTCCTCCTCCCTTGGTATAAAAAATAGAAAAGAGATATAGAGTCTTTGATGGTGGTTTCAAAAGATGGATATTGATATGATCTAGTATGGGGAAAGTTTGACGTCCATTAAATATTATAACCTTTCTAAATTATTATAAAATTTAGTTTATACTTATAAAATTTTGCCCATAATTAAAACTTAGTATCAGGAAAGTAACGAAAGAGGAGTGAAAATGTCTTTTTATATATGAAGTTAGAGAATGTAACTGTCCTTTTGTAAAAACTGACTAAATATTCTTTCTGTTATAATTATATGTTGTTTTGCAAATGCCACATATTTTTGGGTTTCAATGTTCCTTTAAATGTCACGTGATGTCCTTTTAAAAATTCTTGCCAACCTTTTTTGTTATCTTCTTTTATTTAGTACTTTATGCTGTTTTAAAGTTTTTAGTTTTTTTCCGTTCTATTATCATATTTTTATTTGGATATGTTCTTTATCTTATTAATCATAATATCTTTAATATTTTAATTATTTTATCTGAATATAACACTTTTTTTGTTTTTAAAATAATTTCGTTTATTGTTGATTGTTAATATATTTTTTTGTTTTTTTACCTTAAGTAAATATTCTTTTCATTTTATGTTCTTCCTTTCTTCACTATATGTTCTTTTTTTATCTCCTTTGTTTTGAGTTTTTTTTTAGAAAAAACATTTTCTGTGTACCATGCGTGTGCATTGGTGATGACGTTAGGTCGGAGACTCAGAGCATAACACTCCACTCCATCATCTAGGGTTTTTCTCTTCACTTTTATCCCTTGCTCAATGTCCCCCCTTTCCTCTCCCCTCTCTTTTAGAATAGAGATAGGATTATAATATGTGTGAGGATGTTATTTTGAGCCATGTGGTGAAGTCGTTTGAGGACCATTGTTGTATATTCAGAGCACATTTATGAAGATATGAAGGTGTTGCCTCCACTGGTAGCAACAACTCGGTCTGGATGGCCGCCCTCCGGGTGTGGTGAAAATCAATGTGGATGTTGCTTTGAATGTATATGGATGGGTTGGGTTGGGTGGCATGTAATGAAGGAGGGGTTGTTCTCTTTGCGGTTGTGTGGCGGCAATGAGCATATTGGAATCCATTGGCGGTGGAAGGTAAAGCAACAATTTTTGGGATACACCAAGCGAGGAAGCAAGGGTATGCTCACATTATGGTTGAGTAGGATAGTCAAATCCCTGTGAACATATTGAAGAAATGATTGTCCAACTTTGCGAAAGTTGTTCATATTCTTCAAGATATTTTTCTAGCTAGTAGTATTTTTTCATTTATTAGGTTGTCTCATGTAATGCACTGACTTTCCTTAAAAAATTAAAAGGAAAATTCCCACTGGTATACATGTAACTTTTCAAATGCTGTGGTATGCCTAGAATTTTCAAATTCTCAATGGTATACCAAGGTTCTTTCATGCTCCCAATTGCGGCCTTTTTAGGGATTTTCCGTTAAAAAAGGAATATATCGTTATTTCATGAATAAAAAACCATTCATCTCAATCTATGTTTCAAAAAAATCAAGATTTTCTTGCAGAAAAGATAGTTCGGTCGAGGGTTGAGTGTTGATTTAGACCTTGAGGGTCAAATTTAAGAACGGAATTTGAATAAAACAATTAGATGTGCTTCGATTCGTGTCTAAAAAAATCTCAATTTGCGTGCAACAACCGTTTTCAAAACTTAAGGACACCATTGAAATGATGAAATACTAGATTTTAAGCCCGTGCGATGCACGGATTTGTTTAAATAGCCGCAGCGTTAAGAGCTAAGTGTCACTCAGACACACTCTCATTCTAATTGCTCATGCAAGAATTAATAAATTTTGTGGCTACTGTGATCATGCGTTTCATCAATTTGGTAAATGTTTCTGCTACCAATTATCCATTTAATTTTTAATTTCACCATTTGACCAATAGAATTCTCACATCATGTGGTCAAGCTTAACTACAAATACATAACAAATATGTTGTAGTTATTTATTTCTAAAAGATATTCACTCCAATGTTGGTATGCCCCTACTTGTCTTTTTAAAAACAAAACCGATTAGTTGATTGTATTTCAACAAGGGTATCAGTGACAGAGAAAGTGAGTGGAAGAAAGGGTCTAATGTCGTTTGGACATTTCAGTGAGGGTGGTGGTCTGAGTGTGGGCGTGGGGGTGAGGGTGAGAGGCATTTTTTTATTATTGTTTTTCTCAATATAAATTTTAAAATTTAAATGCTCAATAAAAGAGTGACATGTGTCACTTTAACCTGTTAAACAGGTTACTAAGAAGTATAAGCCGGTAAAAACTTGTTAAAAACAAAAGTGGTTACAAGGTTTACTTGTTAGTGGAATAAATGAAGGTAGACTTGTTAAAAGTGGTCAACGCAAAGGTTGACTTATTCCTGACAATTTTTCCATGTGTATAACTATCCATTTATTTTAATTTTAACATTTGACCAATAGAACTCACATTATGTGGTCAAGCTTAACTTAAAAAAACATAGCAAATATGTTGTAGTTATTTTTTCTTAAAGGATATTTATACCTTAATGTTGGTATGTCCCTACTTGTCTTTTCAAAAGCAAAACCGATTGGTTTTACGATTGATTTGTTACTATTAATTAGTTTGTAATGAATCTCATAACTCAAATAATCAAGTAAACCAAGCAACCCCGAATTCTACTATACCATAGTAAATATGAGTTTCTTTCTATAATATAGATTTAATTAACATAGCAAGCCAAAAGTATCATGTATGTAGAAAATCAAAATATATTAAAAAAAACTCAATAAATCACTAATTACTTTGGAGGAACAAAACATAAAAAACTTTTCTTATTGGCGCCATCAAAGCTCACGAAAGACACCTCCTTTATATATTACCTTCAGTCATGAGCCTATCTTCAACTACCCGCCAAATAGTTTATCCAGTAATGAATATCCTTAGAATATAATAAGATAAGTATATTATAATGGGTCTTATTTTGAATTATATTTCAATCTGAGTCCAAAGGTATTTAACTAAAGTTACAATTAATTATTTATACATTATAATAATCATTGCCATTTATTCACACTCAGGTTCTATCTTCTATTAACCATATACTAACCTTCGCCCCCATAATTTATAATATCGTACTCATTCTCCTCAAAATACTATTAATTGTTTTCCTTTTACTTGTGGACATATATAACATAACAATTAATGAAAAAGATTGTGATATACTTCCTCCGTTTCTTTTTAAGTGCTACATATTGACTTTGCTACTATTCATCCATTATAGTTTGACTGGCTTTCACAATTTATGCATAAGAAAAAATATAGTCTTGTTGGATCTTGTTTGATTCGTCTCGATGTATACATTTTTTATATCTTGTTGTCATAATTTTTACAAATGCATAATTAAAGATAAAAACCATACAAAATGTGTCTCGACAAGTGTGAAAAAAGAAATGCAGCACTTAAAAAGAAACAGAGGAAGTATCTTAATTTTATTAATCTTTATCTTTTTTGATACTTGATCTTTTTAAATACTTATTACTCGTCAAATAGGTTATACAATAATGGGTACCCCTACATAATAATAAGATAAAATTATAATATTTTGAGTTGTATAACTAAAATGATGATTAATTCATAAATTATAATAATTCTTATAGTTTATTGAGATTCAAACTTTATTTTTTATCTATGCAAAAGTCTAATTATCATTTTAAAACTCAAATTTTATCGTTAATCTATTCAAAAGTCTATAGTATCATTTTTTTTTTTTTTTGAGATCCTACGTTATAAGTATATTGAGAAAAAGAAAGCAAAATAAAAAAAAGAAAGCCGCAGTCGCATAACACACTCCATCCTCTCTAGGGTTTTTCTCTCTCCTCTTCCATCCCACTCCCACTCTCTCACCCCCTCTCATCTTCATCTGCATCTCCAGCAGCAACAACAACAACAACAACAACAACAATGGTGTCTTCAGGCTTCGAAGTCGGCTTCGTCCCCTTCAACCCAGACGGCTGGGGCCCACCCGAAACCACCACAACACCATCCCCTCTTCCACCTTCCTCCACCGTCCCCATCAACGTCCCCTTCGCTCCTTTCTCCCGCTCCGAAAAACTCGGCCGTATCGCCGACTGGACTCGCAACCTCAACAACAACAACAACCCCAACCGCCGTAACACCAACCCTTCCGATTCCGTCTTCGATTTCTCCGGCGACGATTCCTTCTCTGCCACTCTCGCCGCCGACGAAGACTCCTCTTTCCGTCTCGTTGACGGTAAACCCCCTCCCCGCCCTAAATTCGGCCCTAAATGGCGTTTCCATCACCACCACAACAACCCCTCCCGCCACCTCCCTCAACGCCGCGACGAAGAAGTCGAGGCTCGTAAACGCGAAGCTGAGAAAGAACGCGCTCGTCGTGATCGCCATTACCATAACAATCGCACTGGTGGAGGCGGTAACCAACGCCGTGAAGCTGCTGTTTTCAAATCGAGCGTCGAAATCCAACCTGAGTGGAACATGCTTGAACAAATCCCGTTTTCGACGTTTTCAAAGCTCTCGTTTACCGTCCCTGAGCCGGAGGATCTTCTCTTCTGCGGCGCGCTTGAAACTTACGATCGTTCTTATGATCGCCTTACGCCGAAGAATGAACGTAGGCTTGAGAGGTTTAAGAATCGGAATTTCTTTAAGGTTACTACTACTGATGATCCTGTTATTAGGAGGCTTGCTAATGAGGATAAAGCCACCGTTTTCGCTACCGATGCGATTTTATCGTCGTTGATGTGTTCTCCTAGGAGTGTTTATAGTTGGGATATCGTGATTCAAAGAGTTGGGAATAAGCTGTTTTTTGATAAACGAGATGGGTCTCAGTTAGATTTGTTATCCTGTCATGAGACTTCACAGGAAGCGTTACCGGAGTCGAAAGATGATATAAACTCTGCTCATTCATTGAGTGTTGAGGCTGCTTATATTAACCAGAATTTCTCTCAACAGGTTTTAGTGAGAGATGGGAAGAAAGTCAGTTTTGATGAGCCGAATCCGTTTGCGACTGAAGGTGAAGAGGTTGCTTCTGCTGGGTATAGGTATAGGAGGTGGAAACTTGATGATAATATGTATTTGGTTGCTAGGTGTGAGTTACAGAGCGCGCTCGATGTTAATAATCAGAGACAGTTTTTGACACTTAATGCTTTGAATGAGTTTGATCCTAAGTATTCTGGGGTTGATTGGAGGCAGAAGTTGGAGACTCAAAGAGGAGCTGTTTTAGCTACTGAGTTGAAGAATAATGCTAATAAGCTTGCTAAGTGGACTGCACAAGCGCTTTTGGCTAGTGCTGATATGATGAAGTTGGGTTACGTTTCGAGGGTTCATCCTAGGGATCATTTTAATCATGTTATTCTAGGGGTTGTTGGGTATAAGCCTAGGGATTTCGCTTCGCAGATTAATTTGAACTTGAATAATATGTGGGGGATTGTTAAGAGTATTGTTGATTTGTGTATGAAGCTGAATGAGGGGAAGTATGTGCTGGTTAAGGACCCTTCCAAGCCTCAGGTTAGGATTTATGAGGTGCCCGCGGATGCTTTTGAGAATGATTATGTTGAGGAGCCGTTGCCTGAGGAGGAGCAAGCTCAGCCTCCTACTGAAGATGCTGCTGCCAATGGTGTTTCTTCTGAGATTAGTGTGGCTGCTACTGATGTCGAGGATAAGGAGATTACTGCTGTGCCTTAAACTTACAAGGGTATGGATTTTTCAATCTGGCTTTCTCAGCTTTCTTTTATTGTATTCTTTTTCCATGCTTGTTTCTCATGTATGTATGTATGTATGTATATACTCTCCTTGCTTGCTCCTTTTGTTGTGAAGATCAGCATAGGATTACCTAGGTTTTCTAATTATGGTACTCAGGGTAAGTTAATTATAGATTGCAGCCTTTTGTTGTCTTAGTTCTAGCTAGTTGCACACTTTGAAGTTCCTTAGTGCACCAATTATAAATTTACCCTTTTGTTGCCAAAGTTACCCTCTTTCTCACCAAAGTTACCCTTAGGTATACGATATTATTATCCTACATGTGATGTATGTTAAACTTTGTGTTGAAATTTAGGTGTACAATTAATTAGTGCTCGTTCTATGTTTAGCATAATCTGTAGTTTGTCTCTTTCAATCTGATTTTCTCAGGTAACCCATTCAATTCCTGACACATTGATGACCTTTGTGTCTTGGTTTGGATAACCCACATCCTCCAGAGATTTGTAGACAGTTATGCTAGCCTGGTTTTGGGTCTGAATTTGTAAATCTTGTATACTTGTAATAGACAACTTGGATTCTTCTTTTTACCACACATCATCCTGGTTGTACTGTTGTTAAATTTTATATCTTTAATGGCAAAAAATATGCCACAGTATTAAGAAAAGCTTAGGTGTTAAAATCTATATTTTAGAATGTCGGAGATGTAGCTCTTCTATTGTTATCAGTGTAAGCACATGTAATATAAGGAAGAATTTGGAGATACTTTCATGCTCCAAAAGCTGCAATGACAAGGAATAGATACATAGCGTTAGTACTATGTCCTGATCTCTCCTGGAAGATCTTTTGTTTCTTCACTGAAGAACAGAATTGAAGTGTTATATACAGAGTGAGTGATTATTTTCACTTAGAATACCGTAGGCCTTGTTCTCTTTTACCGTGTCACCGGTGTTTTTGTTATATGAAGTTATTTACTGTGAGTTCTGTGAAGGTTTAGGTGACCTTAAGGACTTGTAAGCGAGATTCAGGTATGATATATCTAAGGCTAGTCATGGATAATGAAGGTCAACTCTGTAATTTTGGACTTGTAGTTTGTTAGTGCACTTAGGTTAGAATATACTCACAGATTAGAATACTCACAGATTCAAGCCTCTTCAAATTCATCGAGTCCAAAAGAAAAAGTTACCCTAGTTAGGCTTTGACTTAGAATTAGTGTGGTCCACTGTCTTGTGCCTTTTCATTTGGTTCTACTCCTTAACATTTAAGGTCTTTGAAGCTGTGGTAGGAGCTATAATTTTTTTAACATCCACAGTTCTTCAGGTGATGATTTTGAATTTTAACCACTGCGTTGGCCGCTGAAAGCACGAGATTTTAATTATTTAATTTAAAATTACTTGCAACGCTCCATAGGAATCAAGATATATTTTCTTTTTACAATTAATACAAGAAGTACTTTTGGAGATCAATGTGTAGAATTGTCAAGTACTTAAAAAAAATATGCTTTTTACTTGCAATGATATCCATTATGTACATCAACAATGATTTCTTTCCCTTTAATTGATGATGAAGTTATAAGTTTTAGCGAGAGTCCACCAACATACAAGGTTTGTACCAAATAAAATATAAAATAATATGAAAAATGAGAAAGTAAAGCACAAATTCAAGCACGTTCGTGTTGAAACTTTCCCGTCTAATATGCTTTCATTTAAGCATTGTTTTTCTATATATAAGAATCTAAACCACAATTTTGATTGTTTTGTTATTTGATCTCGATGTATAGGAAACCTAAAATTCTATTTTTTTTCTAGGTTTCACATGCTTAGATCAATGAGATAATGATGAAGGGCTTCGGAAGGGGAAGAAAAGTAAGGTCAAAGAAGATGGTCGTATTTTAACTAAAAAGGAAAAAAAAAGTGAAAAATAGAGATTTTATAGGAGAAGAACATGTGTTCTTTGGGTTTGCATCTTTAAAGATGAGATGTAGATTTACCATTACAAGACCTTAAATAACTCTTTCTTTCTCCAGGCTCTTTAGATTTCCCACTGGGCTTATTGTACAATCGACACTGTTGTTATGTACTCCATTCTTCATAATAGTAGCTAATGTAGTCTTGCATTAGCTAAGCTCTTGTCTTACATTAGCTATGGTGTTAGTTGCTGTAAATCAGCTGCTTATGCATTCAACTATGGTGTTAGTTGCTGTAAATCAGCTGCTTATGCATTCAAATCAGCAGAGCTTTTTCATACATTGCTCTAACTTGACCATTGCTCTGAGCCTCTGAGGGTTAATGATTTGGTTCACAATAGAGAGATGGGTCTTTTACTTTTTGCGCAAATTCTGGACATCCATTTTTTTGTCGCTGACATGGCTGAGTAATTGCCACTGCCTGGGTTGTTTTAGTTCTGAACTTGGATGCTGTATTGGTTAATTCTGGACAGCTAAAAGTGAGAAATTGTGTCAACTAAATTCTTTGAATGATAGACTGAGCGAATTTGCTTGATTTGATTGTTTAAATGCTGGCAGGGCTAGTAGTAATCAGTACTGGTCTTGCTTACTTTTATTTGTGATATTATGTTTGCATGTTCTTGGATTACTCGCTACTTGGTATGGATCTTATTTCTTTTATTAGTAAAGCTTTTTCTTGAAAATCAAGAATCTAGTGATTTTTTTTTGGACCTTGGACGCTTTCTTGAACAAACATTTCACACAATGCTTGAATTCACGCTGCTTGTTCAAACAATCCTGCAAACTTTGCAGGTGTTTAGATTTATTAGCTTTCCCCATGTTTTTGGCTTATAATTGTTTGCTGATTTCTTTCTATCGAGTCATGTCTGTACTTATACAATTATTTTATCTTGCTACTGCTTTAGTGAGAGAAAAGAAAATTAGCTTTAGTGACAAGCTGGCATTATATTTGTCGCTGTTCCTTGGCTGGAGTTGAGATGCTAATGTACAACATTGAAAATATTGAATCTCAATTGGAATTCCACGATTGAAGGCCAACTACTTAACTTACCTAGGAATATACTTACTTGAGTTTCTTTAGAGGGGTGATCTCTGTTTTGGAATTCTATGATTGGAGGTCAACTAGTCAAGTTACCTAGAAATACAATTATCCCTTGTTTCGTAGTATTACTAAATGGTGGTAATGGTTATGCAATCATGTAGCTTGGAGGGGGAATCACCTACTCATTACCATGTCAATGAAAACATACCTCCAAACATGTTATATTCTTCAAAAACATTTATCACACTCAACACCACCTTTTAAGTGGTAACTTGAAATTTTATGAAGAAAGTAATTTGTTGATGTATTTTCATTACCATGGTAATGAATGGGGCATTTTCCCCAAGTTACACTTGCTTTCATTACCATTACCGCAATTTAGTATAACCTACCAAACGGGTCGTTAGTCGAGATTCTTTGGAGGGGTGGTCTTTGTTTTAAACTTAGCAAGGGAGAATAAAAGATTTTTGCATATTTGACTTGTTAACATGACATATTGTGTAGAAGCATCTAAAAGGGTTAATAGTTTGTAGTTCTATAGGTTAACCGTTAATTTGGCAGCCGAATCTAAATTTTCGTCGGGGTGTTTTGTTTGAGTTTCCAGAGCTACTTTGAAGTGTTTGTTTGAGTTTCCAGAGCTACTTTAAAGTGCACCTCTCATTTCGATGTCCTGTTTGACTGGCTAGAGATGTCCAGCTACTGAATGCACGGTCTTTTGGAGCCGATGAATTATTCTTCTGCAGTGCTATGTTATATCTTTTTCTGCAGTTATCTGTTATTTGTAGAGAGTTGGACCTTTGTCTAACGGCTAACAGCAAAAGTAAACAAATGATCTAATATCTGAAGCTGCAGGTCAGTGAGGGCAGTGATGAAGAGAAACATTGCCGTGGATTTTGATTGAAAGAAGGTGATTCGCTGTGATGGTGATCGTTGTGGCAGATCTCATGCTGAGAGATGTTTTCTTTATCTCCCTTTTAGTAGAGATTCTAGTAACATATTAGAGCTAAGTTGAAACCGAATAAGTGTTTCAGTGAACCCCAAATTTTGGTTGTTGCAAATAACAGTTGTTTGTGTTTTTCAAAGATATGTGACACTATGGATTCTTATTTAACATGGATTATTTTTGTTCTCGGCTATGTATCTTTAATCTCGTAATGTATTGTTGGGTCGTTTTTTTAATCTCGTAATATATTGTTGGGTCTTCTTCGGGTTCTCCTTTCCCCTCCTTGGCATTACAACAACGAGAAGCCCAGTTACTTAACCCCTCATCAGCACTAAGTATGCAAATGCTACAATGGAGGCCAACCAACGATAGAAGGAAGGGGAGGGGGAAAAAGGGGGCTGACTTGTACAACAATTTTTTTTTAGAGTTTTTCTATGGTTTGCCACTGTGCTTTATTTTACTATGGCAAAACTTTCAATTTTTAAGTTACCTTGATCTTTTACTTTTACCTAGATTGGCTACGTAGTATTATTATTACTTATCCGTAATAAAACAGTTAAAATGTTTACAAAATATCAATTTGTATTATATTTTACTTACAAATATTTAGAGATAATGACAATCAAAGTTATGGAATATTGGAAGGTATGATAAGTTGGGTTCTCCTCTCCTTACAACTATAAATTTCATGTTTAATAATTTTTATTTGGGTAATTTGGTAATTAGACTCTTAGTTTGTAAAAGATAGGTTTTCATACCTCTATATATATAACAGTGCCAGACAACCTAAACCACAAGCCTAGGTTAATTTTTTTTCTTGCTTCCGCTTATTATTTTTAGGGTTTACGTTTCTTGCCCTAATTTTTTAACCTACATCAAATTCCGGCATGTCCACCTCGCCGGCCACCGCTGCTACACCGTCAGCCTCCAGCGCCCCTAGCACCGCACCACCGCAGTCCCGCCTTCCCCTTGCGCCGCCCAGATCTTCTGAGGGTGCAGCCCAGGCCAGCGTGGGTCTCTTCGCGGGTCATGGTGGTTTCTCTTACACCACCGCCCCGCCCCCGCCTTTGTTCGGTGGTCAAACCGCTTTTAGCGGTGGTTAATATGGTGCGCAGTTGTGGTCCTCACCACAACCTTCCATGCCTTATGCGGTTTCCACCTCCGCCTTGCACGCGAGCCCTACCACATTGCGGACTCCGTCTCGTTTTCCGCCGGGGTTCGAACCCCCTTCGTCGTCTTACACGACCTATGATCAACCGTCCCTCCCTACGGCCGCATCACTCACCCATCATGACATTACTCGTGTGGTTTCAATCAAGTTAGCCACTCCCGAAGATTATCTTATGTGGAAGACTCAGGTTACGTGTTTTATTTCGACACATCAACTCCTTGGTATTGTCGAAGGTACTATTCCGATTCCTCCGTCTACTTTACTTGATAATCATGGTCGTTCTTTGCCTAATCCACAATTTTATGAGTATATGAGACTTGATCAACAAATTAAATTGTGGTTATATGCATCTATTTCCCGTGATGTTATGATGGATGTTCATGAATTGCATACTGCTGTGGAGATTTGGAATAGGTTTCAGTCACGGTTCTTACAGGCTAGTATGGCTAGGTCTATGGAACTCAAAGGTCGTTTGAGTCATATAAAGAAACCTGAACAGCAGTCTATGGAGTCTTTTCTCCGTGAGATTAAAGTTATTGTTGATTCTTTAGCTGCTATTCAGTGTCCTGTTTCTCAATATGATCTTGTTCAGTATACCTTGACTTCTTTGGATAGAGATCGTGATTATGATCCTCTTGTTACCACTTTGTTGCAATTTCAATCTTCCTTGACATTTGATGATCTTCGCCCCAAACTTTTACAACATGAGCAACGTATTAAGGCTATACGTGCTTATGATGAGGCACCCACTGCACATCAAGCCTTGGTTGCTGTTCAGTCTGGCTCTTCGGGTTCTCAATCATCTTCTTCAGGTGGTTCGACTCCTAAAGGTCAAGGGGGTGGAAAGAATAAGAATAGGAATAATCGCAACAAAGGTGGTCGTGGCAACAACAATGGTCGTGGCAATGGAGGACAGGGTGGCCGTGGCAATGCAGGCCGAAATAATGGTATGGGTAATTTTCATAATGTTTCGTATGTTGATTATTCTTGTGCCAATTATATTGCTAATGATTTGTCTTCAGCAGGAAGTAATCCATTTAACGGCATTTTAGCCGATACCCCTTCCTCCGATACTTGTGGTCTTTGTTGGTATCCAGGTCACCAAGCCGCCTATTGTCCTCAGCGTTTCAATCATAACTTTGTGCCTTCTTCTCATGATGGTGTCACACGTGCCCTAGCTGCACTGTCTGTTGGTGGTGAAACAAATGGCTCCGTTTGGTATCCAGATTCTGGAGCCGCCTCCCACATGACTTCACAGGATGGTAAGCTATCTAATGCTCTTCCTTACACTGGTTCGAGTTCTATTGTTGTTGGTGATGGCACACGACTTCCCATTAATAAACTTGGTAATTTGATTCTGTCTTCCCCTAGTCGCCCCCTTCGCCTCACGAAGGTGTGTCAAGTTCCCCTGTTGAAACATAATCTGATGTCTGTTCAAAAGTTATTTCAAGATAATTCTTGCATAGTCTGTTTTGACGAGTCTTCTGTTTGTGTTAAGGACAAGACCACGAGGGCAGTTCTGTTGCGGGGAATCAGTATGAATGGTGTCTACCCTCTTCAGCCTCATATCCTAGAGTCAGAGTCGTCTTCCCGAGTTTGTTCATCGTCTTCCCGAGTCTGCCCAGAGTCGTCTGTTCCTGCCCTCATAGCCACCAAGGAGTCTGGAGATGTTTGGCATACTCGCCTTGGTCACCCTTCTGCTAGAGTTTTTGGAAGTTTACGTTCACAAAACTTGATTTCATGTAATTTTAAGTTTGATGACGATTGTGATTTTTGCAAAGTAGGAAAGATACATCGTTTGCCGTTTGAGTCTGTGACTCATCGTGCTCCCTATCCTATATATTTGATACATAGTGATCTTTGACAATCGCCAGTTAAATCAAATCAGTTTTTTCAGTATTATGTGATTTTTGTTGATGATTATTCGCGTTTTTCATGGTTATATCCACTTAAACTGAAATCTGATGTTTATTCGACCTTCTTAGTTTTTCAGAAACTTGTTGAGATTTTGTTTAATTCCAAAATTAAATTTTTCCAAAGTGATGGTGGACGTGAATTTGATACACTCTTTTACTACAACACTTCTGTGATTCGGGAATTTATTTTCGAAATTCTTGTGCTCGGACTCAAGCGCATAATGGTGTTGCAGAAAGGAAACATCGAACCATTATCGAGATGGCACGTACTATGCTTATTCAATCTGAGTTGCCACCTCGATATTGGGTTGATGCGTGTTATACGGCGGTTTATACGATAAATCGCCTTCCCAGTTCGGCATTACAGGGCTCTTCCCCGTTTGCTAAGCTTTTTCATCGTCCCCCCTCCTATGAGTTTTTGAAATGTTTTGGTTGTGCTTGTTTTCCGTTGTTTTTAGATCCTAAAATCAATAAATTACAAGCTAAGTCGATTCAATGTGTTTTCATTGGCTATGCGTCAAATTATAAGGGTTATCGGTGTCTTGATCCTCTTTCTGGCAAGATTTACACAAGTCGTCATGTTTTGTTCAGTGAAGGGAAATTTCCATATCGTTCCCTCGTGTCTAGTACACCCATTGGTTCGTCTTTGGATGAGTCCCGTGACCCCTTGGCTTGGTTTCCGAGTCTTCCTTTGTCCTCGCGTCTCCCCTCCCCCGAGCCCGCAGCATTACGGGAGCACATGCAGCAACCCGCTGCCTGCTCACTGAATGCATGCGAGCCCGAGTCACGACTGCCCCTCAGCAGCCCGCGTCTTCCCCTACCCGCGAGCAAACGCAGCAACAAGCTGCCTGCCCGCAGGTTCCACGCGCGCCGCAGCATGTGTGCCCAGCAGCAGCGAGCCGCAGCCAAGCCGGCCTGCGCCCGCAGCCCTATCCCCCTACGCTGGCAGCTACTGCCAGCCCGCAGGCCTCGCCTGCGCATGCGGGCCTTGCCGATCCTCTCCCCATTTTTCCTTCCTCGCCTTTCACTCCTCCACTTGATGTTCCTCTTGTGTCTTCCCCGTCTAGTATTGTCCCTCCCCCTAGGCGTCCTAGAAAGTCGTCTAAGTGTGTCGATCCTACTAATATTCATACCATGACTACTCGTTTAAAAGACGGAATCATTTCTACTAGGAATTTATTGGATTTAAAAACTGATGTTGTTGATTCTGAACCGTCTAATTTTAAGCAAGCGCCTAAAGATTCACGTTGGCAACAAGCCATGCGTGATGAGTATGAAGCATTAATTAAGAATGATACATGGGAACTTGTGCCTCGCAACAACAATAGAAACGCTCTTGGTTGTAAGTGGGTGTATAAGATTAAATATAATTCTGACGGTTCTGTGGAGCGGTTTAAGGCTAGACTTGTTGTTTTTGGTAATCATCAGCCGGCAGGTATTGACTACTTTGAAACCTTTAGTCCTGTCATTAAGCCTACTACGGTTCGCTTAGTTTTAACTCTTGCTGCTACTTTTAAATGGCCTATTCGTCAACTCGATGTCAAAAATGCTTTCCTCCATGGTTTCCTCAATGAGGAAGTCTATATGCGTCAGCCTCCTGGTTTTGAACATCCTTCTCAACCACATCATGTTTGTCGGTTACGAAAATCCATTTATGGTTTGAAGCAAGCTCCTCGAGCTTGGTTCTCTCGTTTCAGCAATTTTCTTCTCTCTATTGGTTTCAAGTGCAGCAGTTGTGACACCTCCATGTTCACTCTTAAACACAGTGGTCATATTATCATAGTCTTGCTATATGTTGATGATATTGTGCTTACAGGTAGTAGTTCCTCTTTGCTTCAGAAATTTGTCAGTGTTCTCTCTGCCTAGTTTGCTATGAAGGATTTGGGTGATTTGCATTATTTCTTAGGCATTCAGGTTTTACGTACTCCTCAGGGTTTGCTTTTGTCTCAAAACAAATATGTAGTTGATCTTCTTCAGAAATTTCATCTTCATACTGTCAAACCCGTACGTACTCCTGTTGTCTCTCGTGTCACTCTTTCTCTCTTAGATGGTGAACTTCTTGCTGATCCCACAGATTATCGTAGTATGGTTGGTGCATTGCAATATTTGACTATGACTCGTCCTGATATTGCCTATACTGTTAATTCGGTTTCTCAATTTATGCATGCGCCTCGTACTACTCACATTCATGCTGTGAAAAGAATTTTCAGGTATCTGCAGGGAACTTCTAATTATGGGCTGTTTCTTCATAGTACTGGCTCCCCTACTGTGACTGTTGCCTATTCTGATGCTGATTGGGCCGGGTGTCCTGACACTCGGCGTTCTACTACTGGTTATGCTGTCTTCCTAGGGAAGAATTTGATCTCCTGGCGCTCTAAGAAGCAACCTACTGTTTCGAAGTCTTCTACTGAAGCTGAGTATCTTGCTGTTGCCTACACAGCAGCTGAAACAATTTGGATACGTCAATTGTTGGCTGATTTAGGGTACTTTCATCGACGGCCTACCATTCTCTATCGTGACAATGTTTCTGCTATGTATCTTACTGCTAATCCTGTTCATCACGATCGTAGTAAGCACATTGATGTTGATTATCATTTTGTTCGTGAGATGGTTGCTAAAGGTGGTCTTCAGGTCAAGCACGTTCCGACACAGTTGCAGGTTGCAGATATTTTTACTAAGGGTCTTTCTTCTGAGTTGTATTGTAAACATCGTTCCAATCTATCCGTAATTCCTCCCCGTAAAGATTGAGGGGATGTATTAGGGTAATTTGGTAATTAGACTCTTAGTTTGTAAAAGATAGGTTTTCATACCTCTATATATATAACAGTGCCAGACAACCTAAACAGGTTAGCCAATCATTATTCTCAATACTCGTACAATTTTATGTGTAATGATAAGCTTCGATAAATTCTAATGCCTTATTCTTGGGGTAGTGATTTATCATTCAACGGATGACTAAAAGGAAGAAAGAGTATGCAAGACTAACAATTCGACCTTCTAATTAGAATGTTTGTTATCTTTGTACATAACCAAAGCATTCCAAAATGTACTTGCCTTTTCTATTTCTACCTATTTAAGATATGGAGTTCATGCCATATTCCACTAAAATAATTAAATCCAGATTTAGTTATAATGAATAGCAAAAACATCGATAAGGAAGTAGAGTAGCAACCAAACCATTTTATTGTGACCTTTAATAAGTTTCAATAGGTTCAAATAATTTCAGTTCAGATAAGTTTAGGAGAGATAAGGTAATTACAACGCATCACAAATAAAAACATACACATAAGTTTTCTTCATCCTAGTATAGTATATTTCAAGGAACCTGCTTGTACATAGTAGTTGAATAGATATGTATGAAGGTTATGATCACACGATCTTTGCAATATATCTTACCACTTCTATATCTTTGCTTGTGTAATAACTTACCTTCTGTTTTTCCTCCTCCAGTGGCTCCTGATCTCCAACAATAATGACCCCTCGAAACCTTTCAATATGATATATGATCAACTTGTCTAATACCCCACCTCAACTATCCTTATAGAGCGATCTCAAATTGCCGCTCTCCTTATTGGCTACGATCTCTATCATTTGTCGACGGCTCAAGCCCTATTCTCCCTCAAACTATCACTAGAGCTATCGTTACCACTGCCAATCCCACATACACATTGTGGCTTCCTCTACGTTGCTCTTCTTGATATTCTCTCTGCTACCCTTGTCCTCTTCTCACCCGTGCTTTCACATCCAAAGAAGCTTGGGACATTCTAGCCAATGCTCTTCCCTTCCATGGACATAAGCAACCCAAACAAAAACTTAATTATCATAAACTCGAGAACACTTCCGTTTTAACCTTCATGAACCATGTCCAAAGCATTGTTGATGAACTGCCCGATTTGGGAATTAATTTTCCTTGATTTCGTTAATTGAGTAATTACACTATATATACTCTAGGTAGGCATAAACAAAGCTAAGCCCAAACTATACATTAGCGACTATGGGCCAAACTAGATTAGGAATACATTATTTACGTTAACTATCTGTAATATGAACTCACCCTCCTTGGCGTCACTCTTGATCATGAAGATGTCATTGGAAACATTCTTACGGGTCTTGACCATCGTTTCCAACCTCACATTGTTTCCCAATTATATAAGTAACAAGCTATTGCTCAGCTGAGGCACAGGAGTTTAGTTAATGAAAGCATTCTCAAGCAGAAATGAAGAGCGGATTGGATCAAATTAGGTGACGCTAACTCCCAATTTTTTTTTTTGTGCTATGAAGATTGAAGAACAAACGCTGTAGAAATAGAACTGATTTTTTAGTCAACTCCAAGGGGAGAGACTTACTCACCTAGCTCATATCAAAAGGAAGATTTTGGAGTTATATCAAGCTTTATTCGGCTCTAAGGCTCCTCACTGCCTAGTACTCTTGAATGTGGTTAGGAAAGGCCGTGATGATATTTATGTTGCTGGTTTGGAGTTTTTTGAATCAAGTATTAGAATAGTCACAAGTCCATTGATTGTACTTACTCTGATTCCTAAATCTCCAAATGCTTCTGTCAAAAAGTTTAGTCCTATTTTCATGTTGCACTATTTTAGTTATATTGTTTATGTTGTGCGTGATAGATTCAACATTCTCATGATCGATAAATGGAACTCTTAGTGGTTACTTTGCGTCCAAAACAGGTTTAAGGCAAGGAAATTGATTATAGTGGACATATTTTTGGGATGGGGATGTTTTTATCGGCTAAAGTGGGCCAGGTAGAGAGGCGGTTGTGGAGACGTGTCCATATAAAGATTTTGATCTTAGGGGATATCGGTATCCCAGAGAGCCAGTGGATTGGCCATTCACTAAAAAAGTCAGGGTTATGGGCTAGCCAGTTAGCGGATTTAACTGTGAAATTGCCCAAGGAGGTTAGTCTCCAGTATGGCTCGTCAGTTTGAAGGGAAGAAGGGAGGGGATGTCTTCAATCATGGACGCAATGTCTCGAGGGAGAAGAATTGATGACACAAAATTGGAATTCCGTGTCATATCTAAATTGATCGCCTCACTAACCCTGAGATGAATATTGGAAGTCGCAGTAGAGCTAAGGTGTAGTATTTTAGTTAGGCTCTTATTAGTACACCAGTTATCTAAGCAGAAGAAAATAACACTCACAGGTCAAATTTCCATCTGATTCCTTTGCGGGTGAAGACACGAGTTTGCAAGATAGCTCCCCAAATAGGCGAGTCAGTTAGCTTTGGCTTATACTCAAAGAAAGAAGAATGTTTTAGATTTTTTGTGAGTAGCAGGGAAGCCCATTGATTTGTATGGTTCGTGAGGATCTTCCAAGCTAGTTTAGCAATCATTCCTTGATTCATATACTTAGTCTTTTGTAGCCCAAGTCCTCCCATAGTTTTTGGTCGATAAATTTTGTCCCATGAGACGAGAGGTAGCCCTTTCGTGTCCTGTCTGTTATGATTCCAGAAGAAGTTTCAGTTGAGAGAATCTAATTATTAGTTACGGATGTGGGGATTTTAGATGTTGCCAGTGTAAAGATGTATGAACTTTGGATGAGAAGTAGATGATGACCGATTTTTGATTGTTGGTTAATTGGCCGGAAGTTTTGCAGAATGCATCCAACAGGGCTTTAAGTTTCATGATATGAGGTGGGGTTGCTTTACAAAAGGGTAAGCAATCATCTGCAAAAAAAAAAACAGGCCTGTAATTTTTTGTGGATCCTGGGCTTAGTTTGAATCCTAGACATGAAGTTGAGTATGAGGCAACAAATGAGAGTTGTCGAGCCAGATCTTCCATGCATATTATATACAGTATATATATACTTATTCTGTTTTTTTATCTATTGCAATGTCTAGTTTCATGCTCGCTGATACAACAAATTAAACCATTAATTTGTTTAATTTACTTTAGAAAAAAAACATAAAAAATAGATGTTTTGACATTATATATTAACACACAAGATGCCACATGACAACTCTAACATGAATATCGGAAAAGTCCGACTATTGCCTAGAAAAAAAAACGAAGGAAGTATATAATGACAAACAAATTTATTAAATATATCAAATTTATAAACTCCCAATAATATGGGAAGATTAAGACAACAATGATACTAGCTTCATGAAGCAAAACACATCAATTGAAGAAAAGAAAAAACAACCCGAAACAACAAATTCAATGTCGAACAAATTTAAACATACATTATAGAAATAAAGGAATAAAATAAAGCTTTAGCAACATGCATTGCAAGTTGTTGAGTGTGAAGGAAGAATAATCTGCATTGCCTTTCTAGTTTCTACTCCACCAATTTACATATGCCATCCCCTGTCTCGGACGAGCGGTCTTTACATTTCAAATTCTTTCCGCAGCAAGGCGACTTCTCTGGATTACATTTCTCTCCTTTCGCGGAACAAGTCTGGCTCATATCTATAACCAAAAACAAATTTAATATTAAATTTGTGTTTATGAAAGTATATATGAAACTTAACAATGTAGTTACTTACCCTCTTTACATTTTCCTTTAGCAAGATTGCTACAAGCATAACCCGGACAACATTTAGCGAGGAGAGTGTTAAAAAAACCACATGTTTCATTTTCGCCACGACATGCAGCAAGAGCTTGACCAGACAAAAGTTGAACTACACAAAATTGGAGAAAGGCAACGTAAATGTTCAATCAGTAATAACCTAGTTTTAATTGTTAAAAAAGATCCTATATTAATGTTTCAATACATATTAACAAGTACATGTACATTACCTAATTTCAAAAAAAAGAAAGAAATATAATTACCTAAAAGAGCAATAAGAAAGACGAGTGATACGAATTTCTTGGCCTCCATTTTTTAGCTTAAATCTTTTGCTTCAAAGATAATTGTCTAGTGTTGAATAATTTGATGATGATCCTAATAAAACTATCTGAACCCTATATATACTGGTTTTGATCCGTGTCATCACAAATAATATAATAGGATCAACATGAAATTCTCTCACGCAAAAGCTGTACTTTCGTATTAAAGTACTGTATTAATCTTTTCGATCTGGTTAAATAATTAGACAAAACTCACTTTGTCCGCCATGAACTAGTAGCTACGGGGTGCTAGCTAAAAAAAATCATTAGTATAGTCCATAAGATCAGCTTCACCAAAAAAATAGTCCATAAGATCCAATTAAAAGGGTATCTTAGCTGTGGAATTTGAACAACCAACAACTTGCCAACTTGGTCACCAAATTAGAAGGAAGTGCTACGCACAATGTTTATGTGTTATGCCTTGTTTAGTTTATTTAAAATAATAATACTTTCCTATTTCTTTTGAAATGCAATAAAGGCACTTTTTCACCATTCGCACTTTTCACTTTTACTAAGATTTGTGATTTGTACATAATGAAAAATATAGTGAGGTGGAATCTTGTTAGACATACTTTCATAATATGTGATTTTTATAATTTTTACTTATATGTAACTATAGATATTTGAGGTTAAAGTAATGACTCGGGATATGTAATAGTGCAATTGTTGCATTTAAAAGAAACGGAGGAAGTATTAATACTCACCGCGTTTCTTTTTGTTTGTCCTATCTAATGTAGCTCTAAATACTAGATGTTATAGCCATGTGGGTGGGGATAACGGGTCTGTTCGGCAAAGTACGTAGCTGTGAGCTTTTAGTGTTTAGGTTCAGCTCTAAATTTTTAGTTTTCAGCTGTGGAGGTAATTGTTAGCTTTCAACTGTTGAACTAGCTGCTTAAATAATTAGTGTTCGGTAAAAATAGTTGTAGATAAAATTATAACTTATAATAGCTTTGAACGAAAGCTACTCAGATTGCTACAATATCGGCTTTGGACAAAAGCTTACCAAAAGCTAAAAGCTATCTGAAAGCTACTTTAAAAAGCTACCTTGTCGAACACTTAAATAATTTTTGAACAGCTAAAAGTTACCTAAAAGCTACACAAAAGCTACTAAAAAACTGCGCCAAACACGAAGTCCACTTAGTAAATGTGATAAAAATAGTTGAGAGAAAATTGTAAGCATGTATGACCAAAAAGTGATAAAGTAGAGATAGAGGGTAACATAATCTTCACGAATTTGATGTGCTTATTGACTAATTCTAGAAAGCGAAATTCGATTGCTCTTGAGAATAATGATCTTCCGACCCCACAACTTAAGGTGAAGAGGTCTATTTACAGGAGATGGAAAACCCATCATGGACTTGGTAGTGTGGGCTTTTACCTGTTTACGACTTGATAGTCTTTTCACTTTGTCCATTTAACTCTCTGTTTTTGGCTGGTAATATGAACTGACGCAAATAGTTTACAACCCAATTTATCTTTATTTAATTTGATCTTTATTTAGATTGGCTAACTTAATTAAATTGAACTATTATTTCTTTTAGCTCGAAATAATTATTTTTTTTTTAAGGTAAAACGCTACTAGATATCTAGTGCCTCAACCAGGTCTACTGTGCACATTGAATAACAAAATTACTTACCAATTATTAAGCAAAGGACGTGGTCCGCACAACTTAACAACTTAAAATATTAAACGCCATGTTTATGCCTACAGGGTAACATACCCTAATATATGCATTTATGAACGAAACCCCTTCGAACCACAATAAACAAATAATAACCTGGACATCAAAGAGAATGTTCAAATAATTTGGTAAAAGGTTGTATGCGGTTATCCATTAAAATGCTATTCTATTGTTTACAATAGGTGGTTGCTAAAAGTTAGGAAAACCAAATAAGAACACAATCCTAGTCAAAGATAAACTTGCATATACTAGGATACAATATTATAGAAAAATCTTAGCTAATGAATTTTTAAAGATCCGCCAATCCTAATACTCCTTAAAATAGTAGTCGACCTCAATATGTTATGTGCGTTCATGAATAACCGGATTTTTGACGATGTGCAAGGCTATTTGACCGTCACAATATAGTTTAACAACTTTGGGGTAATGCACAACTAAACTCAGTAGTATCCCCTTTAACCACTTGATTTCATAAGTTATAGCAGCCATAGATTGATATTCAGCTTAAGCGGAAGAGTAGGAGATTGTGTTATGCTTTTTCATCTTACAAGAAATAGGAGAGTGCCCGAGAAACCCGAGCCATCTAGTGAGAGTCTTCGAGTAAGTGGACAAGCAGCCAATCTGAATCACACCAACCTCTAAAGATAACTCACTATTAGCACGTATTAAGATATCTTGACTTGGATTTTCTTTCAGATAACGAACAACTCGCATTGCAGCGTCCCAATGCTCTATATGGAGAACCTGCATGAACTATGACAAATTATGCATGGAATAGGCAAAATTTGGACGAGTGTTCGCCAAGTAAATCAGGCGCCCCCCTAGCCGACGATAGGGTTCAGGATCAGATAACAACTCGCTAGTAGAAAGTCCGAGCTTTTGGTCCTACTTAATAGGAAAGTCACAAGGATATAGCCCAATAGACCAACTACAAAATAATATCAAGTGTGTACTTGTGGACTTGTTTGCAAAAAGAGACCAAAGAACCAAGAGCTAACACAATATCCAAATATACCTCAAGGAACCCAGATGGCCAGATCTTTCATTTTAAAACAATCAATGAGATATGCTTTGAAAGCCTTATAGTTGTGGACTCGTTTGTAGAAACAATAAGGTCATCAACATAAACGAGCAGATTAACCTGAACACTCCCACGAGTGTATGTAAATAATGAATAATTAGAGTATGAAAGTTGAAAACTGTAGTCCTTAATTGTTGTGACTAGTTTCACAAACCAACATCGGAGTGCCTGCTTCAATCCATGCAAAGACTTTCACAACCATCAAGCCAAGTTTGTGTTAGAACAGTAAAAAAACAAAAAAAGAAGTTTCATGTATACCTCTTTCTAGAGAAGATCACCATGGAGAAAGGATTGTGGATATCCATTTGATGAAGTTCCCAATGCTTAGAGGTTGCCATAGCTAAAAGGCCCGTATAATAGTCACTTTGCCAAGCGGAGCAAAAGTTGTAGTATAATCAATATTAGTTTCCCGGTGATTACCAAAGACCACCAACTGAGATTTAAGCCATTCAATTGAAAAATCTAAGGCATATTTGATGTGGTAAACCCACTAGCTACCTAAAGCAAGTTTTTCGGGAGGAAGGGCTCTAGTGTCCATGTACCATTATCCTCCAGAGTCTGCATCTCCTCTTTCATTGATTTACTTCAACCCGAATGAGTCATGGCCCCTTAAAAGACGGGAGTTCTTTATCTAGAGATGTAGCTGGAAGAAAGTTTCTTTAACGCAAACAAAATTGTCACAATTAATATAGTGTGCTATAGGATAAGAAGTACCTGAATGAGTTAGGGATGGAGTGTTATAAGATGGACGATCAACAGAAATCAAGTGTGTAACAGTCTTGGAGCAAGATTTTTATCCTTAAGGCAACGACCCAACTCAGTATATAAGACAAAGCATATATTATCAACCTTTCATTGATTATATCGGGGCGTACTTAAGGGGAGATTAGCGTTGTTCAAATATTTCACACGGAAAAGCAATAAAGTTTTAAAATTATCATATTTACTACATTTTTGTAAAAATGTATATGGGAAAAAATTACTACTACTAAAGTGAAAATTAGCGTTGTAGTATGTTTTTACATGCAAATTTACTACTACTAAAGTGAAAATTGGCAATTGCCTAGGATAGTTTCAAATTTTAGATAACTATTATTTATTGGAAAAATTGCCTAGAATAATGCAACCTTTTGACGATTTACAAATAATAATGCAACCTAAAGATTATTCTGGAATAATGCAACCTTTATACCCCATTTATTTTAAATAGGACAAATTACCGGTTACCTGAACAATTGGTAATATTTAATTAAAATTTTAAATTTTAATTAAAATATTAACAAAAACTAAAAAACAAAAAATAAAATCCCCCCACCCCCTGCTATCAGTATCAGCCCCCCAACCCCCTCCCCCGCTATCAACCCCCCACCCCCTGCTTCTCTCAGGCCCAACCCCCCACATGTGTCACCCCACTGTCTTCCCCATCGCAGAAACCGCCGGTGGTTCACGGTCGGCTGACGTTGCTCCCCACAACCACCACTGACGTCCCTCCCCACAACAACCACTCGGCGAGTGCATAGAGAGGTTCGAGCCAGCGAAGAAAAAGGGGAAAGGGGGAGTGAAGAAGGAAGAAGGAGATGGAGGCATAGGGGGTGATTGTGGTGGTTCTGGGCTGCGGTGGTCTGGGTGTGGCGCCAGACGGCGGAAAAAAGTGTGAATTGAAGCAGGGGGTGGGAGAGAGACGGAGAGAGAAGGAAAACGGGGAATGGATTGATTTTCCGGCGAGCGAAAATGTGTTGTTGGGGAAGGGGCAGAGGTCACGGTGGAAGGGAAGAGAGCAGGTGACGGTGGAAAGGGAGAGAGGAGGTGCCGGTGGAAGGAAGGGAGGGAGAGGGGTCGGGGGTGGGGGTGGCAGTGGGGGTGTGGCCGGTGAGGTGTGGCAGTGTGGGGGTGGGGGTGGGGTGGGGGAATTAGTTTATTTTGTTAATTTTTTGTTTTAATTTTTTTTAAAAAAATTATTTAATAACCAATAGCTGATTGACACTTGTCTCATTTAACCTCTTCTTCAGGTTGAATCCGGTTTCACCCCATTTAAAATAAATGGGGTATAAAGGTTGCATTATTCCAGATTAATCTTTAGGTTGCATTATTATTTGCGAATCGTCCAAAGGTTGCATTATTCTAGACAATTTTTCCTTATTTGTATAAGGGTTTTTTTGTTAAAAACAACATTTTAAAAATTACTTTTTGTGAAAGACAACCTTTTAAAAAATTTCTGGCAAAACAAAACCTTAAAATATTTTTTTTAGCACGATACAACCTTTGGCCGGATTTTAGGTTTGACTGGCCGGATTCCGGTGTTGACCCACTTAAGTGAGCCATGTGCATTGCATGTGACTCATCCCACCTTATTTTCCCACCCAATTCCTTCCATCTCTCACTCACTGTCATTTAGTTTAATAATTTGTCAAGTGACTCATCCCACCATATATTCCCACCCAAATCTCTCTCGCACTCTCTTCCTCTGTACCATTTTCAATCTCAAATTCTCCATTATTGTTGTTATCCATTTTCATTCTTAAGCTGTGGAGTGAAGTCAGACAATTTTCACACTCTTTCAAAAAGGCATGTTTTAGTATTTTTTAGAAATTTTAAAAATTTCACATTTTTAAAAGTTAGGGTTTTTCCCCCCAATTTAGTTATTTGCTCACTTTGGGTCTTTTTATTGATTGGTTGTAGCAAAATGGTTCTTACAAAATGTGAGTGTTGGATTATTGTTGCAAAGAGAACATCTTGGACGCATGAGAATCCTGGCAGATTAGTTGTAGCAAAATGGGTCTTACAAGAATAGGCTTGCTGCTGAATTAACCAAGATGAAGAAGAAAAGCATAGGCAGGTTGGCTTAGAGATGGTGAAGGGTACTTCAGTTCCAAATGAGAAGTTGCGGCTCAAAACTGTTGTTCTGTGTGCAGTTGTGTCTGTTGTTGTCAGTTTGATCTCTGTCAAACTAATTGGATGTTGTGTTTAGGTAGCAAGTAAAAGATTGGTTGGTTTGTTTAGGTAGGATTTTTAGTTGTCGATGTTGTTTAAGAATGTTAAGATCAATGTAGTGTGTATGCCAATAATTGGCAATGAAAATGTTTGTTATGAATGAAAATGTTAAGATCATGTTCTCCACTAACTATGTTTTCAAAAGAAACATTTTTTTTGTACTTAAGGTATAACCCAAAAAGAAGAATATTTACCTGGGTTTTTGTATAAGTGTGTAATTGGTCCCCCTACTTATTCTTGAAGATGACGCAACTCTACCTCCTTCCATGGTCAACAAAGGTACAAATTAGAAAATGAAAAGTTGCAAATTATGACGAGGGAATTTTTTTCACTGTTATGGTGAGAGTAGTTGGAGATTTAAAAGTAAAACCATGAAATTTATTGCTCACCTTTTGTCAAATTCTTGCTGGAATTTGATTCTCCCCATTATTGCCTACTGTTGAATCTAACATTGAAGCTAGAGTGAAGAGGAAAGAGTTCAGTTTTTTTTAATTGAGAGAGTGAGAGATGGAGGGAATTGGATGGGAAAATAAGGTGGGGTGAGTAACAACGTGCAATGCACATGGCTCACTTAAGTGGGTCAACGCCGGAATCTGGCCAGTCAAACCTAAAATCCGGCCAAAGGTTGTATCGTGCCAAAAAAAAAATTTTAAGGTTTTGTTTTGCCAGAATTTTTTTAAAAGGTTGTCTTTCACAAAAAGTAATTTTTAAAAGGTTGTTTTTAACAAAAAAAACCCTTTATATAATCATGAACAAGCAACTTGTAAAAGTTAGATGATTAGAAAGACCAAATGTTCATACTTCTTCTAATTAACATGACTAAAAAATAAAGTTGAGGCAAAGAAAATCAAATGTTAATTAATAAGCCACTTTTTTTTGGACATGCTAATTCTTATATGTAATATATATAGTATAATAGTTGAATGCCATGTTTATCCTTACTCTTTTAAAAGAGAGAACCCATTACACTGTTCTTAAGAACAGTGATATGAGTCACAAAAGAGTGAAATTCACTGTTGATAAGAGACCCAATGCATTCCTTTGGAAAACGACTTCCTCACCATCTTTGCTCCCTTTTTCCTCCTTTCCTCCTGGTTTTCCTCTCTGCCATTAATCTCAATTTTCCTCTTTTACCAACTCTTTGTACCTTTCCCATCCACCACAGTTACCACTCTTCTATTTCTCTCTCCTCTTTCTTTCATACTCAACAATGGCGAACCAAAACAACTGCTGAAGCGAAGTCAGATCAACCGCAGCAACAAACGCCGCCTAACAAATGGGGAGTTATTTATCTCTTTGCTCTATCTTTCTCCTCTTTGCTCTTTCCCTGATCACTTGGTAAGTCTTTATCTCTCTGCTCTATCTTTCTCAGTTCGATTTTATGGATTTGAACTCTTTTGTTTTTTAAAAAATTTAGATTTCGAATCAATTGACTACATTTTTCGCTGAATTGATGATTTATTGTTACTGAAAATCTGAATGTGTGATTTAGTTCTTGGACTTTTGAGTCTCGTCGTTGTCGCAATACAATAGTTTTATCCATGGTAATTGTTGGAATTTTTGAGTTTCTGGGGTCGAAAAATAATGAGAAATAAGTTTTCTATTTTGTGACTTTTGTAATTTTAAATCCTTGCTTAAAATTGGTAACTCAGTATTGTAGCCTGTTTTGGACTTCTTGAATGAATTATCGTGGATTTGTAAGTTGGGTTAGGGTTCCCCGTGATTTTGTGATATGCTTTGCCACTTGAGAGGATTTTGAAACAAAATTATTTGCGGAACAATTGACTATTTTGGCTTGGTGTATGAAATATGTGAGTGATCAACATGAATTAGCACTGCTTCCATTCCGGTGTCGGAGAAAACCCCGTGGGAATGGTGTTGGTGCGAGAATGGTATCCCCAAGGGTTTTCGTCTTTGCATATAGAATTTTCGGGTTTTTTTTTCATTCGTCTTCATTTCATCATTAATTTTGATAATTCTTGGTTATTGAATGTTTATGCTTGTTGAATTGGTAATATTTTGCCCCTCTGATGAAGCCTTCGTCAAACCCTCTTCCTTTTCGATATTTTCTAGCTGATATTTTGTATATTTCTACTCAAAATTTTAGACATTTCTGACTCTATAACGTTTAATTTCACTTGATAATGGTAAGCTTTCTCCTCCTTTTTCTGTGCTTTTTGGGATTTATATTTCGAAACTTTCTCCTTGAAATTCTCTAGATTTTGCGGCATTTGTCTTATCATTTTTGTTTCTGGTGTATCTGCATCACATTGATGGTCAGAGGAGCAGACTGCCAGGCTACCGAAACATTCGAGTCGTTTCCTTCTATGTAAGTCATTTAGCATTACCTTATTATCATTATACAATATGATATTGAGTGACTGCGTACAGGTTCCTTAGGGCTTAGGTGATTTCTTAAAGTGATTTTTCAGTCGGAAATTGATTGTTCACCCTATAAATTATAAACCAATGGATGATCAAGCCTTTTCTTATGAATGTGAATAATTTGTCGACTCTCTCATGTTGGAACTTTTGTAAGGCCTAAGAATTAGTGTGATACTGAAGCACCCGTTATACATGTTTTTAAAGCAAAAGTTTCTCTATGTTTACAAAAGCAAATAAGTTATTTCCTTCCTTATTGTTACCACAGGTCGTGGAGACACCTCAACAAGTGGGAAGATTTTCTAACCCAGTTGACCCTGCTTTTCCTAAACTGATTGCCTTACAATAATTGGACATCCATTATAAAGCTCTTTTGATGGGTAAGCAGCAGAAGTACCCTATTTGGTGATGAACTAAAGGCAAGAAAGCTTAATCAATTTTGATAAATGTTTCCCTTGAGCCAAACAGGATAGTACCTCAGTCACTGGTACTATGATTTATTGACTTACCTTTGCTTTTCCTTGCTCTTATAATTATAATAGAGAATATACTACTCTCATTCAGGAACTATAATCAGAAGAGTAACTCTTGCTAATAGGAATATTAGTAGTGGCTTGAAAAATCCCTCCTCTACATTCGCATCCATGATTTCGAGGATCTGAAATGGGTACTTGTAGTGAGTGAAGATTTCGAGTAACATAGCTAATAGGTTTAGATTATGCTCCTTTAAACTGTCATTGCACTTTAAGATGTCAAGGCTCTCTCATGTAACATGAGAATTTGTTTCCTATTTCCCACCTCCCCGCTTTATGAACTACATGGTAGTCGGTGTAAAAAGGGCATGGGCATCCAATTCTCGCATGAGTTCCTGATGCTTTTGATGTACTGGAATGAAAAATCTATGCAGGTGATTGGGGAACCACACCTAAATGAATCAATGCTACATCAGGTAGGATGGTTGAGTCGAATGGTGAATTTGGTGTGGTATAGAGAAGCATGTGTGCTTTTACGCAATTGCACCTTTTAAGTGTTAGTTGTTGCATTGTAGGTTGTAATTCAGAGCGTTTTCATATTTGTGATAACAATAAAATCATTCTTTCCTTCTATCGTGGAAACCTTACTTGTGCAAATTCGATATCAAACCTTTTAAGTGTTAGTTGTTGCATTGTAGGTTGTAATTAAGAGCGTTTTCATATTTGTCATAACAATAAAATCATTCTTTCCTTCTATCATGGAAACCTTACTTGTGCAAAATTGATATTAAACCTTTAAGTGTAGCCCTAAGTTTACCTCTCTATGTACAAACAAATGCTCTAAGATAAATTTATGAGTAAATCATTGCATATAATTCGTTGATGAACTCAAACTCAAGAAGTAGATATGATGTTGGAATTCACAAATCTGATTTCTCGTATTCATCTTCTGGAAGAAGTGGGAGTACCTAGGAAGAGGAATATTTCTATTGATTAGTTACATGTCCATTCTCCATAGCTTATGATTACTTGATTAGTGTATTAATGATGTCATTATAATTATTATAATGTGATTAAATATGCATGTGAAGGTGATTTCTTTGCGTCACGATTATATTTTTCCTTGTCATTGTATAGTTTCCAACAATTTTTTTAAATCATTATATTGAGTTTCTTTTCTTTTTATCTTGCAGCGCTGTTTGTGTTATTATCAGAAAATATATTTAGAGCGGTTTGATAAACCCATAATCCCAGATAGGTACTTAGGGACTTCTCCTTATGAAATTTCTTCATTTGTTATGCCGGTGCAATTTTTCAAGAGCTCTTTTTGCGTGGTTAAAGATATATGCTATATATTCTTACTCTTTTAAAAGCAAGAGATGGTGTTACTGTGAGATGAGTCTCAAAACTCTGAATTTCACTGTTCATAAGAACAATGAACGGCTTACCTTAGGCTTTTGGTCTATAGCGTTTTTGTCTACCTTTTTCCTAATTTCCCTCACCACCACATCTTCTAGACACTTGCTTTTCAGCTTTGTCTCTCCTCCAACACAAAGCAAATATGGCGACAAATTCAACAACACTCAAACTCTGGTTTACTCTTCTTATGCATCTTTCTCTCTACTCCAAACCAACATAAAAAAACAGAGACAAGTTCAGCAACAAAGAAGAATTCGTCCGATCTAGGCTTTCCCTTCTCTTTGATTTTCACGCAGAGAAATGTCTCCGCCATCCATTTTTTGGGAGGATAATTGTTTGGTGTCTGTTGCTAGATTCAGGCACCACATTAAGGATTTCACTTAAAGATAACACAAAAGGGGTATTACTTTTTTCTCTGCCATCGATTTACTTTTTTCATTCTTTGCAATTAATCAGCGAGATCTTCATTTGAGTATCTTCAATTTTTCAAATTAAGCTGTAAATTAGTCTAGCATTATTTTAGTTCTTTCATGGGTCTGGCCCATTTTGATATGAACGATGTATGTGATTGGAATTTTGAGGTTATGTTTTGATGCCTTGTTCTGTTGTTTGGCATAAAATGATATCAGTCCAATCTTGTGTTTAGAAAGAGAATCAAGAGAAATATTTAAAAAATTCATTTGTTAGGTAAAAAATTGTGGGTGTTTAATCACATCTGAAATCCTGATTAGGGGGTGTTTTCTCAAGTTGACTTCTTAAGCATATTCTTAAGCACAAAATAATTTCGACTATTGATCTTCTTCGCAAATGGTTTCTTCTTCCTAAAGGAAATGATGTTGAATAATTGGAGCCTATGTGTTCGAGTACAAGGGAACACGATCTGTGTACAACCGAATATTCTCTTCTCTTCTTCTAAGGAAAGAGTTTAGTTCACTTGTTAGAGAAAAATCAGGCTGGATACTGATTTTGTTCCATTAGATTAGCTACGTTTACGCACAATTTTTAGGCGTTATAAGGTCCAAAAGCTTTATCTGACCAGTTGGAATTTGGGTATATGTAGGCGATTGTTAAGATTTAAGTATATTGTCATCCCGGTTTTATCCGAAATTCAAATAGGTTTCAACTTTCACCCCTTTTGTCTTGGCTTTCTTTGTTGGTTTTAATCATTATGAATAAGATTAAGTTGTGAATTAAGGTCTGGATGTTTTCCCTACTACGATATTCATGTAGAAAAAAGGAAGCTCCACCAGGGGAGTATAACGATCACAAAGCTATATATTTCATTGAGTTATTTCAAAAAAAAGTATTCAATAAGATAGACTAGCAGTTTGGCACTTAGGTTACCATAATAGTATGGTGAAAGCAGCATTATTTAAGGACTACTACTAGGAGGCTTCTCTGTTGGAGTTTCGATAGCTCACTTTATAGACGAAAAGGTTGATATACTAATTAGTGATCGAGAGTATATTTTCCCTTTTAATAAAAACCTTCACCTATTTTTGATGGGGGCAGAAGAAGTGAAAGGTGCAATACAAGGATTACCTCCAAGATTAACAACCTCATAGCTTAAATTCCTGTTCAGTAACGCTATGTGGTTATATTAATTGAAAATGTGTTTGCATTAGTTGCCTATGGTATCTAATGTCCAGATTTAGTAATGGTGGTTGCTCATTTCATTTTTACGGGCACATATAAATGCTTTATACTCGAAGGGGTTTTCTTCATTATTGAGTGAGGATGACTACTTTGAATTTCAGTGTGGCAAGGTTTGACAGGATGTTCAGGTAATTTGCTTCATGGGATGGGATTGATGCTGCATCTCTCTTAGAAGTTGATGAATCTGTGCATCATTGCTACTGTTATTGTTGTTCCAGGATGTTCAGGTAATTTTCTAGATTTCAAATGTGGAACATTCTCAGATTTTGATCCTCTAATTCTTATTTGATTGCATTTTTCTTAACGTCAACTAGGTTTGTTCTTTTAATTCTGTCATTACAAATTTGGTCAGTTTTTTATCAGACAGTAACTTGGGATTTAACTAATCCAACCCAGTGTTAATTAACTCATTGTGTGCTTTGGTATGTTAGACTTTCAGCTTTCACCAATCTCAAAGAGGAGTTGGATAAGCAACAACTTAGTTTACTTTGTCCAAATTTAATCCTTAATATGAGATTTTAGTAGAAACAAACTTCTGGATATTGAAGTTGTTAATATCAATTTTCAAATATAATGCAAGCACAAGAAGAGTTAAACTATTTTTTCAGGTTACTTACCCACTGAAAATCCCTAACCTTTGAAACTTACTATACATCATGTTGCTAGCTCAGCCGTGGGCAGTTCACATGCGGTAGGCGAGACTGCAAGTTCGAACTCCAGTATCAGTACATTTCTACTTGTTTTTAAAATCGATGGTAGCCAAGGGTTTCACGTGAATTTGCTGCTATTTTTTCTTTCAGTGTTTTTGCTGAAAATTTAGGCAACATCTACTGTGTTTACAACCACCCTTCTTTAGTTCTTACATGTCTGAAAAGGGTTAGTCGATAAAAATCTCCTTTATTTGATCACCCAAGTGATCTTTTGCAGGGCTTTATTATAAGACCCATGGGTAACTTTCTGAGAGCTCTGGTATCTCTCTTTTTGTCATAGTTTTCCTTTTTTTTCTTTATCCTAGATTATCATCTTCGTTCTACTGGGTTTTTTTAGGAATGATATAAGCTCTTGGAAACGAAATGATTTTAGGCAAAGCGCGCGCTTTAAGATTGATGTTATTGAAAGTGGGAGGAGAAAGAATATTGATGTTATTGAGGACACCTAACAATTTGTGGTTGCATACACTATTCATAAAATATTTTTGGGAAATTCTATATGGTGGCCTCTAAGGCTCTAACTTTAAAATATTCTATATGGTGGCAAGCAAAAATTGTCCTTCTATCAAGTGGCCCTCAACTTAATAAAATTACATTTAGTGGTCTTATTTGCCAAAATCCATGACCAACCCACCATTAAAACTGCAATTACTAACCTACCCCTAGTTAAATAGCAATTTAGAACCCTCTTTATTCTTCAATCCGTTAATTCATTGTCAATTTCTCACCATGTTCTTGAAATTTGAAGCTTGATCAGTTGAGCTATGGTAATATTCAAATGTGCTGGTTTTTTTAAGGATGTCATTTAACGTCAAATAGTCTAACTAGATTGCTTGATTGTGAGAGGAACAAAATATGATTTTTGTGTTTGGTTCAGCCAATATGGTCTGAAATTTCTAGATCATTCCCTAACCATCACATTGAAATTCATCCGTCGGGAATTCAAATTAATCTCAACCAATCCAAAAATGGGGATGAATTCAAAGTATTTAACAACGCCGGTAAACGGCGTCGGGAATTCAATTTAAAATAATCAACGAGGAGTTCGCAAAGCCTTATGACCACAATTTTGATGACGTGAAATTTTAGATGCGGTACGAAGCTTGAAGGCGAGGAATAAAGATCCAATTTTGATGGATATAGTAGTGATGATAGTGACGAAAATGAGGAGGTCAAAGGAGAGAGAAAGGAGAAGAGAAAGGGAAAGAGTAAGATACCTATGAATTTAATAGCGCAAGTATTTCTTGAGAAAGCAACTGAATTATGTGTAGAAGAAGTGGAGGGTGAGATGAAGAAGGTGAAGAGTCATGCTAACTTTTTTAAGTGCTGAGTTAGAAAAGGAATGGCGTGAAGCAGATTAGCAGAGTGAAGAGAAGTGTTACAAATCTGCTAAATTATTAAGTATTTAATTAGGGTAGATTAGTAATTGTAACATAAATGATGGGTTAGCCATGATTTTTTTTGTAAATAAGGCCACTAAATATGTTATTATTAAGTTGAGGGTCACTAGATATAAAAAATCTTTTTGCTTGCCACCAAATAGAATACTTTAAAGTTGGAGGCCACCATATAGAATTTCCCAATATTTTTTTACTAATTAATATAATTTTATTTTGATTGTTAAAGAAGGTGTTCAGCCATCTAAAAGTCTTGCTTGCTCGATGAGATACTTTGTAATTGTCCCATATTTTCTAAACCCTTTTAGTCAAAGGCTAACTCTGTATAGAGGAAGTTGTGTTCTCAGTTGGACAAACATATATATCTTGTTTAATTGCGCTTTAAATAAAATTGGTATTCTTTCAATTTGTTGGAGTGGTGGATCTTGTGAAGCTACGTGAGAGTTAGTTGAGAACTGTATGTTTTTTGCTGGTATGGAGGTATTTGAGATGAATGAAATTGGTTAGATGGGATGAAAATGTCAATATCGTGTTGGATGTAAAGTTAACGTGCTAAAATCATGTTGCAGGTAAGCTGCTTGTTTGATCCAAGGGCTTCATGTTGTCGGTTTGGAAGGTTTAGCATTATTTTGATTTTTTTTGAAAGGAATATTGTTTTGATTTAAATTCATACTAATCCATTAACTAGAGATATGAATTATGATCAGTGTTTGGAGAGGTGAATTAAGCGTACTTTAGGCTAGATTGATTAAAGGATTTTAAAAGGGCTCTCATTATCTTTTCATAAGTATTATTGTTGGTTGCTCTGCTGTCTTGGATTTTCTTATTTTTTATTGTATTGGTTGTGATTCATGTGTTAGTACGTTTTTTAGGTTGCGTTGGATTGTGAACGAGCTTCATGTTGGAATAAGAGAAATGGTCATCGGAGGGAAGAATAAGAAAGTTGGTTCCGTTCTCTAAAGTAACATTAGAAGACTATTGCCACGTCATTGATCAAATGTAACATCATTATTAACAGAAAAATAATCAGACATGGCATTGCTCCAACAATAGAGGCCCAATACTTGCCCCTCTAATATAACTACATTAGAGTAGCAATTACACTACATGTTACATAAACACCTATATTTATTATAACAATATAATGCCATAGCTTTATTGTACACGTATGTGCTAAGATATGCAGGCTGCCAAATATGGCTACTAATGCGACAAGTGATCTCGATAATGTAAGGGCGTTTTAATTCCAAGCTCTTATCTGTAGTGGTACTAGCTTTGATATGCAAACACTGTCGAATCTTATATCTCAACTTTCGTACACTACTATGTACATCGCTAACAAGATTATAATCTATTAATAGATTGACATATTGGGGCGCCGCGCGCATAGCGCGCGGGGCAACAACTAGTTTCTTAAATGTGGCGTATGAACATCATATATTGATAAGATTACCTAAAGTTTTACCAAAACAATAACCTAATTGATATACTTTAGTACAAAAAAAATATCAATATAATTTAGAGGTAATATATCTTTATTTCATCATATGTTAGAATAATTGTCTATTGCCTTTTAATTTATGAATTATTTTGTTAAACCTTGCGCAAGAGTGTACGTGAAAGTATTTTTAAGTTTTGAAATTTATTTTTAGTGGGATTGAATGATGGTAAAGAAAAAGGTGATGAATAACTCTTCATACTTTACTTTAATAGTTTTATTCACTAAAATTCTTTTGAAATCCCAACATAGTACTAGATTGTAACAAGCAAAAATCTTGAGGCATCGTTGGGGTCGAGTATCTATATTATAGCACAAATACTTAAAAAAATCAGAAATTTTCTTAGTCGCTTCATTATTTAGATAAATAATCACTTTACTAGTTAAATTTTAAGAGTTGTTTTGAATGTTTAGGGCATGCTTGGGATGGGGGTAATGTATTAAGGGGATAATAAAAGTCAAACATAGGAAAACTAAGGTATTTAGAGGTGATGATAGGAGGGATAGATGGGTTGTGGAGAGGATAATGTGGTGTTATGTTGGTAGGAGGAAAATGGAAGAAAGAGGGGAACTATTACCCTCATCATGGGGGTAACAATTACCCACCACCACCCCTAGGTAACTATTACCCTCCTTTGAAGGGTAATAGTTCACCTCTTTCTTCTACTTCCTTCCTACCAACACCACATTATTCTCTCCACAACTCATCTATCCCTCCTATCATCACCTCTAAATACCTTAGTTTTCCTATATTTGACTTTTATTACCCCCTTAATACATTACCCCCATCCCAAGCATGCCCTTAGTGTGCAATATGAGACTAGTTTTATATAGATCACTAATGGTTTTATAAACATTAAATACATCGCCTAAAATAGTATTAAGTTGGGAATTTATGCCACAATCACGCGTGAATCGGTGTTACTAATGTTTAAAAGTTACTTAATTTTCCTTATTTAAATTCTTATATACAACAGGGGTGTTTGGCAAATGGCTTTTGAGTTGTTTTTTTATTGGCTTTTGGCTTTTGGCTTTTGTTTCTGGTCAAACAGCCAAAAAAAAGTGTTTGGTAACTGGCTTTTGCACTGGCTGAGACTTTTCAGCCAAAAGCTGCTTTTACCAGCTTTTATGGCTGGCTTTTGGCTTTTGCTTTCATTTTGTACTAAACAGCCAGCAATAACAGCCACTTTTACCAAATACTTTTTTTAACAGCCAATAATTATACAGTCGGTCAAACAAGCCGCTAAAAACAGGCGGTCAAACCAGCCAGCATATAACACCAGCCAACAGCCACAAACCAATTGCCAAACACCCCCTATATCTTTCATTTTCCTTTATTATATACTAGTGCGGAAAATTGAAGAAAAATAAAAATTTGGCCAAAGGAAATGAATAGTTAATGCGTTGTAATAATAATGAAAAAAACACAATAATGTGGGAAGTCAATTAGCTACATTAAGCAGCTAGGACTAGAGGTGTCAAAAGCTGACCCGACCCGATTACCCGACCCGACCCGACCCTAACCCGGACCTGATTCGATCCGAAAATTGCATACCCGAAACCCGACCTGGTCCCGACCCGAAATAAACCCGACACTAATATGTCCTGGTATGATCCGACTCGAAACCCGACCGAAATCGACCCGTAGTCAACCCGGACCCGATCAGCCCCAATAATCAGTAACCCGAACCCGAAATGGACCCGACCTGAAACCTACCCGAAACCCGCTTCAACCCGAAGAATACCCGAAAACGCCCGACCCGTATTAACTCGACCCAATGCAACCCGACCCGTGTTTGACCCGACCCAATACAATTCGTCTATAAAGGTGTCAAAAGTTGATCTTACTCGAAAATTCAATTTGGTTCGGCAATAATCCCATCTAGTTTGATCCGAGTTGTTCTGTATCCTTAATCTGACCACTATTCGACTTGATTGGATAAGTTATTTCCCGATCAGGCTTGAGCTTGACTTATTGTCACAACAATCTAATATTAATCTATGTTGATAAGTCTAATACCATTCAAGTTGCACGATACTCATTTTTTATGTTATTCGCATATTTATCAAATAATTTTATTAAACTTTCCTTTAATTGTTTGTCTTAAGTCCAAATATCTTCAATTCATATATAGTTAAATTCTTATCATTAGATTAACTATCATTTATTAAAGTCAGAATATAAGACAAAATCAATAAACCTTTACTTTATTATTTGCATTACATGATCAATTTTATCAACGACACACATCTATTACCAATCACGTATATATATTAGATTAAAATTTCGACAAACTTTATAGTAACTTATTCATCACCAATTCGATGGCTCTTTTTGCTGTGATTTTAGATAAATAGTAGTTTTGCTCGCTGTTATGCGCATTGGTATTGTCCTTGCTATGGCTTTTACTGCTTTGGGTGTAAATGGTGTTATTCTGGTTGTTGTTGTAGACTTGTAGTCTTCAAGTATGGTGTTATTACTGCTAAAAGTGGCTTATGTTGTTATCTTCGATGCTTTTGTTCGTGCTAGCTTGGTGTCTAAGTACCTTACACTTCACAGACTATTCAAATGACCCATTTATTAGGATATGCAATCTAAATATCAAATCACGCAATTTATGCTTTTTCATTAAAACTTTATATCAACTCTAGATAGGTAGATGCCACTAAACAAAATCAAAGTGGCATTTTCCAGATTTGGCCTCATAAATATTCCAATGAACAGAGATTAACCAGAATACTCCTAAAATTATCTTGTAATAAATTCATTTCAAAATTGTCTAACCACACAGTCAATAACCAAAAAGATCCAAGCAAAAAAACAAAAGAGAAATACAAATGGGTTCAACAAGTAGTATATATTAAAACTGTCAACAATTTCATTAATCAAAATTCATATAAGCAGCTTAGATAGAGATAATCGAGTGAATAAACATACAACTATTTCTACCACCATAACCCCCCTAACCTTATAATTTAGATATTAAATAAGATCCCACTTAATTTTGCATGTCAACTTGCTCGTTACTCTTACTCCTCATTGTTGGTGAGCTTTCATGGTGGAATTCAACCATAAAAGCTCCAGATTTGAAACTTTCATGGTTGAATTCAACCATTTAACCCCTAAACAACATTATGACAATTCAACCGTTGTTAGTAAGTTGCGGTGGTTGGATGTATTGTTAGGGGGTCTTCCCGGTTTCGGCGGTTGGTGTGCGGTGGAATACGTGGCGTGCGGTGGAATAAGGTGAGAACGAAAGAAAGTGGATGAAGGAATAGAGTGGGAGGTGGTTGATTGAGTGGTGAAAGGAGACGGGAAGAGAGGATTGGGGCACTATTGAGTGGTTGATTGACTTTATAACTTTATAATGGTGTGGTATGTGGTGTGGGTGGGGTTGTTTCTGAAAATTTGGGTTTAAGGAGGGAAAAGGAGGAACGAAATTTCAAGTTTGATTTTTCATTTTTCATTTTTCATTTTTGAATGTTTTTAATTTTTGAACGAAATTTCATTTTGGGTTGGCTACAATTTTCAGCATTATTGAGTTTGTATCCAATTTTCAATATGTTTGTTTCAATAGCATTATTCCTAATTTTATTATCATTATGCTCCTTTACTATTTCAACTTTTATCATTATCACTTTTATTATTATTAATATTGATTAATAATCTTAGTCTTAATTACTTTAGATGATAACTAGTTTTTTTACTATTCTGATAGATTTAATACACTACTCATAACCATCGTATATATTTATCTAATATATTAATGATTGATTTACCTAATATACAAATTTTAATTATCTTATATGTTGATCTAATATATCGACAATTGATATACTACGTTGGTCTTAACTTTCTTATTATATTGATGTAATTGATGATTGGTCTATTACATTAATCTTAAATATCTTGTTTATTGATCTGATATATCGATAATTGATGTGACCATCAAAGTACAATACTTTAGATTTATACATTGATCTTGATACTTTCAATAATCGAGTCATTTACAGATAAAAAAATATACTTCTGATTACCCAAATTTGTTCAAGCAACATGAGAAATCTTAATAGCAAATGAGCAAATTTTACAGATCGATAAAGAAACAAATTGACAGATTGATATACAAACTAACAATCCAACATACTTTTATATAAACCAACAAATTAATATACTTCAAAAACCAACAAATTATTCGGAAAAAACGACATACTTATAGAAAACATTGATCTAATGTATTGATGGTTGATATAATAATATACATTGATAGTTTATCTACTATGTTGAACTTAGCTTTTTTATTAAAATTTTCTAATATACTGATGATGAATCTACTACATTTGCCTTAATGATTTACATTGATCCAATACACAAATCCTAACTATATTGATGCCCGATCTTCTAATACCGTCTCCTTTAACTATCTTATACGTTGATCTATCATATATTGACAACTGATCTAATATACTGATCTTAAATATCTTATATATTGATCCAATACGCCGATGATTGATCTAATACACTAATATTGATTGTCGTAAAAAATTATCTAATGTATTGATCTAATACACTGATGATTGATCTAATACACTAATCTTAATTATCGTATACATTGATATACATAATACATTGATATAATATATTAAAGATTGTTCTTAATGTATAACTCTAAACTATATATATATATATATATATATATATATATATATATATATATATATATATATATATATATATATATATATATATATATATATATATATATATATATATATATATATATATAGGGGTAGGCTCTTGTGAGAATACCCCTTATATATGAGAACACCTACTTTTGTGAGAATAAATCTGAACCTTTGATTAATTTAGATCTAAGGGTCACCTACAGGCCACACCCACTCTCTTATCACGTATATATATCTCATCATCGCCTTTCTCATTCTTCACCTCCTCACTCTCTTTCCACTCACTGTCAATGGTGGGATCATCACCATCAACGTCCGTCATCCGCCATTGACACAACCAACACTTATCGGTGATCGACATCGACGACCATCAACCACCACCTACCAAGCATCACAGTCTCTCCTCAGCGCAACTTGTCCACTGCTACCTCGCCGACAATTCCATCCCCTCTGTTGTCGACGAGCCGAAGACGATCACCGACAACGGCGATAAACAACACAATCGAAAGACTCATCAATTTTGCTAGCCAATTGAAGATTTCGTCTCATTTTCTCTTTCTCTATTCTCAATAAATTGGCATCAATGGGGAATTGGCGATTATTGTTGATTTGGTTATGTGTGTTGCTCATGAAGTCATGATGTATGATGATAGAATGATGATGTATGTGCGATGCAGATGATGTACAAGATTTCCAGTAATTGGTTTTGTTGAGCATTGATGGTTTAATTGTTGAGTAAAAAATTCAACTTGATGTCATAACAATATGTATATAGGTTCAACTTTGGGCTTTGGCGCATAAAAATATGTATTTAGGTATTAAATTTTGAAGTGTTCTCGTATAAGTGTGTTCTCACATAAGAGGGGTATTCTCACCGGATCTCACCCCTATATATATGTGTGTGTGTGTGTGTGTGTGTATATACACATGTATTGATTGATGATTGATTTGATACACTAGTCTTAACAATCTTAGATGTATTGATCATTAATTGATCGGTCTAATACACATACATTAATCGTAACTATCGTAAGCACTAATCTAGTATATGGATGATTAATCTAATATAGTAATACTGATTATAGTAATAATTTTTTAAATTTTATGTTATCGAAAATTAAATTATAATAAAATTAATTGAATTTAATAGCTTATTTCACTTTGCGGGAATAGAGAAAAATAACGTGACCATCAAAGTACAATACTTTTGATTTATACATCATCTTTATACTTTCAATAACCGAGTCATTTACAATATTCTAATAATGGAGTACAATATTTTTGATTCTAATATTCTAAACAAAATTAATAACACGATATCAAGAATGTTTTTGTTCTAAAATACAATCAAATAAAGTGATTACAAAAACGGCGATGATCTTCTAAACACGCCATAACAATTCAACTTCAAGAATAAGTTCATTTGTTAAGACTCAATCATAAACATAACCCACCGTTGAGTGTGATACGAAATGAATTCAACTTGAATCCGAATCGAATGTCACAAAAATAACCCGAGATAAAGTTGACCAAACTTGAAATGAACTAGAGTCGCAGGCCATAATAGGCAGCCGAACTTGAATCGACCGACCCAAAGTTGTCCGAACCTGAAATTAACCCGACCCAAAGTCACCCGAATCCGAAATCAACCCGACACGAAGTCGCTCGAATCCGAAGTCAACCCGACCTGAAGTCACCCGTATTCGAAATCAACCCGACCCAAAGGCTACCCAGACTCGAACCAAACATATTCAACCCGTTTATTACCCGACCCAGAGTGGTCCGAACCCGCTAAGCCCGACCCGAACCCGACATATTCATTTACCCGACAACACCCGAAAGGTACAAACCCGGACCGACAAACCAAAGTGGACCGACGACAACCCGACCCGATGTGGACCGACTCGATATAGACCGACCCGAACCCGACCCAACCACCCGATTTGACACCTCTAGCTAGGACCAACCAGGGGAGTACTCAAATTTCCAAGCGTACATCACATGAACCAATAAGGAGAAGTCATACGAGTAAGAAACAAAAGAAAAAGGAAATGGTCACTCAAATTTTAACTGATCAATACATGGGCAGTACTTCAAAATATTAAATGAGAAATTCGTTTTTCTTGATTTCATGGTAGGTGTTTATTCACATCTTCCACCCCACCCTTTTGCTGAACACTTGAGCTTCCCGCAACACCTAGCTTCAAAGAACCCACAGTCTCCAGTAATGGTGCAAGATTTACGACCTTGGACTGCCAAAAAAGTTAAACACAACAAAATCGTGAGTACTTAGAGGTTAACCTAGAACCGAACGGTTAATAACGATTACCCACTAACTGTCAACCGTTCCGTAACGGCTAGGTTATATTAGCAAAATTCAATATCCGTAATGACGTTGTGAAGGGTGAAATTACGTATAGAAGAGTCAGTGCAAATGTCATTATTTACCTTCACTACATGTACCACCTCTGAGTGAATCTGAGCATTTGTAGCCTGAACAACAAGTGTTAAAAAATCCACAACCCTCTCCTGTGGTTCCACATGCTAACGTTTTCCCTGTAAACATTAATTGCACTGCCAAGGTTTTGCCAATTAAAAAGTTTGCAATTTATGAGTTCATCTCTTCACTAATAACTTTTAAGTAAAATATCAACTGATGGCATTTGAAATTGGTCATTGGTAGATTGTACAACTTTCATTCTCTAATCACAATTAGTCTTTCTCTCCTTTATTATGCCAATATTATCGCCACGTGAAAGCATGCATCGTTGCATATATTGCTGAAGGATTTTGTCCTTCGATCAAGTGTAATAATCTAAGTATACTTGGACAAGTTTATAGAGATGATATATTCAATAATATTAGGAGACCGTAACGTTTTGCTAGAAGCTAAATTACGGTTTGTTGGACTATTGAAATTAGGCTAACTACTAATATTGATTGGGTCCTATGAGGTCACACATTGTAACAAAGGTTAGATATTCATCCAAATTCATTTTGGATGGTCATATGGATGGTGGGAAAAGAGTTGTAACTCTTGTGATTGAATGACTCATAATGAGTGGCTTTATGTGCCTAATTAAGCCTCATAATATATGACATTATGTGGTCAATTAAGCCTTATGAAACCACCAATGTAGCCACTCTATATATTGATGTAGAGGTTGCAAAAGAGAGTACACAATATCATCATCTTTTGGCCAAACACCATACAAAGTAAGGAGTGAAAAGTTCTCTCTTTCCGTACTAGCATACGTGGTGATCTAACCGTTGTTCGTGGACCAACACTAGAGGAACGACGCTTGACGTTCTTTCAGGATCTCACTTGGAAGCTAATACTTTTGTGGATTCACGCATCAAAGGTATATATAATCATATATTATTTGATTCATGTTAGTTTATGCAATTTGTCCTTGGGTTAGATGTAAAGAATATGATTCTTGAAATTCCGCTCTAAGCATCTAAATTCCTACAGTGGTATCAGTTAGCCTATTGCATAGATTAATATGATCATTTGTTTGATGCATTTTTATTATTATTTTAATTCGATTAAGGGAGGGATTTATATATGAGTTTATTTGCATGATTAATATTATGATATTAATTGATTGGAAACATAAAAATTGGATTTTTATGTATATATTATACTCAAAATTCGACCAATAGTGACCGGAAAATTCTGATTTTCTTTTATATATGATTCGAATTTTGTAGGAAAAATAAGTTTGTTATTTTTCTTATCTAAATTGAATTATATATATTTGCCTAGTTCTTGATTATAATTATTTGAGGTGTTTGATGTATAATAGATTTTATGTCAAAACCTAAAATCACAAAATGTCAGATTTTGTGTAGTATTAGGTTCAAGTATTCATATTTGTTAAATTAATATGAACCCTAAGTTTTTTTTTTTTCCCCCAAATCAATTTTGTTAATTTCACTCATAATGTGCACAATTGTTGTGACTAATTGAATGGGAAGGGAAGAAAATTCCGACCGCCGTGGTCAGGCGGAAAGACGCCGGACCGACGACAGCCGGAGGTGGCGGCAGGGTTGTTTGTGCGCAGCACGTGAGGCCGAAGTTGCTGCTGGGCTCGCCTGGTTGCGGCCAGCGTGGCCGGCCGCCTGGTTGTGACCAGCGTGGCTGGTGGTCTGGTTGCGGCCAGCGTGGCCGGCGCCTGCAGTGGGTGGTGGTTGCTTGCTGCTTGCACCAGGCAGCTTGCTGGGCAGCGTGCGTCACTGCCGCTGCTTGGCAGTTTTTTTTTTTTTTTTTGAGTATATTCCAATATTGCAAAAAATGAATTAATGGTGATTAATTGCATATTTAAGTCATAATTGAAATAAAATAATAAGTTTTATATTAATTGGTTAATTATTGGTAGTAATTGACTAGTTAATTTTGAGGATGTTACTAAGTTGTTAGTAACTATTATTTATTTATTTTTATGTCAATTAATTTAATTATTGCTCTTTGCTTTTAATATATGTGATTAATTGTCATGAATATTATATTTAATATGATTAAATTATATGAAGGTTACTAAGAGTGTCTTTTGGTATCATTTCTTTAAATTTAATAGTAGATTAAATTTGTAAGATTAATGATTTAAAGTCCTCTAAAGTACTAACCATATGATTTAATATGTGATTAAATCTTGATGGTGATGTTATGTTTTAAGGTTGTCATAACATGATATTTTTTATTTTTAATAGTTGATTAAAACGCATGCTTATATAATATATATTGATATTATGGATACATGCGGTGACTAGTATGGCCCAAACTTGGATAGAAAATGCGATCTGCGTATCGTTAATGTATTTTTGTAATCTAAATACGATCTGCGCATCGTTGGTATTTTTGTAATATTTTAGTTTAAATTCCAAAAAATATTTATTCAAGTACCCATGAAGCACAAGGATGGAGATCCATGGTGATTCAACAATGGAGGCCTTAAAGAGTAGTCTTTAGGATTAAGGGCAATACTAGGATCACATTTTAATTTTGCATTTAAATTTTTCTTTTAAATGCTTTCTAAGTTTATTATGCTTGTGATTTAATTATGTTAAATGTTCACTACTAATTAAATCAACATAATAATTTACTTAGGTCCCTTAAAATGAAATATTGGGTATTTGCTACTCCAAATAAACACCTACTAAAACTTGATTGTTAGTAATAGGTTCTGCCAAAGCAGAGTGTTACTTCCAATCTTGGGCTAAGTAGAGTGAATTTCCGAAATTTGCATGTTTAGTTTGGTTTGGCCCAACAAAATCATCAAAATAGTTTTGGATTTTGAAGCAATAGTGATGGGTTTTGTGTTTTTGGTGATAAGCTTTGTCTAGGATTAGGAAGGCTCTCCCCAACGTTGTGGGTAACTTCCTTACCTGGAAGCTAGAATCACCTTAGCAATCACCTATCAACTAAGAATTACAATTGTTGTAATTAGTAAAAGAGTTTACTTACCTTTTAAACTTGATTTTAAGTTGAGGCCAAAGTCCACTTAGAATTCATGTTTGATAGGAGCTTAGAATCACTTGATTAAAAGGGACACTTTGAAATTGATCAAGTGCATGGCTTTTATTTTGAAATGTTTAAAATATGTTAAGAGCTATTATGATAAACATACTTATTACTTTTGCATCTTCTATGTAGATATCATGTCTGGTAACAACAATAATTCACCGTTTAACTTACGTTCAATCCTTGAGAAGGATAAATTGAACGGGAACAATTTCCTTGATTGGGAAAGGAATCTAAGAATTGTTCTTAGGTCCGAAGGTCGAGAGGATGTTCTTGAAACCCCGATCCTAGTTTTAACCGCCACCTCTACTGAAGCCGAAAAGGAGGCCCATAAGGCCATTGAGGAAAGGTCGGTAATTGTTACTTGCCTTATGCTCGCGGCTATGGAACCAAGCCTTCAAAAAAGGTTTGCTAGCTTGGATGCCTACATTATTATCCGACAACTGAAAACTATGTTTCAGCAACAAGCTCGGATTGAGAGGTACGAGACTCACAAGGCTATTCTTGAGTGTGTGTTAGTTGGAGGCAAGTCGGTCGCCACTCATGTCTTCGAAATGATTGGCTATTTCGAGGCAATGGAGAGGTTGGGCTTTCCTTATAGCCAAGAGTTGGCTACTGACATCATACTTCACTCACTTCATGATGGATTCAATCAGTTTAGGTTGAACTTCAATATGAATGGAGTGACGAAGACCCTTGCTGAGTTACATGGGATGCTCATGACTGCCGAGCAAAACATCCCCGCTGCTCCTAAGAAGGAAGTTCTTATGGTTCAAAAGGGGAAGGGTTTTAAGAAGGTTTGGGCTGGCAAGAAAAAGCAAGATAAGGGCAAGCAAGTTGCTACTAAGACTGTTGATAAGCCAAAGGCAAAGCCAAAGGTGGCCGCAAATGCCAAGTGCTTCTATTGTGATCAAATAGGTCATTGGAAGCGTAACTGCCCGAAGTATCTGAAGGATAAGAAGTATGTGGCTTCTTCTTCAGGTATCTATATCATTGACATTAATTTAGCAACATCTACTTCTTGGGTATTTGATACCGGTTGTGTTTCTCACATTGTTTCGAATGTGCAGGGACTAACAAGGAGTAGAAACTTGGCTAAAGGAGAGGTAGAGTTGCGCGTTGGAAATGGTGCAAGAGTTGCGGCCGTTGCTGTTGGAACTTATAGTCTACCTTTGCCTTCTGGATTAATATTAGAGCTTAATAATTGTTATTATGTTCTTGCTATTACCAAAAACATTATTTCTATTCCTGTTTTGGATAATGAAGGGTTTTCATTTACAATTGAGAAAGGTTGTTTCTCTGTTTATTTGAATTCAATGTTTTATGCCACCGCTAAAAGGTCTAATGGTCTATATTTTCTAGACTTAGACAAAGATGTCCTTAACATAGACAGCAAAAAACATAGATCAAGCGATACTAATCCTACTTACTTATGGCATTGTCGTTTAGGACATATAAACGCGAAACGCATTCAAAAGTTACATAAAGATGGACTTCTCACATCCTTTGACTTTGAGCCATTTGATGTGTGTGAATCGTGTTTGATGGGCAAAATGACAAAGTCACCTTTTACTGGAAAGGGTGAAAGGGCCAGTGATCTATTGGGCCTAATACATACTGATGTGTGTGGACCAATGAGCACCAAAGCTAGGGGAGGGTTTGGGTACTTCATTACTTTTACTGACGATTTAAGTAGATATGGATATGTCTATTTAATGAAGCATAAGTCGGAATCATTTGAAAAGTTCAAAGAATTTCAAAATGAAGTCCAAAACCAACTTGGCAAGACAATTAAAGCACTACGATCCGATCGTGGTGGTGAATATTTAAGCCAAGAGTTTAGTGATCACTTAAAGAGTTGTGGAATTCTTTCACAACTAACTCCGCCTGGAACACCTCAGTTGAATGGTGTATCTGAAAGGAGGAACCGGACTCTACTTGATATGGTTCGGTCTATGATGAGTTTTGCTGATCTTCCAATATCCTTCTGGGGATATGCTCTCGAAACTGCTGCTTTCACACTTAATAGAACTCCATCAAAGGCAGTAGAAAAGACGCCATATGAGATATGGAGTGGAAAATCTCCAAGCTTGTCTTTTCTACGTATTTGGGGTTGTGAGGTCTATGTAAAACGTTTACTTTCAGACAAACTCGCCCCTAAATCAGATAAGTGTTTCTTTGTGGGTTATCCCAAAGAAACCAAGGGCTATTACTTCTACAATCGAAACGACGGCAAAGTGTTTGTTGCTCGTCGTGGTGTCTTTTTGGAAAAAGATTTTATTTCCAAAAAGGCAAGTGGGAGTAATGTATTTCTCGAAGAAATTCGAGAAAAGCAACAAATGGACATAGTTCAACCTATGTCAGAGTCAGAAACACAAGTGCCAGCTGTGGAGCTTGAAGTAGTTCCTCCTTTGGAGGAATCTTCTCCCATAACTGACCAAATGTTGGAGGACGTGCATTCCATACACGAACCTTCTACTGTCCCACCCGAATTTAATTCGTGCGAAAATTCTCAAATTGTTGAGAAGAAAATTTCTCCTGTTGCAGCCCCTCGTAGGTCTAGTAGACCAAGAATACCAAATAAAAGGTTTGTTGATTTCTTGTTGACCGAAAGTTCTGAGATAATGATTTTAGAATTTGAGGAACCTACTACTTACAAGCAAGCCTTGATGAGTGAAGACTCCGAAAAATGGCTTGAAGCCATGAAATCCGAAATGGCATCCATGTCTGAAAATCAAGTATGGGACTTGATGGATTTGCCCGATGGGGTTACACCTATTGGTTGCAAATGGGTTTTCAAGGTGAAAACAGACAAGGATGGTAACATTCAGGTTTACAAAGCAAGATTGGTTGCAAAAGGGTTCAAGCAAGTTCATGGTATAGACTATGACGAAACCTTTTCACCAGTAGCAATGCTTAAATCCATTCGGATACTCCTAGCGATCGCTGCCTTTTATGATTACGAAATTTGGCAGATGGATGTCAAAACCGCTTTCTTGAATGGGTTCTTGAAAGAGGATGTGTATATGACACAACCGGAAGGTTTTGTAGATCCAGAAAATCCTAGGAGGGTATGTAAGCTTCAAAAATCCATCTATGGATTGAAGCAAGCATCCCGGAGTTGGAATCTCCGATTTGATGAGGCAATCAAAAGGTTTGGTTTTCTCAAAAACGGAGAAGAGTCTTGTGTTTACAAGAAAGAGAGTGGAAGTAACATAGTCTTCTTGGTCTTGTATATAGATGATATACTTCTCATAGGAAATGACATTCCCATGCTTGAGTCAGTCAAGGAATGGTTGAAAAGTTGTTTCTCTATGAAAGACCTTGGAAATGCGGAGTACATTTTGGGAATCAAGATCTACAGGGATAGATCTAAGAGGATGATTGGACTTAGCCAACGGACTTATATAGATAAGATCGTCACTAAGTTCAACATGGAAAACTCTAAAAGAGGTTTTATTCCCATGCAACATGGTATGTCGCTTAGCAAGACTCAGTGTCCTTCTGGACCTGATGAGATTAAGCGAATGAGTAATGTTCCTTATGCGTCAGCTATAGGGTCCATTATGTATTCCATGATTTGTACTCGTCCAGATGTTTCATATGCCTTGAGCATGTGTAGCAGATTCCAATCAAATCCAGGTGATGCACACTGGAGTGCAGCTAAGAATATCCTAAAGTACTTAAGAAGGACTAAGGATAATTTCTTAGTATATGGAGGTGAAACTAAGTTAATTGTTGAGGGTTACACAGATGCGAGCTTCCAAACTGACAAAGATGATTTCCGATCCCAGTCTGGTTTCATCTTTTGTCTAAATGGAGGGGCAGTGAGCTGGAAAAGTTCAAAGCAAAGCACTGTCGCAGACTCTACAACAGAAGCTGAGTACATTGCTGCGGCAGATGCAGCAAAGGAAGCTGTTTGGATGAAGAAGTTCATTTCTGAGCTAGGAGTAGTACCTAGCATTTCTGATGGCATTGTTTTACACTGTGATAATAATGGTGCCATTGCTCAGTCTAAGGAACCAAGGTCACATCAAAGGTGTAAACATGTACTTAGGAAGTTTCATCTCATCCGAGAAATCGTTGAGAGAAAGGATGTAATAGTTACGAAAGTTCGTACGGATCAAAATGTTGCTGATCCGTTGACTAAACCGTTGCCTCAGCCCAAGCATGAGAGTCACACTAGGGCTATAGGGGTTAAGCATATAGGAGAGTGGGTTTGATTGTGCGCTATTTACTTTTAATTAGTTCACAATTATATTTGCTCTTTATAATGATTTCATTATGTTTATCAATAAAGGTTTATGATCTTTTTTAATCTTGGTTTAGTATTAAATAAAACGTCCAAGATATTTTATAACATTTGTTAGGTTTGTCAAATACGTGATTTGATAAATGAAACCCTATTTGGTGAACAGGAGTTATAATATATCTAAGTCCCTAGTACGAATCGTTAATTTGGACGTAAATGATTCAGTTTCGAGACTAGATTGTAAGATGATTGATAGCACAGTTTCATTGGCTATGGGGACATAGAGATGTCTAGTCATTTACATAGACATGTATAATGGATACGTGTCGGACAGACCCACAGAGATTTCTCTAAAGTGTTTTGAGAATCTCGTCATTATATTTAGTGGATTCCTTTGACATGAGTATGACACTATTCTCGCTTAAGGATTAGTATATTTATGACACTGCAAAACGCCGTGCCGTAAAAGGAGGTTATAAAGGCAGTGATCGGAATTGCTAGGAATTGAGTGGGAGTTTTGGTTATGCAAGAATGGATAAGTCCTCCTAAACAGTTAGGATTGGTGTCTTGGCCTCTTGAAGAGCGAGAACTGAAAAATGCATGGCCGTGCTCAAATGAATTAAAGAGTTAATCATTTGTTTCGACAGTTCGAACTCGGATTTCAGGAATCAACTTGAACAGTGATACTGTTAACATTGGATGTTAACATATCATCAAGTTGGACATTAAGTGACTTAAGGAGTTTGAAGATTACACTCTTGTTCTTAGACAAGTGGGAGATTGAAGGATTTTGTCCTTCGATCAAGTGTAATAATCTAAGTATACTTGGACAAGTTTATAGAGATGATATATTCAATAATATTAGGAGACCGTAACGTTTTGCTAGAAGCTAAATTACGGTTTGTTGGACTATTGAGATTAGGCTAACTACTAATATTGATTGGGTCCTATGAGGTCACACATTGTAACAAAGGTTAGATATTCATCCAAATTCATTTTGGATGGTCATATGGATGGTGGGAAAAGAGTTGTAACTCTTGTGATTGAATGACTCATAATGAGTGGCTTTATGTGCCTAATTAAGCCTCATAATGTATGACATTATGTGGTCAATTAAGCCTTATGAAACCACCAATGTAGCCACTCTATATATTGATGTAGAGGTTGCAAAAGAGAGTACACAATATCATCATCTTTTGGCCAAACACCATACAAAGTAAGGAGTGAAAAGTTCTCTCTTTCCGTACTAGCATACGTGGTGATCTAACCGTTGTTCGTGGACCAACACTAGAGGAACGACGCTTGACGTTCTTTCAGGATCTCACTTGGAAGCTAATACTTTTGTGGATTCACGCATCAAAGGTATATATAATCATATATTATTTGATTCATGTTAGTTTATGCAATTTGTCCTTGGGTTAGATGTAAAGAATATGATTCTTGAAATTCCGCTCTAAGCATCTAAATTCCTACAATTGCATGGTGCACCTTGTTTGTGTATCATAATAATGTAGCCGAAGAATCGATAACTAAAGGGAACCTTCTAGGACAGCAATCAAACCCGACATTTTTTTTATTCTAGTCTTAAGAATGAGCATCACAGTAAAATAAAAAAGGGGAGTAGCTCATGTGCTTAATTTAATTAGATGGCTACATATGTGGATAATAATTTAAGAAAAAGAATTTGAAAAGAAAATTATAATAAATAAGCGAACGAAGTTGGGTGCAGTAATAAAAGATGCTCCGATTTAGAAAGTTTAGATGAGCGAACTTAGATTATACAAAAGACCGATAAAAACCCAAATATAACTTTCATGGCGGGGGTTAAAAAGATATAATAACAACAACAAACTAAACAATAGAGCTAAGTTAACAAAGTACTTAGTTATATTCTCAAGATTACTAGTTTTATTTTATAACTATTAAAAAAATAACATGAGAAAGGAGATATCAATATGATTACCTAACGCAAGGAAAGCAAAGAATGTTAGTACATTGATCTTCACGTTCTTGCCCTCCATGTTTTGGATATGAATGCACTTTGGAAGCTATATAGTACTTTTATCACCCAGACACCTAATTACTTGAATTTGATGTACGTTCTGAATTAAAGTTATCTATTTATATTTGGGTTTCCTTCGATGCAAGGCCAATTTGTGTGAATGTCGCATCAATAAGAATTTCTGTAAATATCTTCGTGTCCACCATGTAGCAGATACCGAGTAGTTTATTATACTTCTATGGAACAACTTCATATACCTCAGCTGTCAATTTGAACAACCAATCACCTGCTTAATTATTTATCAAAGGACGTGGTACGCACAATTTAACAACCAATAATAATAACTTGCACGATCAAAGAGTACTTTATTCTTTTCTATAAATATAAACTTGTTATTTTTAAACTATTAGAGAATATTAAAGTAAGAAGAAAATACTTAGGATCATCCTTACACAGGAGGACTCTTAAAAGTCAAACTCCACCCAACCTCCTAAGCAAATATTTACGGTAGAAATTGGAATATTTACGGTAGAAATATCTACGGTAGAATTTGACTCAACCCAATTCCTACAATCAATGAGTACATAGTACGCAAAAAACAACGCCATATTCTATCTTCATATAGGAGTTGGAGTTGGTTCAGATGATAAATCTTCCCATCTTCCCTAACTTGATTTAGACTTCAATTACTACTCCAAGCATTTGCTTGGGTTTGGGGGTTTAGGGGGTATATGACTTAGAATGGACCCGGTTGCCTTATACAAGGGCAACCCAAAGGAATTTTCTTCTTACCATGATATAATCTCATTTTTATAAATGAGATTATATATTTTTTAAATATTCTATTTTCATTATACTCCGTATGCAACGTATGGTCTTCAAAGCATAAAACAACATTCATTCTTTTCTTCTTTTGAAAAAATTGCAAATGTATTACTCACCAAAAAAAATCGATAAAATTGAACAATACTTGGGAAGTAAATATTTATCTCAAATATTTCCTATGTTTGATATCAGTTGCAACTAGATGGGTCAGGTCTGAGTCGGGTCTACCTAGACCCAAATCTGTTAACATTTTCTAGACTCGATGGATTTAGAACTTTCAAAAGCAGAACCAGATCTTATGGGTCTAGCGGGCTCACTAGTCCTTATAGGGTCCATAATGAGTCATTCTTAATTTTAAGTTTTATTTATGTTTTTTAGTCTAATAAATTGTTTCACCCTATTTTATAGGTAGTGCGAGTGCGCGACCATGTGTTAAGCATTATATTAACAAAATTAATAAAAAATAACTCGTAAAAGATTATAATTTTATAACTTACACGATTATAATATGTATATTAAAAAAATATCTATATACATAATTTGGGTTATTACAATCTTCTCCCTTAAAGGAGCTTCATTTTGAAGCGTAAGTGAGATTACTTCATTTTATGGTTGATTTCATAGAAAAAGGCCACCATAACAAATGAATGTGAGCCACACAAAATGCCATGTCAGCATAGGAGTTTTGGCAATCTTTTTACTTTCCTTTTTAGATTTCCGCAATTTAGGAAATGTTTTTAATTTTTGGATTTTTTTATTTTTTGGTATTACTGGAATTTGTTATATTATATATTTGGTATTTTAAAACTAATACTTAATATATATGGTATACTACCTGTATTTATACGATTACAATACTTTATTTTATTCATACTCCCTAATAATTTGGGATAGTTTATGATATGGAAAAACTACAACTCCATTAACGTCTTCTTCTATGCTGCCATTAACGAGTTCTTCAATGTCGAAATTCCTCCTTCACTGGTCTACTTCTACATTGCCGTATTCGACCTCTTCAATGTTGAGATAAGTCGTCTGTGAATCTTCTTCAACCTCACCAGCCCTCCTTTTCGTCAACGACTTCTTCAAATTCAGAAATACCTCCATTGACGTGTTTTTATATGGTGCCATGAATGATTTCTTCAATCCGGCCAAACCTCCATTAATGGCGGGTTTTATTTAAGTTAATGCAATTTGGGTATCCTGATATATAGATCAATTTTAAATAAAATTAGGGTTCATAAGATTTAATTTATATTAAATTAGGGTTCATTAGAAATCTTCGGTTTTTGTGCATACTTATAAGATTTTTGTTGCCGAACTCGAGCTCAACTGGCAGCATTCATTAATGGTGTATTTCGAATTGGCGAAAGCTTGAAGACGAGTGCAAATTAAAATTAACCGTCTTTGCGCATTAATATATTGAGTGTTTCGTTTGGACAACACCTTAGCATGTTCTGGTCATATCCATAATGCTGACAGTGCAATAGATATCGGTGATAACCAAAGCTATAATTGGACATTGCCTAACTTTGTGTTGACTATGATGTACTTTTGGTTGTTATTGTAAGCAATAACTTATTGTGTAGCTTAAGGCAGTAAGGCTGTCTTAGAAGAAATCAATAGGGAACAGTCAATTACTGAACCAAACACATCTATATTCGTTAATTAAAAAAAACACATCACATGACAATTATTTTAAGAAAATTGTCTTACGCAACATAAGTGATTTCAAACAACCCGTGCTAGTAACAAATGACCCTTTTATCTACTTTTCCTTCTTATTTGATTTATTTTGGTTATGTTGGATGAGAATTACTATTGAAATTGAAAAGGGGACCTTGATAATATGAAATTCTAATTACAGAACGTATAATTAAAGTGACAAGTTTCCTCCCTTTTTGATACTAACTATAATGTTATATAGTTAGTTAATTGCGTTGGGTAACAGATTTGTTGCTTGCACTCGCTTTTGGTTGCAAATTTGGTTAAGGGGCCTAAGTATCCGAATCACTAATATAATCTAATCTAATGTAATATATTTTCAACTATTATAAATGCAAAGTATTAAAAGCACGAATTTTCATTATATGAATACGCACTTTTCACGTGAGCCGGTTTTGCATTTTGACAGAACCATAAAGTGCTTTGGGCATTGCCTAAGGGTTAACATGTATGAAAATATTGTTACGATCATAACCTCTTCTGGACATTGCCGAACTTTGACTAGATCTTTAAAAAAAGTACTATACTGCCATTTAAAAGTCCATTTTTTATTCTTTATATTGGTTACTACTTATCAACTTTGAGTACATAACGTGTTTTGGCCATACCCAAACGTTAGATATGCTACCAAAGGTTTTGATTAAATTAAAGTATGTTACTACACGCATTATCATTATCGACATGTTTCCAAAGGTTTGATGGAGAAATATATGAATATTTATCTATGACAATTTAGGCCCAAACACAATAAGTCCATAATAATTCAAATATGACATTAAACAAAATAAACAAAGCGCATTAATACTATATTTACAGGAACATTAATATTTTATTTACAAACTACTAGTACTAGTATGACTTATAGATTGAAATTGAAACTACAAAACCAATTCATGCTAGTCCACCCAAGTAGTACATGAATTGACATTACACAAAATAACTCCGGTTTGAATCTAACTATGGGTGTCCTAGAAAGTTCTACGAACCTGACTGTAGTCCATAACAAGGCCTTGCCCTTCCCCAAAGGGGTCGAACAGTTCCCCATAGTCCTTGTACTCTTCATTAACAAATGCCCACAAAGGTGGGTATTTAAAGTATTCCACATGTTCTTCCCACAATTGGCACTCGCACTTGAATTCAACAACGATTGGAGGGAGATTTTGTTGGGAGCGTATGCTACACTATAATGGTAATCATACCACGATGAGTGACGAGGCCCATAACACATTTAGTAGAAGTAAGGGTACGCGAGCCTTTCCATTATGTCTTTGCCCAAAACTTACAAACTTGCAAACAATTCAAGAGCGTGTCAGTATCAAGCTTGTTGAAGACATGAGAACACATGATGTTCATGTCATCTGCCACCCTTTCATTCGTATCTCTGTTCAACAATCTTATTTGTGTCCACGGATGCTCTATGCTTGGGTCCTTACCACAAAGTCTCCTTATGGACCATTCAAACTTTGCCTTTTCTTTCTCCTGAAAGAGGCTGTAATCTTCTTCAACACTTTTTCTTCTTATATGGTGGTTTGGACAAATTCCAGTATACGGAAACTCACTCACTTTATTATCCATTCTATCTTAGTGTATTGTGAGCAAAGTATGTGAATGAAGGAATTGTGTAAGAAACCGAAATTTATTGCAATTGAGAAGATCAACCGTAATGTATGAAGCAAAGGTGAAGAAGATGAATAGGGTGTGCTGTTTTGGAGAGGAAGGGAGAGTTATCTCTGACAAGGAGGAAATTTTTGGCAAAGGAAATAAATATTGTTTAGGAAGGTGAAGAGACAAATGTCTTTCGTTTCTTGGTTATAGGGAAATCCGGATTTTTGGTCATACCATCATGTCCTTCACACATGGGGAGAGGTGCTCAAAATTTGTTTCAAATGCCTTTCAATTAAAAGGTCTTTAGTACCAACAAAATACACAAGAAGGGTTATTGTGAATTTTGATACAACTATGCGCTTATATTGTTCATTCTGGACATGACATAAACTTGTTTTAAGACTTGGATTCAAAATAAAAATAAAAGTAATGAAAAGTGGGTTTAATAACTGCCTGCTATTATAATATTTCTTTAAAACAAATTTTAATAGAGAAACTAATCACCCATCAAAATATTAAGATGAACCAATTTTTTTTTTGAGTTCTCATAATTTCTTAATTATATAATAACCGTTAAAGAGTATATATTAACTAATTCAAAAAACATGGCAAATTTATTTAGTTTAATAACCACCCAAAATAATATGTCCTCTTCAAGTACTATTCAAAAATTGGCATTTTTAACTACTTTTGGACACAATCGTTTATTCCCACTGCAAGCCTACAAGCTACAAATGCAACTGAAGTGATAGGCTAATGTCTGATTAAGATAGTCAATAGAAGATTTTTATAATGATGACTGATTTTAAAAATAAAATCAGTATTTGGTTTATGTGAACAAGGGATAAACGTCATATTAGGGTGTACTCTCATCTTACGCGCTTACCATCTTTACCTCTACACATAGGTATAAGTGCTAAATGCATGCAACGTTCATTTAATGCATTTCAATTATTCTAATTTAAAAATAATATATGAGTATTTTGTATAATATCTTTAGCCACACCTATTATCGTTTGGTAGTAGTGAATTCTCTGGCAAAGAAGAATACTTTGGTAAAGGGTATTAATGTTGATTTGAGAGGTGAAGGGAGTAGGATTTAGGTTTTTTGGCATTAGGTGAAATCCGGATTTTTGGTCATCCCCATCACAGCTTTTACACATGGGGATACGTGCTCAAAATTTATTTTAATTGCCAAAATCGTATGCTTTTATTGACAACAAAATATACAAGAAGTATTATAGTAAACCTATAACATTCATGATAACATTAAAATAAAAACAACCCAATAAAATGATTATTTCAATTTTTTATTTTGTAGTTTATGAAGGATATGTTTTTTTTGTCACTGGCCTCCCAATAATTTTGGTTCTATAATATTCATAATCTGTTTCAATTATTGATCATAATCTGTTTGGTATACTTCTAGCTAGGGGTGATTATCGAACACGCTCTACTTAGCTCGGCTCGTTCTCGTTTAAAAATTGAAAATACTATATGAAGACGGAATTGAATATTACCCCTAGCTCTAGCCTCTCATGAACTATGGGGTTGTATGATATTATGGTCAGTACATAAACAGTGTTTATACGTTTCCAACAACATAAGAACAATATAATGAAATGCTGATTAATGACCAAATATAAGATGAACCAATAATTATTATTTTTTCCATTTTCATTATTTCTGTATTATTTAATAACGATAAACAATATACATTAACTAATTGAAACAATATGACGAATTGAGGTTTAATAACCGACCTATTGTAATATATCCTCTTTAAGTACTATTCATAGAATGGAAGGACATGTTTAATTAGCTTTGTTGGACACACTCTTTTATTCCCACTACAAGCCTAGAAGTTACAACTGCAAATGAAAAGATAGACTGATGTCTGATTAAGATAGTGAAGAGGAAGATGCTATAAAATACAAGTATTAGGGCGTTTTTAATGATGACTGATGTGACCAATAAAATCAGAATTTGCTTACTCTCAATGTGAATCACTTACCATCTTTACCTCTACACGTGGGTAGAAGTGTTAAATGTTTGGTCAGATTAAGTTAGTTCAATTACTGTACTTTTCTAACTCATTCCACTACTCACCCCGTTTTAATAGTTCAATTAATGTATTTGTTACTACTTTTTATTCCCTATTTGTCATCCATGTCAATCTTTGTTACCTACTTGTTTATTGTGCTATTTTTTAAACAATTTCTCGCTTGCTCTCTGTTATAATATCCAATATTGTAAATTACCCTAATTAATTGATTCACCAATCTAATCTAATCTAAACTAATCCACTACCAATAAAGGAAAGTATAAAAATTTGAATTTTGTGACAGCACCATAACTTATTTAGTCATTAGCTTAAGGTGTACAAAAAAATGTTAGATATATCCATAATCTCTTATGGACATTGCCCAACATGAGGTTGATTAATTAATTTTGGAATACCTTGAGTTTTCAATCTTTATGTGTCGAGGCATTTCAAAATGGGGTTGTATATCAAAATATTAAGGGCTCATAATTAAAATAGTGACTTTCCAAGTGGAATTTAAAAATAGGCGTTTACGAGTTATATTATTGATTCCAATTTTCTTAGATTGCTACAATCACACAACTTGCTTATTTATGTGAAGTGATAACTGATTAAGTTAGTTAAGAGTAAGATGTTATAATTATGATCAATTTTAAAAATAAAATCAGGGTTTGCTTTATTACCAAATTTGTTAATTGACCTAATTAAATTCCAATTAGTCGATTAACTTAGCTTTTGGTATCAATTTGGCAGATGTCATCAGAGAGGTGATGAGAATATGCAATAATAATGATCAAATTTTAAAAATAAAATCAGGATTTGCTTTATGGACAAAACCTAATTAGAGGCTTATGGTGGTCGTTTTTTATTGTTGTGTTACTACATAATTGGAATATCTTAAGTCGTGTAATGCATAGAAGCACCCAAAGATGCGACTCAAAGAACAGCACATTAAAGACCATACTCACCAAGAAACTAATGATGTACAGGTTTGTACTGTAACACCCCTGAAATTTCGCTAATTCAAAAATGAAATATAATAAATAATTTAAGGAAATTCCAAAGGTCCTACACCGCGATAATTAATAATAATCACCGCAAGGCTAAATGTTCTAACTGAAATAAATAGTCAACAAGGTTTAAATAATTAAACTAACTAGAATCTAAATAATTATTACAGAGTGAAATAAAAATACTAAAGTCAAATGAATAACAACGGAAGTCTTATTAAACCTACTAAAGCATAAATAAATCCATCGCACTCTTTAACCCAACCTTGAGCTAACCTCCTTCAAGTCTCTGCACATTGAACACTATAGTATCAGCCAAAAGGTTGAGCAAGATTTCATACTGTAATAAAACAAAACTATCCAATGTGCAGGTAAGATATATAGGAATTTCTTATAAATTCATTTCCAACTTGTACAGATTAAATATATAAAATAAAATAACTTTCCAAGAAATCTCAACTTTGAATCTTTCTGTCAATCTGAAATAATTCTGTAAATACATTTAAAATGTAACTGTTTTGAAACCTGTGAGTAGGAAGTATTAAAGTCCAATGAGCTAGCTAGGCTCACGAGACAAGTAAACACCAAAGCCCCTAGTATGCATACCCCTAACTTGATAACGAACCAAGAAGGAAGACAAATGGTAAGTGTATCGATCAGCATACACCCAACTACTAAATATTGGTTGAGACAAAACTCAACCTACTTCCAAACCGAGGAATACCGCTTACCGGTAACCCCACAAAAATATTGTTATAAAACATGATAAATCATAATGAAGTAAACATAGAAACATTCTAGTTTACTCAAAACCTGTAGCAATGAGGAACATCCTACTTTTAAATCTCAACTTGGCATATGAGGAACTTCCTCCCTTTTGAATCTCATAAATAATTTCATAATTTTCTTTCACAATAAATATCGTCAAAACAATTTAAATCTCATTATATAAACAATGTAAAACCTTTTAAATGTCAATATATAAATAACGTAAAACTCCTTTTTTCAAATCTCAATACATAACCACCCAAAACCTTTTTAAATCTCAATATAAATTTTAAACCAATATCATCCATTTCCCAAAATCATCTGTACAAGTCTTACTAAGGAATCTTACCTGTTCGGCAACCACAATCAACCAAACTCTATCTCAAGTCAATGAGGTTCTTCTACGAACTCACAATCTACAATATAATAAAGTATAGTATAAGTCACTTGATTATACTTCACATAATTCACATATAAGTCAAGTAACCTAGTTAATGAGCTTGACTAATTTTGAAAACGAATCAACGTCCTAAGAACACAAAAGTCAACAAAAGTCAAACTGATTAAGTTTGGTCAACAGAAGTCAAACTGGTCAAGTTTGGTCAACAAAAGTCAAATTGATTTTGAATCTACTATCATCCATATTATTTTCCCACTAAGTAACTCCTTCTCATTCACCCTACATTTACAACAATGCCATACAACCATGACAACAACAACAACAACACCTACAATCTACACCAACAACAACCTATACCAACAATATGCCAAACAACAAGCTCCCCATATACAATCACACCACTATAATTCGATTTAGGATTAAAACTAACAACTTACAATTAATCAATATGCTAAAGAATTACAAAATAACATTTGAACTCATTATAACTATAATAATCTAAACTATATTTCAACTAATAAATCAAAATAAGAAACTAACCATCAATCTATGTTAGGGTTTTATTTTAATACCGCAAGTGAACGGTGTCGTAGCACTAACGGCTCGAACTCAGGGAGGTGCAAGATTAAACACTAGCTGACTCTAGACTATGAAATAACTACACAATTCTATATCGATGTTAAGGTATATTAAACTAATTTATAAACTAATAAGTAGAATAAAATAATGATAAATACTATGATAATAAAGTACTAAGATTGAGCGTCACCACTAAGATGAATTGATCAAACACAACTTACATTCCAGTTAATGAATTAAACCTTAGGCGAGATGACATTCTTTCAAATAAGAACTACCTTAAGACCACTTTCGTGACTACAAAAGGCCTAATTAATCTGCATGCTTCCTATTTTCATGGCTAACATACAAAATTAGATGCATTAAGAATCAATGCCAATGAAAATCCCAATCTCGATTCTCACTATTTTCATGTCCGAATCTCAACCAATGACAAGTTAAACTAGATTTAATCCCAACTTTCGTTGATGAATTCAAACGACAAGATAACAACTTGCTACAATGAAATCCCAATTTCAATCCCAACTTTCATTGATAATAAAAACTAGGGCAAAACAATGGTGCAAATTGACAATGAAAACAAACCTATCATGAACGATTTAATAACATGGAATTAATAGAAATAAAGCGATCAATTCATGCTAGGGCTCAACTCAATCCTAGAATTAGAACTACTCACTAATCATGGCGATAGCAACAATAAGCATAATCAAATACATAATTAAGAATTAGAAAGAGGAAATAGAGGAATCAAACTTGAATTTAATTGATGAATCCGAAGTCTTCAATCTTCAAAAGTAAATAATAGCAAAGTAATTGAGATGGAAACTAAGAGTATTTTTTGTCTAAACTATGAATGAAAAACTGAGTAATTAGGAATAGGTTACAATTGCTAATCAAAATCTATTTATACTCTACAAAAATAACTAAAGAAATAGTCAGTAAAAAGATAAAAGTCCGTCATATCGGGTCAAACCCGATCGGCCCAAGTCAAACCCGATCGGGTCCTGGCACAAATCACCAAAACTGCAATCTTTGAATATCGACCCGATCGGGTCAGGTATGAACCTCATCGGGTTCAAGTCAAACGGTTCCAAATAAGCATCCAAATGCACCCAAATGAACTCGAATGCGATCCTAAAACTTCAACGATCATCTCCATGCTCCAAAATGGTTCATTCCACCTCCAAATAGCTCTAATGTCCCTGAAATAACTCAAAAGACACACAACTACAAACAAGAGTAAAATCTAGCGGAATATAGCGGAACCATGCATGAAATGTATCGTTTTGGTAATGAAATAGGGGTCAAAATGTAACAAAATATCAACATAACAAACTCCCCCAAGCTGAACTATTCCTTGTCCTCAAGCAAAGCATGATGTGGATACAAGTATGATTGCTTCACCCCATAAGATAAGAGTTAAAGCTCAAAAATTTCAAGATTCAAATCATTCAAGTAGGCAAGTCTCAAGTTCCACTGTTCTAATCACTCCAACCACCAAGCAAATAGTCAAACGCAACTGCCTCACATAACATACAAGTCTCGAATAGGTGCTCATAAGGGTGTCGCTCCTCTCATTTTATGGCAGGCATAAGATGTGCCCGAACGCTCACAAAGCCAACCATAATATCCCTTCCCAACTCGCACTCTCATGTGTTTAGGGGTGCAATGTCGCTCAACCTAGTCAAGTCGACTCAATAGCAAATATACTCTTTAACATTGGCAAATTGACTCGACATCAATCCAATGAGCAATTAAACACATGCTCAAGAGGTCTTTTAGAGGTTGTAATGAGGCTCGGGGTAAAGGTAGGGAAATATTTAGGAATTGTTGTGCAAAAGCCAAGAGAGGGGGAGCATAAACACTAGTAACAAGACCAATGTGGTCTAACCAACTCCCACGGCATCAACGACAAAACCAAAACAAACTCATCTATATAATCTCATAAAGTAACCAAGAAACCATTTCATTAAAAACACGATACTCTCATTTGCTTCAATGTAGTGCGAAGAAAGAACATAGAAAAGTTTTCAATTTGTACTCCCACTTTTTTTTCATATTCATCATTTTTTTTCTCTTTTCATTTTATTCCTTTTTTTTTTCAAACTCCTTGAACCAACATGTTATTTCCAACTCATCCCTACAATCAATCAAACAACCCAAAACCAACCTAACAAATGCTCCCCCAAGCTAGGCTTGGAAAAATTAACTAATGTAAAGGCCATAGGCTAGTAATGTGGCTTAGTAATAATAACCGGTCATTAGGCTCAGCAGGGTTAAGAGGGAATATAATCCATAACAAAGAGAACTCTGGGGCTCAAGAATCAAACAAGTGAAACGCCTCTATCACATCATATATCCAAAAGTCATCAGAAATCAACGAGTACATTGCAAAAATCAAGATCAAAATGCCTCGAGGAGCTAACACACAAGAATAGACTGGATGAAAAATGAATCCATGGCATGAACAAGGCCTCGTAGTCTAACCTAATCGAGTATGCAGTCAAAGTAAGCATTTTATCATCAAAATTCGCTCAGGGTCAAGGTAATCAAAAGTCAGATCACAGCATCACAATCCAAATGCCCAACTATCCAGATAAAGAATCAAATTCATCATTTTTAGACATCATGGGGCACAGGGAAACAACCAATCCACTCCAACATCATCAGCATATTTTTTTGTTTTTTTTTTCAATGCATGCAAAAATAAACCTAAGCTATATGCACGACTCGACAATGCATGAAATGAAATAAATAACTAAATATGCAGACTCAAATAAAAGATTAGAAAATGTACCTCTTCAAGTGTATATACAAGGGCAGTGATCAAGTCTCCCCAAAGCCATTCCAAGCACTATCCCTAGTGCTTGTCAGAAGATCGCGAACGATCACTGGTCATCATAGTCATAAGTACCACCACTGGTGAGAGGAAGGTGTTGTAAACATAGAGAGAAGGCGGGGGAATTCTTGAGGAGGAAGGTGGAGAGAAAATGATGGAAAGAGAAAAGAAAGTGGGGAACGATTGAGGATGGAGAAACATAAGTTCAGGGCCAAAAAAAAATTTTTTTTGTTTCATTTTTTAGTTTTCTTTTTTTTTTCGAAAAACAAAACAAAAAAATTTCTTTTTTTTGGCCCAAACCTGATCGGGTTGAGAGTGGCCCCGATCGGGTCATAGTTCAACAGTTTTCCCGACAAGAACCCGATCGGGTTGGTGTTGGCCCGATCGGATTTTCCTCTGTAAACACTTACTGCTTCTCTAGAAAAAATTCGACGATGAACCCGACCTGGTTCAGATTTGCCCCGATCAGGTTGTACTTTGCCCGAACATGAACCCGATCGGGTTGCTTTGGCCCCAATCAGGTTTCACTATGTAAAAAGTTCCTGCCTTCCACTAATGTAATTTTGGCACCCAAACCCGATCGGGTTAAGATTGGCCCCGATCGGGTTTGACTAAATTTTCTCATTTTTGCTCCAAATCAGCTCAGGTGCGCACTCCTATTGGCCTATTTTTCACTTTTGCTGCATCAAACTTGATTGGGTGTTCAGTAACCCAACCAAATTGCTATCAAAACACGTCGATTCACATGTTTAAGTCCCTGCACATTATTTCTCTCACACCAACACATTAGATCACTCCCTCACATACACTCCAAAAGGTACAAAAGTAAGAGAAAAATAAGAGTAAGAAAAGACTACGTACAGAGCTTGGGTTGCCTCCCAAGAAGCGCTCGTTTAGAGTCAATGAGCTCGACTGTCATTCTAATCAATCGGCGTCTGAAGGGCGAGAAAGGCAAAGCTCTTGCTTACTCTCCTTATGAAATTCACCTCTCCTTACTTGCTTATCCGAACATTTCTTAAGCCACTTCTTGCACCAATTCTGGCCAGAGTTTACATCGGGGGTAGGGATGTCAGATGGGCGGGTTTCGTGGAGACCCGCCCCGCACCCGCCCCAGTTAGGTGGGGATGGGGGAAGGTTTTGCGGGGAATGGGGCGGGGATGGGGACGAAAACCATCCCCGCCATGGGTGATGGGGCAGGGGTGGATGTTAGTCCATACCCGCCCCATCCTCGCCCGCCCCGCCCCATCCCCGCCCGCCCCATCCCCGCCCGCCCCGTCTGAACCCCACTAAATATTATTAGCTGTTTCACTGTTTGTATTTAGTTTAGTGCTTTCATTTTTTTAATAATTTTATTTTTTTCCAAAGGCCCAAATCTAAAACAACTTTTAAATTTTTTTTCCCTCTCCTAGACCCAATTAACCCTATTCCCTAACACTATATGCGCCTTGCCGCCTTCACATCCCTAGCCTCAGCCTCTCAGGCTCTCCGCTCTCACCCTTCCCACTTCCCAGACTCGCTGAACTGAGACTTCGACGGCACGACCAGCTGAACTGAAGGCTTCGACGGCACGGCCACCTGTGAAGGCTTTGACGGCACGGCCACCTGTGAAGGCTTCAACGGCACGACCACCTGTGAAGGCTTCGACGGCAAGTAACTTTTTTTTTGTTCAATATTTTGTAATTTTGGTTTTAAATGTTTTAATTAGTTTCTAAATTTCTTAATTTGTTCAATGTTTATAGTTTGGTATTTGGAAATATGATTGGTGATTATAGGTTAGAATTGAAATAATATCAGCTTTTGTTCAATGTTTATAGTTTGGTATTTGGAAATATGATAGGTGATTGTGGGTTAGAATTGAAATAATATCAGCTTTTGTTCAATGTTTGTAGTTTGGTATTTGGAAATATGGTTGGTGATTGTGGGTTAGAATTGAAATCAGACAGAGATGCACCCCCACAACCTTTTTTTACAGCAAACAATGGGGACTACTGCGGTACTACCCTACCCAGATCTTGCTCGCTACTGCAGAAATTGGGCGGGGATTATGGCGGGGATGGGGATTCGAGAGGGGGGATGGGGCGGGGACAGATTTTATCTTGTCCTCGTTGGGACGGGGATGGGGATAAGATTTTCCCCCGCCATGGGGGATGGGGCGGGGATGGGGATGAGTTTTTTAGGCGGGGATGGGGATAGGAATGCCAACATCCGCCCCGCCCCGCCCCATTGAAATCCCTAATCGGGGGGTTTAGAGTTCCCCTTAGCCATGATATCCATCTGTAGCACCACTGCGGTGGATCAGAGGCCTTGTCTTCCCCTTTCTCCACAACATTAATTCCATTGCAAATATCTCCCAAAGGGAGCTTTCGGTGTAGTATGGAGCTCAAATTCTACCTTGCTTTCACCCACAGTCAGAGATAATTTGCCACTCTTCACATCAATTAAAGCTCCTGCGGTGGCAAGACATGGTCGACCAAGTATGATTGGGATCTGCACATCCTCTGGCATCTCCAAGACAAAGAAGTCGAAAGGGATAGTAAGTTCACCAACTTGGAGGGGTACATCCTCCACAACACCCAAAGGGTATCTGACAGACCAATCAGCTAACTGTAAGGAGAGACGAGTGGGGCTTAGAGTACCCAAATTCAATTTTTGAAATATTTTATTAGGCATAATGCTAACACTAGCCCCAAGATCACAGAGTGCCCTCTCGATTTTCACATCCCCTATGGAGCAAGGAATGGAAAAACTTCCAGGATCACCCAATTTAAGAGGGAGATGATTCAAAAGTATAGCACTGCAATCCTTAGAAAGCTCCACAGTAGAGGCTTCTTGAATGTTCTTCTTCTTGTTCGACATAAGCTGCTTCAAGAACTTAGCATAGGCAGGGATTTCAGCAATTGCCTCAAGAAAAGGGATGTTGAGATGCATTCCCTTCAGTAACTCCAAGAACTTGCCATATTTCTTCTCAATTCGAGCTTTGGCCAAACGGTGAGGGAAAGGTGCCGACTCCACATATTCTCTAGTTGGCTTCGATTGTTCTTTCTCAACTTCCTTCATGACACCTTCCTTAGCAACCACATCATTTAAACCCTCAGAATTCTTTTCTAGTTCCTTCAAAGTCTTCCCACATCCCAAGGTGATTGCACTAACATTTTGGTGACCCTTTGGATTCAGTTCTGGTTGCCCCGGAAATTGGGGTGGTGCCTTCTGAAGTTGGGCTATATGTTGGGTCACGTTGGACATTTGCTGAGCTAGCTGTGCAATTTGAGTGTCAACTATTTTATTGTGGGAGTCTATTCTATCGAACTTTTTGTTGGTCTCCTCTGAATTAGCAAGCAATTTTTCTAATAAAGTATCAGTGTAAGACTTCTGAGGAGGTGGTTGAGAGGATTGACCTTGTGGCCTTTGCTGAAAACCTGGAGGAGTGGAATGTCATGGTGCTTGATTTTGGTTGTTGCTCCAAGAAAAGTTCTCATGATTCCTCCAACCTGGATTGTAGGTATTTGAGTATGGGTCGTTCATAGGTCTAAAATTACCATATAGAGCATTGACTTGCTCTTGTTCCATACTCATTTCAGCGGACCTAGTAGCATTGTTCCCTTGAAAAACATTCATCTCCGCACTAGCACCACCAGACATGTCTTGATCTGCTGAGTCAATGCATCAACCTTACTTGATAGAGAAGTTATCACATCGACCTCATATCTGCCTCCTTTCTTAGTTGATGATCTTTCACTAACCCAATGATAATTGTTAGCAGCCATCTCCTCTATCAACTCTTGGGCTTCTTCAGCTGTCTTCGCCATAAGAGCACCCCCAGAAGCAGCATCAATAGAAGTGCGATCCTCATGAGCCAACCCATTGTAGAATGTCTGAATAATAAGCCATGTAGGGATCTCATGATGTGGGCACTGCCTCTTCAAGTCTTTGTACCTCTCCCAAGCTTCATAAAGTGTTTCACCATCCATTTGAGTGAATGATGTGATTGCATTTCGTAGCTTGACAGTTTTCCCTGGTGGGAAATATTTCCTCTGCAAGTCTTTTTTCAACCACTCCTTCGCATTATCCCTTAATGAGTAAGGGAATAAACGAAGTCGAACTGCTTCTTCAGAGGCCCCATTTATCTTCACTGTATCACACTTCTCCAGAAAAGAATTAATGTGGTCATTTGGATTCTCTGTGGGATTCCCACTGAACTGATCTTGCTGAATGAACTGAATCAGCCCGATCTTGATCTCAAAATTATTGGCCTTTACAGCAGGCCTGACAATGCTAGATGTTGATGTAACATCCGGCATATTATAGTCTCTGAGAGGACAAGCCATTGTCTCTCTTTGATTGTCCTCTAACTGTTTTCTTCTTCTTTCTGCGTTGCACCTTATTACAGTGGCTTCGATTTCAGGGTCGAAGTATAGATTATCTACTGATCTCGAGCGCCTGTGCATTCAAAAACAACTACTAGAAGAGAAAAGTTAAACAACAAAAGGAAAAGAAAAACAAAGGGAAAAGGTGTAGTCTACTAAATCTAAAATCAAACTAATTCTAATTCGTAGCCTCCCCGGCAACGGCGCCAAAAACTTGTTAGGGTTCTATTTTAATACCGCAAGTGAACGGTATCGTAGCACTAACAGGTCGAACTCAGGGTGGTGCAAGATTAAACACTAGCTGACTCTAGACTATGAAATAACTACACAATTCTATATCGATGGTAAGGTCTATTAAACTAATTTATAAACTAATAAGTAGAATAAAATGATGATAAATACTATGATAATAAAGTACTAAGATTGAGCGTCACCACTAAGATGAATTGATCAAACACAACTTACATTCCAGTTAATGAATCGAACCTTAGGCGAGATGACATTCTTTCAAATAAGAACTACCTTAAGACCACTTTCGTGACTACAAAAGGCCTAACTAATATGCATGCTTCCTATTTTCATGGCTAACATACAAAATTAGATGCATTAAGAATCAATGCCAATGAAAATCCCAATCTCGATTCTCACTATTTTCATGTGCGAATCTCAACCAATGACAAGTTAAACTAGATTTAATCCCAACTTTTGTTGATGAATTCAATCGACAAGATAACAACTTGCTACAATGAAGCCCAATTTCAATCCCAACTTTCATTGATAATAAAAACTAGGGCAAAACAATGGTGCAAATTGACAATGAAAACAAACCTATCAAACCCTAATTGAACGATTTAATAACATGGAATTAATAGAAATAAAGAGATCAATTCATGCTAGGGCTCAACTCAATCCTAGAATTAGAACTACTCACTAATCATGGCGATAGCAACAATAAGCATAATCAAATACATAATTAAGAATTAGAAAGAGGAAATAGAGGAATCAAACTTGAATTTAATTGATGAATCAGAAGTCTTCAATCTTCAAAAGTAAATAATAGCAAAGTAATTGAGATGGAAACTAAGAGTATTTTTTGTCTAAACTATGAATGAAAAACTGAGTAATTAGGAATAGGTTACAATTGCTAATCAAAATCTATTTATACTCTACATAAATAACTAAAGAAATAGTCCGTAAAAAGATAAAAGTCCGTCATATCGGGTCAAACCCGATCGGGCCCAAGTCAAACCCGATCGGGTCCTGGCACAAATCACAAAAACTGCAATCTTAGAATATCGACCCGATCGGGTCAGGTATGAACCTGATCGGGTTCAAGTCAAACGGTTCCAAATAAGCATCCAAATGCACTCAAAATGTAACAAAATATCAACATAACAATCTAGTATAACCAGAATTCATAGTAATTTCAAAAGTATTAATATTTGCAAACTAAACTTATAGATATGTTAATTAATCCGAATTATATACAACATAAGCCAATTAAACAAATTGAGTATAGTATAAATTTCCCCCAAATCAATTTTCTCAAGAACCCTAATTTAACAAAAACCCCAATTTTAAAATCAACACATAAACTGAAATTAAAACATGGGAATAAATCTTACTTGATAAATTAGAGTAATAGAAAGGTAGACTAAAGAATAAAGATCCGAAAACGCTCTTCTTTGACCCGGAATCGACCCGAATACGCAGCCCAAAACTCAAAAACGCCCAAATAACTAGAATGATGATGATTGTTGATGATTAGTGATGATGATGGATGGTGATTGAATAATGATTGTTGATGATGCAAGGCAAAAAGCAAATTTCCTTGGGAGTTTATGGAGAACAGGAGAAGCAGCAAGGCAGTTAGGAAAAAGATTATGACTTGAATGGTGATGGCAGCGTCCAAGAGTAGCTACCGAGGTACGTATGCTTTTATTTGGTTTAATTTTTTTTGTTTTCCTTTTTATTTTATAATTAGATTAGGAAACCTAATGGGTAAATACTCTAATGAATTTAGGGATAGGATTTTGACTAATCTAGGATAAAGTCAAAGTATGGAAGAAAAATAATTTGATAAAAACTAATTTAAATCATTTTCGTAAAATACTTTAATATAAATATTTACTAACAATATATAAAAATACGGGGTGTTACATGTACAGTTGTATGACCAAGTACTAGAACATGTTCAATTTAACGAAGATCAAGATAACTACCTTTCCACATATACCTTTCCTATCATTGAAGGCGTCTTGTCTGCTAAAAGATACTAAGAAAGCTACTATAAGAAAGCTGCGCCGAACACGCCCATATATTCATGATATAATTGTAAATCATGAGGAATCTGCAAAATAGAAAGTACCAAAGTAAATAATGGACATTATATATACGTAATTTCAATTATGGTATGTTATATATTACTGATATAATTGTAAATCATGTGGAATCTGCAAAATAGGAAGTACCAAAGTAAATAATGGACATTTTATATACGTAATCTCAATTATGGTATGTTATTATCGATCTGATATTAGTTATTTTACGGCTATTTGTAACTCCAAAAGGTACAAATGAGAATATTATCAATTGTTTAATATACACATACTTTTAAGAAATACTACATTATGTTGATTTTAGAGGAAGTAAAGAAGAAGATGAATAAGAGAAAAAAGAGAGAGAAAGAAAGATAAATGGGTTTGCTTTTATAACATGTGAAATAAAAATAAAGATTAATTTAATGAATTTAACGTTACATGTTACAACCTTCTATTGTAGGTAAACATTTTTAAAAACTTGTTAAAAATAAAGTAAGTACAAGGTTTGCTTGTTAATAGAATAAATTAAGGTAGACTTGTTAAAAGAGGTCAACGCAAAGGTTGACTTATTCCTGACAAATTTTCCTAAAGATTTTGGGCAGCATAATTAACTAATATATAAATTAGGGAAGTTGGGGCGTGATTATAGGAGATCTAAAAATATGGTAAAAATAAATTATAAAATAATTGTAACTGTATGGAAGGAGGCTGATTTGGAGGGAAGTGAAGAGATCTAATATACCTTGTTTTAACTTTACAAAAAATTTAAAATTTTTTAACAAACTAGTTCACATATATTAACGACGTATGGGCAACATAATTAACAAATAGTTAAATTAGGGAAGTGGCGAAGGGGGGTTGCGTGATTTTAGCTTATCCAAACAACTTGATAAAATTAGAATAAGAGATATTTTAAAATGTGTACTTGGTTGGAAATCATTTTTAAAGAGATAGTAAAAGAAACCTTAATTTATGATAACATATAATGCTTTTAGACATTGCCATAAAATTGCATTTATATATGGACAATCATTTGTAAGTAGATAGCATAGGAAAACTCAATTCTGTTCGGCAAAGTAGCTGTGAGCTTTCAGATTTTAGCTTCAGCTCTTAATGTTTAGTTTCCAACTGCGGAGGTAGCTGTTAGGTTTCAACTGTACAACTAGCTGCTTAAGTGATTATTGTTCGGTAAAAACAGTTGTAGATAAAATTATAGCTTACAATATATAGGTTTGGACAAAAGCTACTCAGAAAGCTACAAATATTAGCTTTGCACAAAAGTTACTATAAGGTTAAAAGCTACTTGAAAGCTTGCTTTAAAAGCTACCTTGCCGAACACTTATAGTATAATATTTGAAAAAGCTAAAAGCTATCTAAAAGCTACTTAGAGATCTTGCCGAACACGCCTACTGCCTTTTCTCGAATAGATATGTTGTTGTCAAACATTAATATGTTGATCAATTAATGGTGACTGATAAGTGGGTTTTAGACCCATTAATTAGGATTAGTTTTAGGTCATATAGTTGCATTTTACGCCATGTAGTTCCCTTTTCTTTCCCTTTTACACCTTTTTCATGATTTTATGTTTTGCGTTAGTTTTTAGCATTTGCATCCCCCTCCCCTTTATCTAACCTCGTTTCAGGTCTTGCTTGCTTAGGCATGTTGAAATGGTCAAGAACAGGGGAGCGGTCGCTCTATTTGCTAAGGAGCGAACGCTCCATAGCCCAGAAATCAAAGCAGGGAAGCAGCAAGTTGGAGCGAGACTAGAGCGACCTTGGAACGGGCGCTCCAAGGCTGGAGCGGTAGCTCCATTGTTTTTGGAGCGAGCGCTCCATTTCTTTTTAGGCCAGTTTCGGTCGATTTTGGTTTTTTTCGGACGGTTTCGGTTTTATGTTTTATGGTTTTGCTCTTAGTACTTTGGGGTATTTAAGCCCATTTTTGTAATAATAAAACAACTAAGCTTTATTTTCTGAGATTTTATTAGTTCTAATTAGAGAGTTTTTAGAGAGAGAAGTAGAACTTAGTGAGAGAAACTAGAACTAAGAGTTGAATATTGATGATTGAAGCTATTTCAATGGTGTTTGGCAATTGATTTTCATCCATTTTTGAGTAGTTCTTCTTACTCTTCTCTTTATTTGCTTTAATACTTGCTTTATTTTGGTTTAGCATTTGATTAGTAACGATTAGTTTTTTATTAGCTTTGTTGAGATGATCTTCACCATTGTTTAATCACCATTGTTGATTGAAACTTTTTCTTTCATGCTTTTCATGGCTAGTGAGTAGTTTACTAGCTAGGGGAAGGGGATGACCTAGTTGATCATAGTTGACCTTGAAAGTCAAGATTGAGGGTTAGACTTAGGTGAGATTATGTTGTTTAGTCTATTTTATTGCCTTGTTTAATTGATTGATCACCATTTGAACTTGTTATTGAAATCTTGGATTGAGAAATGAAATCTTGGAGTGACCTTAGGCTAGATATTAGGTTGACCTCACCATGAGAATAGGTGATTGACTTCCTAGGACGTTAATTGAATCGCTATGCGTTGTGGAAATACTTGGTAGATTGATTTTACCATGAGAATAGGTAAAATTGGTAATTATGTCTTCCTAATTAGCTCGAGAGAGTAATTAGGAAACAATTGAGTGACTAAGTCCCCTAATCGACCCTAATGAATCCCCTTGGCTTGACAAATAGGTTAATCAATGGTTAACTTGTGATTCCCCTACCCCTAGTGTCTTCCTATTATAGTTTAAACCCAATCATTTAGTTTATTTGCTAGTGTCTTAGTTTGTAATTTGTTACTTGATCATTAATCTCAAAAACCCCAAAAATAGGCTTAGCTCGCTAAATTGCTTTCAAACTTTGACTAAACCTTGCTTCCTCGCGAATTCGACCCTTTCTTACCCTATATTAGGCTAAGTTAGGTATTTAATTTGGCACGTGCAACGACTGTGTCAGTGACTAGGTAAGAAATGTGCAATATAAAACAAAAATCATATTTTAAGAAGTAGGTATGTATATTTTTTGTTGAGAGGTAGAAGGTATGTATAAAAGGTCCTTTCAAAAATCCATAAAATACATATTGTCAAATTAACAACATATAACTTTTTTGTCCTTTGCCAAACATATGTATAACGTGTATTTTAACTAAACTTTTCTATTATAAGGTCTTTTTCGACAGAATTTCCAGTACTAAATGCACCTGTTATTTAAAATCTTTCAAAAATAATAAGGCACTTTAATGTTCTCTTATCTAGAGATCCTTAACATTCTACTAGAATAATTTTTGGTTGGATCTTGTTATCGTATTTAACATAGGCGTTCGTAAATATTCAATATATCTCTCAAATTGGTTCTACATTTGAAAAGTATGTCAAATAACGGATTGGTGGGTGAATTTATTATTTATAATAATTTAATATTTTCACTTTTAGTAGCCTTATCCAACGTCTTCGGACGTTTGTACGTCTTCCTAATCCTTTTTGTAATAATAAGAATAGCATTTGCCTTTTCGGTTAGGAGCATTACAAACAATATTATAAATTTCTTCAAAATTTGAAATTAAAGGTTTTATTGGTATGTGAAATAAATTTTGGCCTCTATTTAATTTTCACCTTCTATCGTCTTTTCTACCAACTGTTGCCTCTTACCTTCTCAATCTGTATCAAAACCCTAATAGCAAACTCGAAAACACCACCAGCGAGATAATCCGAAGTTTGTTAATTGAAGGTGAAATTTCTTTCTCTCTTTAATTATTCCGCCATATTTTCCATCTTTGTTTACTTTGATTTTTCATTTGTGTGTGATTGAATGATGTTGCCAGTGGGTGATTAGGCTTCATTTTAGTCAATTATCAATTTTTGTTGGGTATAGGATTTTGTCGTTAGAAATTCAACAATTGTTCAACTATTGTATGACAACTGTTTGTGATAATGCCTCTGTGAGTTTTGTATTTTGTTCAACAATTGTTCACATTTAGCAAACACTGTCAAATTGTACTCTGCATATTTGTAGCAGACCGTCGTTTAGAAAACATACAATCTAAAACACATGACATACTTCAGAATTTAAGTTCTTAAGAAACTTACTAGATTCAAGTATAAGAGCAAGTTCTATGTTGATTAGGTATTTGAATAAGTCTATGTCATAGTCCTATAATTGATCAATAGAATTGGCTTTTGATATATGGAGTTGATGTACTCCTAATTTTTTATGTTCAGTCAAAATGATTGATTTAGTGTCACTTACAATAGTAGGATGTAGGTTTTTTGAAGCATATTACCTAGCTATTTCTAATATTCTACAGTACACAATTTGTTAGGAAAAATGTGTTTGTTGTTGGCGATGACATACCAATTTATTGGTTCCATTATGTCATAATGCCTTTTTCCGACTGTTAATAGTACATAATTTGAAGTGTTATGGGACTTCCATAATGGAAGATATGTTTTTTGTTGACTTCGAAGTTGGTCATAGTCATTCTGTTTATGGTGTGGCATAAAGTGCTGTAATTGTGATTGAGCTGCAACTCATTTCCAAACTCTTTATAATAACGATAGGCTGACATATTTTTTGCATTAATAATCGAAGCATGACGAGGTATAAGTCAATTGCGAAGAAGAACGCATCACCAAAGAAAGTAACCAAAAGGCATCTATCGATGAGGAAGAACGCAACACGAACAGATCATTCAACAGCTACAAGGAAACGAAAAATTGAAGGGGTCGATAAAATACCAAGTCCAAGTCCCAGAAAAAGGACAAGGTCACACTTTTCAGCAAGAGGACCTGAACCACCAGACCCAGGTTCATGTCATCGATCTACCGCAAACTGTACAACAGATTATTTGGGGCAAGGAAAATAGCATCAGGTAGGCTGGTGGATTTTTGTTCTTTAGACGAGTACAGTACGGCATTTGTGAGGAACTGATTTAAACAACAAGAATGGGATAAGTTGCTGGAAGAGTCGGTACCCATATGCCCGGAGCTTGTGCGTCAATTCTACACTCATTTCGACACTGCTAACAGAGAAATTGGGGTCATATATACTTGGAAGGGGACGTTGATAGTGCTAGATGACACCGTGCTGGGGGAAATTTTAGACATTCTAAATAAGGGGGTGCACAGTTTACCAGGTAACAAGTGGAGTACTGTGGCAGGTTTCGATCCCATGGAAGCCATCAGGCAGGTGTTGAGTGATCCTCACGTAGAAGGAACAAATAAGCCTTTGATGGATGAACTTCCACTTCCCTCTCGCCTACTTCACTTGATTCTTTGTCAGACATTCATCTGTCGGTTGGGCAGGATATTTTCCCTTACCTACCTAGACAAGTTGGTGATGGACTGCATCCTTGCAAATAAGATGATTAACATGCCGATGATGATGATCAATTACATGGTTGCTGCTCAGAAGAATAAAAAAAAGGATTCTTTCCTTATGGGATGTGGTTGACTAAGGTGTTTAGGCACTTCAACGTGGACCTTTCAAATGAGGTCATTGCTGTAAATGAATACTCAACGCCGTTCAACAGCCACACAGTCGAAAATGCTCTGGGATATACGTTCAGAACAACGTGCATGGAAGAAGCGCGGTGTTAGGCGTGCACCAAAAAGAGAGCCTCCACCCGAGCAGGCACAAGCTAAAAATCCTGAGAGCCATGGCGGGGTAGGTGAAAATGCAGATACGATGTGGGACGCTATGCTGTAGATCCTTGTGGTCCAAGAGATGCTCAGGCGTATACATCCAGAAACGTTCACTGCTCCACTGATGGAGGACATTCGCTTAGTGGCAACGAGATATTGGTCCAAGAGTTTTGATACAGGCGACGATTGATCTGGAAAATTTGCTTTAGGTATACTTAAATTTAAATTCAATTAATCATCACATTTGTGTTTTTTTGAAGTGAACATTTTGAAAACAGTAAAATAATGCTATATGATTCACAGGTGGTGATTCAAGCAAAGAGAAGGATGATGGGGAGGGAGATGATGGTGCAAGTACCCTTTATGACGATGATGAAGACGGTGAAAATGAAAATGATCTTGATGGTGACGAGGATCATGTCCCCTTCAACAATGACGATGATTAGGAATTAGGTTGTGCCTTCATATTATAATGACGGATGTATAATTTTAGCTTTGTTTTTGGATAATTGGTTTACACGGTTTAACTTAACTCTTGATGGGCATTTACAGTGGACATTGCCAAATTTTGGGTGCACATAATTTCTACGCTCCATCGTATATTAAGTATATATTGTAGTGTAATTGTATATTGTAGCGAATTTCAATATCGTTGGATAAGTATGGTGCAAATATTTTTTTGCTATTTCCATAGACATAGACATTGCCACAATAATGATGAACAGTAATTATGTAAAAGGAATTATAAAATATTGGGTTCTTTTTTTGGCAGAAGCGGAACAAACAAACAAAGAACTGTTAGATAGTAACACACAACTTAACAGTACTACTACGAGCCTTTTTAGCTCTTACAATAACATAAGAGTACTATAAAAGGGGCGAGAAGAAAACTTTCTTTAGCCTTTGACATCATCGATAAAAGGATACTGAAAATTTCGATGAGCCTTCTTCCTGCGTAGAGACATAGCCGGAGGCATGGTAATTTGATGCTTCACCGGAGTAGTGTGGTGTCTACTGCGCCGAGAAATGGTGGATGAAAAACTGTAGTATCTTCTTTTCCTTCGTAACATGGACAAAGGTGCACAGGATAGGGTTAAGACAACGGTTGTGGAAACTGGCAGTCGAACTTGGGCCTTTGAGGAGAACACGAAATGGATAGGAGTACAGAGATTAGACGCCAATCCATTATGGGAAGTTGCCACAGTGGCATCAAACTCAATATCCATATTTTTGTTGAGGTCATGATCATCCATGTCTTGCTTGACCAATGCCTCATGTGATTTGGGAGTTTTCCCACCTGCTATCCACCTCTTTAGACTGTTCGCAGAAAGCAGAAAACGGTACCTATTGTATCCCTTGTTCCTGATTTTCTTTCTTTTCTTTCTTTGACCTAAGGCGCACAATCATCCACGAGTATTCAGTAGGCCGACAAACAGTTACTTGTTTCCCGTTAAAAAAGTGCGCATACATAGAGGATGAGAATTACAAACTTGATGATTCTTTCTTCGAATTTGTAAAGGTCATTCTAGTGGTCCTTGTATCGGTAGAGGCATTCTGTCGTGGCTCTTGTCTTGACTTGGTAGACTCCATAACTAGTATTCTCGTTGTCTAATATTGGGTTTTTAGGTCTAAAACATTTTATCAAATATTCAACTAAGACCATACATTGCCTAATTATTATTGCTATTGTTTTTGTTTAAGGTTCACATTATCAGAATTAGATATCTAAACTGTGTATACATGTGGACATTGCTCATATTTGTTAGCTATTACCATAAGGTTGTGTGGCCGTTGCCAAAATGTGGCTGCTCATTCCTCAAGAACACCTTTCTTTACTGTAAATTGTTGTGGTTCATGTTTTATAGATCTAATATCAAAATCAATTAGCTGAATTGGCAAATTAACGGAATCGTATGCTTGTAATAATGTAATTGAGAGTATGGTTGTTGATTGAATCTGCTTTACAACTATAAATTATATGGGTTCAGTTTTAAATTTAAGCGCGACTTTTCAAATAACTACTTCACAACTATGTTGTATTCGAGTTACAAAAAGCCATAGTACTTACCATTTTCTTCATTCTAATTTGGCAATCTTCATATCGTATTGTGGTCATTGCCCAAATTTTGATGCCAGTTACTTCAGCAACTTAAATCTAAAGGCGTTGGAATTTGTGATTCCATTGTTCATCTAAGATTCAACCAAAGCTATACCCTTACATTGTTGATATGGACATTGAACTGTAAACTATGAGTAAGTTTTTAGGGGATTATAATATTTCCATGTTTATCCAAATTAGAGTATTAAATTGAATGTGCTACTGAACTTGTATATGCTTGGAGTGAAGATTGGTTGTCATGGCCACAGGGTGGCTATCTAAATGTGTTCTTATTTTGGTTATGCATTGTATAGATGTGACCCAAACCGCTTAAGGTCATTCCCACGATTTTCACGACAGTAAATTCAACTACTTTGATCTAATTTGTAAAGAACATTTTTATTTTTTACATTGTTGATCTAAGATTCAACAAGAATAGTAAACATAGTAGTAATGGGTGGTCATAATATATTTGCCCATTTAACTAGAATATTCAAACTATGCTTTGGAGTCATGATGGATTGTGTTACTGCTGTTGGGCTATGTAGCAACAGTTTCGTGGTTATTGCCAGAAGTTGGTTGAAGAGTTGTGATCTTAATTAAGATACACATTGTACGGAGATCACCGAAACATGTTATGGGTCTGTCCAAAACAAACACCCAATATGAGTAGCTTTTTACGGGATTATAATATTTCCGTGTTTATCCAAATTAGAGAATTAAATTGAATGTGTTACTGAACTTGTATATGCTTGGAGTGAAGATTGGTTGTCATTGCCAAAGGGTGGCTATCCAGGTGTGTTCTTATTTTGGTTACGCATTGTATAGATGTGACCCAAACCGATTAAGGTTATTGCCACGATTTTCACGACAGTAAATTCAACTACTTTGCTCTAATTTGTAAAGAACATTTTTATTTTTACATTGTTGATCTAAGATTCAACTAGAATAGTAAAGACTTACATAGTATAATGAGTGGTCATAATATATTTGCCCATTTAACTAGAATCTTCAAACTATGCTTTGGAATCATGATGGATTGTATACTTCTGTTTGGCTATCTGGCAACAGTTTCGTGGTCATTGCCAGAAGTTGGTTGACGAGTTGTGATCTTAATTAAGATACACATTGTGTGGATATGACCAAAACATGTTATGGGTCTGTCCAAAAAAACACCCACTATGAGTAGGTTTTTAGGGGTTTATAATATTTTCGTGTTTATCCAAATTAGAGTATTAAATTGAATGTGCTACTGAACTTATATATGCTTGGAGTGAAGATTGGTTGTCATTGCCAAAGGGTGGTTATCTAGGTGTGTTCTTATATTGGTTACGCATTGTATAAATGTGACCAAAATCAGTTAAGGTCATTGCCACGTTTTTCACTATAGTAAATTCAACTAATTTGCTCTAATTTGTAAAGAACATTTTTATTTTTACATTGTTGATCTAAGATTCAACTAGAATTATAGAGACTTACATAGTAGTAATGGGTGGTCATAATATATTTGCCGATTTAACTAGAATATTCAAACAAAGCTTTGGAGTCATGATAGAATGTGTTACAGCTTTTTGGCTATGCAGCAACGGTTTTGTGGTCATTGCCAAACGCTAGTTGACGAGTGGTGATCTTAATTAAGATACACATTGTACGGAGATCACCAAAACATGTTATGGATCTGTCCAAACAAAACACCCACTATGAATTATGCGCAAAGACGGGTAACTTGAAAGGGCAGTTATCTTCAACCTTTCCAAAGTCGAAATACACCATCATCGACTGAAACTAATCTACGAGCTTGAGTGCCTCACCAGAAATCTTATATTTCTTTAATCTATAAATCAGGTACTAAATTTCTAATGAACCCTAATTTAATTCTAATTAAATCTTATGAACCCTAATTTTATTCAAAATTAATCTATATATCAAGATACCCAAATTTCATTAATTTAGGAAAAACTCGCCATTAATGGAGGCTTGGCCAGATTGAAGAATTCGTTCGTGGCACCATATGAAAAGACGTCAATGCAGGTATTTCTAAATTTGAAGAAGTCGTTGATGAAAAGGAGGGTTGGTGAGGTTGAAGAAGATTCACAGACGACTTATCTCAACATTGAAGAGGTCGAATATAGCAAAGTAGAAGTAGACCAGTGAGTGAAGGACGAATTTCGACATTGAAGAACTCGTTAATGGCAGCATAGAAAAAGACATTAATGGAGTTGTAGTTTTTCCATATCATAAATTATCCCAAATTATTAGGGAGTATGTATAATTTAAAGTATTGTAAACCGTACAAATACAGGTAGTATACCATATACATTAAGTATTAGTTCTAAAATACCAAATATATAATATAACCAATTCCAAAAATAAAAATAAAAATTAAAAAATCCGAAAATTAGTAACAAACCTAAAATTGCGAAAATAAAAAAAAGAAAATAATAACATTGCCAAAACCGACTATGCTGATGTGGCTAAATGTGTGGCTGTAATTCATTGCTTATGGTTGCCTTTTTCTAAGAAATCCATACTAAAATTTTCATAATCATCACACAAAGCTAGTCATCACCTAGTTTAGGTACACAAACATGCAGTTAAACTACACAAATTTTAGGTTTTTCCCTTTCTTTAGAAGAGTCACTCCCAAGGTTGTTAAAATCGGATTCTATTTTAAATTGTAAAGTGGTCTTAGAATCGGATCGTAAAATCAAATCGTAGAATCTCTCGATACTGCTCATTTTGTAAGTTTAAAATGATTTGTAATTGAAAAAAAATAGTTGTTTAGCCATTAAATAGGCAATATTGACCATATAAGTCATTAGCTTTGGTAGCTTGAATAAATTTGATTTAGATGTATAAGGTTTCGCTATAAGATAAACAGTTGTAGAATATGAATCAAATTGCATGATCATATTTGAATCGTAAAATCGTAAGAGTCTATGATTTAAATCGGAATTTTAACAACTATGGTCACGCCCACATGACTCAGAATACTAACCTCGTTAAACTATTCCATATATTTACTTCCCATGTCCTTCTCCGCCTCCTAGGTGGCTTCTTTAGTGTCGTTATTAGTCCAAAGGATCTTGACTAACATGGTCTCTCTTTTCCTCATTTTGCAAACTTTATTGTCTAGAAGCTTAATTGATCTCTCCTCATATGACAGGGAGTCATTTATTTGTATTGTCTCTGGTTGAAGTATGTGTGAGGGGTCACTAAGGTACCTCCTAAGTTGGGACACATGAAAAACATCATGAACCTGGTTCAAGGAAGGGGGCAGGCAAGCTGGTGCACCACTTCACCAACTTTTTCCAAGATTTCATATGATCCGATGTGTTTTGGGCTCAGATTCCCTTTTTGGCCCAAATGCATCACACCTCTCATGGGTGAAACATGTAACAACACCTTGTCCCCCCACTTCAAACTTCACCACCCTTCTTTGTCGATCAACATAAGACTTCTACCTGTCCTATGCCTCTTTCATCTTTTTGAATGACTTTAACTTGTTCTACTTGTTGTTGAATGTATTCGGGACCTAATACGAGAGTTTCACAAATGTTGTTTCGGCAGATAGGACTACGACGACATCTCCTGCCATAAAAGCTTCAAATGGTGCCATACCAATACTTGCGAGGTAGTTGTTGTTGTAAGAGAACTATATAAGGTCTAGTCTATCCTCCTAAGAACACTGAAGTTCCAAGGCACAGTCCCTCAACATGTCTTCCAAGGTTGTATCATTCATTTTGTTTGACCATTAGTAGATGGATTAAAGGCATTGCTCATTTTTAAGGTAGACCCATAGCAAATGTAACCTTTTCCAAAACCTCGATGTGAATCTAGCATCTCTATCAGATTTAAAATCTTGAGGGACCCCGTGAAGTCTTACCATATTCCTTCTGTATGCATCTTCTAGTTGTTTTTTATTCCATGTACTTCTCATAGCAATAAAGTTCGTTGTTAGTAACCGGGAAAGAGAAAACAACAAGTATAACAACTAAATCCTCTACGCCTGTTGGAAAACACTTTCCCAAAGAAATATTCCGACCCTATACGAAGTACGGGTTGCACGGATCACTTCCGGGATACAAAGAAGAAGAACAAAAGTCAGGCTCATGTGAATCTTGCCAAATGAGACACAAATGTGATGTGGCTTTGTTTGATGAATATTGAGAGAGAATACTTGAGTGCTTAAGAGAATGATTTAATCAGAATAAGCAATTATCAAGAGGAAACCTCTTTATTAGGAAGTTATTAATTTAAGAAAACCGACAAAATTAATTTAAGAGCATAAAACTGTCTATTTGAGATGTACGCAGACTTAGGATCGGAATCGACGCCGCGACTCGCAATATAGGTTGCGACTCTAGCACATCATAAGCCACGTCGCACCTCACGAGCCAAGTCATGACTTGCGACGCACCCAGGTCGCGTGACGCGACCTGTGGCTGTGCTCGATCTTTGCTCTTTTGCTTGCTTACTTCTTTAATACTAGAAGCACCATGTCTTGCAACTTGTTTTCTAACTTATATAGCCAATAAGGAACTTACTAATACTCCCAATTACTCTAAATATTACATAAAGAGTGTCACCTTAACCAAGCAACCTAACGTAACGTTACATGAACTTAATCTACCGAATACTCTATATATTCAACAGTAAGACAATCCACAACCACACCCAGGTCATATTATTACTGGCTCGGGTTTGCGACAACCTAGAAATGAAGTCCATTGAGACCGAATCCCACTTTCAAATGGGAACCTCTAACAATTGTATCTTGCCTTGGGATCTTTTGTGAATAATCTTCCCTTTTGATATATCAGACATTTAGCGACAAAGTTAACGTCCCTTTTCATATTCGGCCATCAAAAAAATTTTAAAATATATTTTTCATCATTGTAAAAGATATTTTACTGCTTGGAAAAATGGTTTGCACTTTTTATAAAACCAAACAGCATAAAATAAAAAATAGAGGTATTGTGGGAAAAAAAATTTACACACTACAAAATGGAGCCCGAGTGTTGCACGCAAGACGAATTGACTATGATTTTTATTATACACCCGGGTATACTATGAGCATGATACACCCAAATCTATTTTTTGTATGGTACATCCAAAACTATTTTTTACCAAATAAACTTAGATGTACCATGCTCATGGTACACCCAAATGTATGATGCATACTGTCCGAATTGACACACGAGGAGTAGAGCGTGGCAATTTATCATCCTCCCAAACTATTTACCACATACTATTCCACACAATCCACTGCCTACTAAAACTCTTTCTCCTCCCTCCCTAAAAAGAAATATCTTTAAACTTCTTCCTTCCCTTCTCTAGCTGCGCTGCTCACATACTTGAATTTGTGTGTTTTTTTGTGTGCCATTTTTATTACAATTTAGAAAGAACCTTAAAATTTGAAGATGTCAGCTGCAATTGCAAATCTTCAGCAACTTAATTTTGATAGTAGGGGTATCATCAATTTCACAACACCTTCTCTAAACTTTATCCCTTCAATTAACTCCTCTCATCATTCTCTCTTCACAGGTTTGTACTTATTCCCTCTTTACTCCGTGTAATGATCACTATTTCTTCCATTGTTGCACTCTTATTTCCCATGTTTTCAATCTATTCTAGTATTATAATTAACCAAGATCATAAATTACTAGTGTCCGATATCACCTTCAGTTTTTGGTTTTGAAGTTTTTAAAGTCCTTATCTTGAAAATCGAGAAGAAAAAAAAATACTTTTTCTGGTTTCCATATACTGTATATCTTTTGGTTTTCAAAAAATAAACCGAAAATAGAAAACGACTACGAGCAAGCCGTTAGTGGTTCAAAAAGGTGATTGCATGTGTAGTACTCAAAAAATGAATTTAGTTTTTGTTTATTTAATCTTTTGGCAGTTGGAATTACTTGTCAATTATGGGGCAAAAAGGATACGACTACAACTACAAATACGAGGAAGATTTGGTGGAACAAGAGATTGTTGTCTGGTAAATCAGTGGTTACAAGATGCAGTGGTAGTTCTGGCTCAAATGATACTTTGAAAGATGCTTCTAATCAAGATAAGGCAAGTCTTTATTGTTTCTGCTTTGCATCTTTTTTGTTTCCTCACAAATATGTTTCTTATAATTTTTATGGGTTTTTTTTTTTTGTTGGGCTGTAGATAAGCTTGAAAAATGGTATTAAGTAGGTAATTTACGGCAAAATCACGTGTCGTTCGAGGCTCGGTGTTGTTTAATGTCTAGTATGTCTTAGGTCTGTTATATAGCCCGTTTGTTTAGCATTTTCCAATTTCTATTTCTAATGACACTTGCTTCAATCTATTCGTTATTGTAATGCAATTTGGAGGTAAATTGGCATATTCCTCTTCTGACTTTAGGTGTCACTTCAAGGTTTGAGCCTTGGAGGGGGAGTTGTGGAACTTTTATGGGGCTTTGAATTATCATTGCTGTTCCTTTTTGTGTCCTCATTATGCTTAGCAGAGAACAATTAGGCATGAATTTTGTGGGATAGAAGGGATTTTTTGATCCTAGTGAGGGTTGTGTACTTGTGTTTCATAGTACAAGAGGAGGGTAATCTTCAAAAAGTTACCATCTTTGGCGATTTTCGAAGAAGAAGAAGCGCCTGTTTGTGGGTGGAAAATTGAGAAAAGTGACAAAAGTTGCTTACAAGCCAAAAGAAATTACGGACTTGACTGTTTATGTATGATATTTCTGCATGTCCAAGTCTAGACTATCTTTTTCCCCAGGATTTTTGCATGATTTTGAGTATGCATTAAAATGAATATGCGATTATCTACAGAAATGTGTATGTGATTAACAAGTACCAGCCTGTCAACATACATATTCCGATCAATACAAAGGTTCCATTCAACATATTTTACAAAATGAAAAATGTAAGGCTGTTGGAATTTGATTTGCAATCACCTTGAGCCTTGAAGGACTGATTTTCACCCAACTTTGTTTCCATGATTCCATTCAGAATTAGCATTCCTCTCATGACATATCATAGAATTTGAACTTTGAAAGTTGAGAAGGAACTAGATTTGACTTTATAAATACAATCCAGAGGTGTCTTCCCACTTATGCTCCGAAAATAATGAGAATGCCAGTAAAATCTTTATATTGTGTCTGAGCTGTTATTTAGCACAAGTTTGCATGGTAGGCCAGACCTCTTATTATTTGGAGAGCATAAGAATGTTACTTGCTTTTTGGTTAGGCCCTAGTCTCATCAACTTAATGACATAGTATTAGATTTTAATTAGCAAAGATCTGTTTTAGGCTGTAAAATCAGTATCGATCAATTAAATAAATTCAGTTCAATCGTTAAAATAATTTTGATCTAGTAAAAGCTCATGTGAAGAGAACACGGGCTGTAGATACAAAGGATAGCTTGTTCTTGAAGAATTATTGCTATTTATTTCCTCCTGTTGTTGTTCTGTGATATCTCCACAATTGGAATAACTTGTGTGCCACTGTAAGCTGATGGCTAGAGGACGTTTGGAAAGAAATGGAGAAACTTAAAGTTTTAATGATATTGTTGAGAGTTCTATGTGTTTAAACTTAAACCTAGTTGGAGAAACCATCAAAAAGATTGTCTTATAAGCGATAAAAACTGTGTTGGGCTGAAATTATCTGAATTATTTTTTAAACAAAAAAAAAAGAGTTACTAATTTCATAAGGACATTCATGTTTAAGATTTAAAGTTTAAGGGGTGATGGGAAAGAATCCTCCAAGCAAATTTCACTAGCTCATTAATCACATTGGAATGATAATGTCATGCATAATCACATATGGTTATTGGTATATAAGATAACATCGAGAGGAATTGCAAAGTGAAGAAGGCATCGGTAATGAGATACCGAGAGGCAGTAGGGTATGTATACATAGTTCATAAATCAGAAGATATATTTGATAGACCATCATATCTTACATGCGGAAATATCTCTTATCAATCGTCAACAAATGAAATATGAATTGTCAGTGTCTCCCGATGACAATGACAAACTGATATCATATGATTATATTTTCTTTAGCATCTAGCTAGCTTTGTCTTCACGTTTCAAGCAATTGAGGCCAGATCTTTTCTTCTATCAGGTGGCACAATTCACTCAAGTACTGTTTGACTTCTTTCATGAAAACGAATAGTTGTAACTTTTATTTTCCAAGTATTTGAGCTCCTGGAAGCGTGTGCAAAGCTCGGGGGTGTTGATGTAGGTAGAAGCATTTTAATAATTTATTTATAGAAAAAAAGAAAATCTTTTAGGAAAAAGTGTCGCTTCAGTCGTATAGTTTTGACTTTATAAATTCAGCCATACCAATTGAACCTGCAAGCATGTTGCATTATTCAATGTCGGGGCTCTTGTACTGTTGCCTGGTTGATAAGAATGCTGCAACATCTCGATCTATGTTTTGAGTTGCTGTTAGCTTTGGTGTATTGAGTTTTCTCTCTAGTATTATTAAGTGGCAAGCGAATCATATAACACAATTCGTGGGCATAACTTGTCCTGCAAGCCCCTTTGTTTATAATGTTGTCTGAGTTTATAGATCAAAATTTTGATTGCGTTTTTTTTGCCGTATTATCTGCTATTTGATTGAATGAGTTGTGGTGCTGAAATTCTCAATTTGCAGGTGGAATTTGGGTATAACAGGAAGGATGTGCTGCTGATTGGGTTAGGAGTAACTCTTTTCGGAGTGGGATTGAAGAGCGGATTGGAGGTATCTGAGCCTTCAATTAGTTCCTAAAGTTCAACAGTATTTTTGCTATTGGTTTCGTACATTTACCTCATGATTTAAGTATTGTTTATCCAATGTACAAACTTTTCCTAATGCTTTGAGATTTCTACTGCAATATAAGATGTTTCTGCATAACATCCAAAGAAAGCAAGACTATCTAGTTTCGTCTCTTTGTGTATATTGTTGCATTATTCGGTTATTAGATTATGGATGGTATGTTTCACAATGTGCAGTTTTTTGGAGTTGATCCGTTACAAGCAGGAAACGTTGTTCAGCTATTGGTAGTCTTAGGCATGACAATTGGATGGATTTTGTCATATATGGTTCGGGTTGCGAATAAAGATATGACATATGCTCAGCAGTTGCGGGACTACGAGAGCAAAGTGATGGAGGTAAGGCCTTGTGCTATGTTTGTTGGTCACAAATGTCTGTTTTTCTGAAGCCACACCAATCCTTCTGCTCAGTTTTCCAAAACTAATCTCAACTTTGAAATGTTATTGGATAGTACTACTTGTGACCACCCCTTTCACGAAAGCTTCCTAGCATTCAGGAGATGGATTTTCAATTAGATGTTACCTTACCGATTCTCTTCATCTTTGGAATCAAGCTTAGCGGAAAATCTGATGTATTTTATCGAAGATCCCACCTCCGATATGTAATACCATATTAGTGAGATGGTAACCCGAGTTTGTGAGGCTGGAGTAATTCAAAGTTGTAATTACTACCAGCAAAACTTGTGATTAGTTTGATTTATATTTCTATATAACATCAAGTCCTCACTTTCCTTTCACATCAGTGTGTTACTGAGAAAAGCAGCATATAAAAGCCATTGAGAGACAAACACCTTATGTATTTTCTAAGCTTATAGATATGGATAACCTCATACTTTCCAAAATGGGGAAAATAGGTAACTTCGTGTGGTCATCTTGGGTTGATCTTGTCCAATGGGATCCAATCCTCACTTACAATATGTTTATAAAATAGACAGGCCTTCACTTTCTAATCACTTTGGGACCTCTTTTTATAACCTACTCTCTTTTTAAGTTATTCGATATTGATGTGTCAAATAAATCTACTTCTGGTTACTAGCTCGCTAACCCATGCAAAAACCAAGTCCAATACGACTTTTGTATCCTCCAGCTATTCAGCTTCTTTTGTGAGACAGGATTAGAAGGAAAAAAGGACCAAAACAAGGTTTCATGATTAAGATCTTCTTTTGTCACGCAAAATTCGCCTTGTTCTTGCCTCAGGTTCTACCCCCAGTCATGTTTAATGCTTTTTGATGATCGAAGTTGGTAGTCAGCAATTTGGATAAGCTTCATAGTTTTATTTTCTATTGTGATGGATCGCCAATTTCTTTTACTCTGTTTAATTATGATACACTATTACTCTGTTTTACAGAAACGGTTGGAGGGCCTTACTGAAGCAGAACTTCAAGTTTTACTCGAGCAAGTTGAGGAAGAGAAAAGAAGCGTGGCCAACAGTGAGCAGATTAATTAGCTAAAAACATGGTCATCAATTGAAGTACTATATTTCTTATCAAGAAAAAATGTGTATAGTATGGTGTATATGAAAGGTTTGTGGTTTTATGATGAGAGTTGCTATTCGACAATCATAACTCCTGCTAAGGCCCCAGTCTGTACATTATTAGTCAGGTTGTATCTCGTTCACTTCGTTTTTGATTATGTTACAGCTTTGATATATGGATACTGCTTGGGTTACCTGATAACAGTGTTGAATATCCCAGAAACCTATAACAGATGTGAGCGATTAAGACTAACAGATAAATGTGAATCAAGGATGTGGGAAGGTTGTTACTATTCCCTTTAGGACCAGCGCTATGGCATAGTTACACCAGGAAAATATCCAGTAGAGATGGGCTCGGCGCTGCCCACATATCGAGCTAGTGGGCCTCGTACGGCATCAAGTTGTGCTTACAACAAGCCGGGGAAATTTTTTGTCGGGCTGGGCTCATGTGGTCATTCCAATATTTCGAAAGAGGAGCATGAACAACACCTAACAAGGCTATTCTCTTTTCTAGATGAACATCTCACTAGAATGGTTGATCTCTCGTAACTAGCATTCTTGCGTCATGAAAAGATTTCAGCTCTAACAGAGGAGTATTTACCAACAGCGCCAACCATTAGTATTCTAACAGTTTGCATGGAAGTTGGTCGAGTACAGTGGGGAAATTTGACGTTTGCAATGGAGCTCAAGAACTGGTAATGTTGTACTAGATCATGTGGTAAGAGAGACAAGGATTAGGAAGAATGGGGTTTCTATAATGTGTTAACTGTTAATATGCTAGATGTTGTCATGTTGAACTTGAACTACCTAACCTAATATATTTTGATGTACAAGGGCTTAGCTTTTGTATTAACCAGGAAGTAAATTCTGAAGCAAATCGTGGTGATGGTGGAGAAACTGGTAGAAGTAGTGCTCCTCAGATAGCCTACAACTTGGTTTGGAATTTAACTTAGTAATGAATGGTCTCCTTGCAAAAAAGAGGAGGATTCCCCAACTTAGCGATAACAATAAATGCAATGAAGTATAAGACAAAACTAAATGAGAAATAGCCTTTCAAAACATTAACATTAATTGATAATGAATTAGGCAAACGTGTTCAAAAATTAAGAGTGGTTTTCTTTAAATTTAGCTTCCTAAAAGAGTAACTCCCACCATATTCCTTTCAATAGTATGATTTCATTTTTTTAGATTATTTTTAGTCTTTATTAAAAAGATATATTTATATAAGTACTACTAATTAAGTTCTCATAAGTTTTGATAAATAAAAATATGATTTGATCATCTTTTAAGATTTGAATACGTTTAGATAAGTAAAAATAAGTTTAAAATAAGTTAACATAAGTTTAGATAAGCGAAAAAACAGATTCATATGCATCAATGCATGTCATCAATCTTTTAAAAAATTAGCACAAAAATTTTTGTGCCTAAATTTTTCTCTGGAATTCTTTCTACTTGTATTGTAAAGAGAGTGAATGGGTTGTAATCAATCAAAATTACTAATCTAATTAGAGACTTTCATTTGTTACAAATTAAATTAGTATTTTGATTTAATTATTGCTAATTCAATTAGTAGAATGATAGAGTAAGAATTAAATAAAGTAATAAACCCAACTAAAATGATCCTATCCTATAAAAAAACTAGTAAAATGAACTTATGAAAAGACAAAAAAATTCAAGTAGACAATGACATCGAAATGCACTCCTATTACTACGGTAAAAAAAAAGGGTTTCTTAAATTGTGATAGGATGACGAAAGAAAAAGGGCAAAAAAGAGCTTCAGAATATTTGACCACAGATTGATCAAATAAAGAGCAGCCACGTATGGAAGATGAAAATTCTGTTGGTAGTTGGCAGGGGCCAAGTCACTAGAAAACAAACACGTTTTGTCGGCTTTAGTGATGGGTAAGCCGATGATGCGCACACCTACAGAAGTCGGTGTTTTCTTGGAACACCGCCCAAAATAGAAGGAAAAGAAAATTCTACTTCTTTTGTCTAACTTGAGAGCAAAATTCATTCAATGAAATAAGAAATATGGCGAAAAAATCATTTATGTATTTTATTTATGAATTTAACTCTTATATTATTTCTCGGTTATTGACGTAATTCATCTGCTATCGAGGAAAAAGAAGTGACATGACATGTTTGTTGGTATCAAAGACCATTATAATACCAAGCAAGACTTGACTAGTGGTTAAGGATTTTGGATCAAATCCCAATAGGGACATTTGGTGTGGGAATTTCTCCTTATCATTCCCCAACTTTAAAATGTCTGGTCCGGAAATACCAGATTAAGAAATTGAGATAGTTGAGATTTTGTCAAGATCCTTCTTCTTACCTGTCAAAAATTTTTTTGTCTAAAGAGCTGGCTAAAACAACTTATGTTTCAGTTATAGTTGACTTATATTTGGGGTATATATAAGGAAAGTTAATATTGGGATCATATTAGTTGCCCCTGCTTTAGTCTGGCCTGAAGGAAAGTGGAAAAAAATGTTACTTTGACGTGTAACAACTACTCTCTATTCGATCTCCTACGTGCGAAATCAGAAGGGATAGAATATAACCGCTGTTTACATTCTTGAATATCTTGTAACTGAATTTTTCATTTTTCCTTCTGTTCTTAACTTCAATGGATGGAGAATTTCAAATTGATTTTTCTCTTTCCCCCTCCTTCCTTTTTTGGGGTGGAGGAAAACAATGAGATGTTTTTTGACGAGCTGTGAGGAAAGATCTGAAGTTGAGAAGAAATCAGGCAAGAAGAGAGAGAGATAATCTGAATCCAGGGTTAAAAATGGAGAAACATTAAATTTTGGAAGAAGATGAAGGATCTGGAAGGTTAGGGAGGAGATAGTAAATCAGTGTTTTGGGAGGGAGGTACATGGAGATGGAGGGAGTCGTGGGGGTTGAATAATGAAAGGTTTATTAAAGCAATTAAGTAGATAAGATGTAATTAGACGTGGGGCCTTTTAACCAAATTTAGAAAGGATGCAAAAAAATTTAGTTCGTATCAAAAAGAAAATTGTTGCGAGTAGTTCTTACATGCCAAAGTAACATTTTTTTCCACTCTCCTTCAGGTCAAAGTAAAGCTGGGGCAGCTAATAAGATCCCAATACTAACTTTCCCTATATCTTCCCCAAATATAAGTCAACTATTACTAAAACATAAGTTGTTTTAGCCAGCTCTTTAGACACAAGTTATTATGGTCCTTGATACCAACAAATATATCATATCACTTATTTTACCTCAACAGCAGGTGAATTATGACAGTAACCCAGAAATAATATAAGACATAAATTTATAAACAAAATACATAAAATAAAATTTTCACCATATTTGTTATTTCATTGAATGAATTCTACTCTCAAGTTTGACAAAAGAAATTAGGGCTTATCTGTCCCAAAATAGTTTGAACACCTTTTTTTAATGTTTGTCCCAAAATAGTTTAACTTTTGAAGACTTTTTATTGTGGTCTCATACTCTCATCGCAATATGATTTCTTTTACACTTCTTTGGCTCATACTTTACCTTTATCACTAAAAAATAACCCAATTTTCTTTATCTTCAATAAAAAATAACTCACCAACTCCTAATACATCTATTTTTACTTTTATCACTAATAAAATAAAATTTATTAACCACACAATAAGTAATCACCTTAAACTACGTGTCCCAATAAATATTTTATTTTTTTGAACGGAGGGAATAATATAATTTATACATTGGCAACATAGGAACGCATGAAGTTGTAACATTTTTTTGGATGTTAAGGAGAAAGAGGATGTCTATGCCTTAATTCGTACGCCTTTTTGATCAAACATCATAATTGGGAGGATTTGATCCTGAGGTCACAAGGTGAGCCCCAACCAATTAAGGCCATGTAATTTTGTTCTAAATTATTAGAATATAAGTTGAGTTCCTTTTGGTTCAGTTCTGTTAATTTCCTTTCACATTCCCTCCCAAAATAAATCATGTATATACAAATTTAGTTCATCTCAGTTCAGACAAATCAATTTAGTTCAGTTTCCTCCAAAAGAACATGGTCTAAACCAAGCAGGTTTGGTTTATGGAGTTGTGGTATGAGCCCATCTGAAGAAGAAACGAAAAGAGAGAATTCATATACTAAGGGTCTATTCTGTTCAGCTTATTTTCAGTTCAGTTCAGCTCTAATAAGTTCAGTTCAGTTCAGTTCAGCTCCAATAAGTTCAGTTCAGTTCAGTTCAGTTCAGCTCTAATAAGTTCAGTTCAGCTCTAAAAGTTCAGTTCAGTTCAGCTCCAATAAGTTCAGTTCAGTTCAGTTCAGCTCCAATAAGTTCAGTTCAGTTCAGTTCAGCTCCAATAAATTCAGTTCAGCTCCATTCATTATTTTATCATTTTGTTTAATATTATTATTGTTGGTCTAATTTATTTTACTTATTATTATTGTTATTATATAGTAATAATAATTATTATTTATATATATATATATATATATATATATATATATATATATATTATATCTTTACTCAATATTATTACTATCATTATTATTATGGTTGAGCAAAGTTTGGGTTGGTGCGCGGTTTAACCAAATTTCATGTCAATACGAGTATTCTAATTTGCAATTGTTGCTTTATTTTACTGAATAAAATTCACTATTACATCATACAAATAAGCTACAAAAGCTAGAAAATATGAAAAAATTACAAAGTTGCTAATAATACTGCAGTACTATTTAAAATACAACATTGTCGTTACGTTGTATATTAAATATACTTTGGCGGTTTGGTGAATTTCTATCATAGACCAACCCACCACAAATCGTGGTTTGGTTAGAAGCACACATCAACCCATGTTTTAAGCTAATTATAATTATAATGATAATTTTATTAATTTACTTCTTAGACATTATATTATATCATCATCATCAAGTATTAATATATTAATACTAATAATTGTAATTACTTATTATTAATTATTATTATTATTAGTAATTATTATTTTTAAAATTTATTTATTATTATTATTTATTTATTTATTTATAACTATCATAATAACATCAAAATGATATTATCATTATTCATTTGATATTATTCTAAATTATTAATTTAATTATTATTACTTAGAATTATTATTACTTATTATTTAATATTCATAATAATAATTATTTACTTATTATTCATATACTTATTATACTTTAATTCAATTCAGTTCAGTTCAGCTCCAATAAGTTCAGTTCAGTTCAGCTCTAATAAGTTCAGTTCAGTCCAGTTCAGTTCAACTCCAATAAGTTCAGTTCAGTTCAGTTCAGCTCCAATAAGTTCAGTTCAGTTCAGTTCAGTTCAGCTCCAATAAGTTCAGTTCAGTTCAGTTCAGTTCAGCTCCAATAAGTTCAGTTCAGCTAGAATTAGCCGAAGAGAACATACCCTAATATCATTTGTATACTCCTTTTACCAAGACCAAGGTATACAGGAAAAAGAGTTTGAAAGTGAATCATGTTCATTTATTTAAATAGGAGACATATAATGTGATGCATAAGATAGTGCAAAATTATGTGGGTCCAACAAAGTGAAGTAAAGTAATGTGAAAAGAGAGCTTACTTTCTCATCTTTTAAAAATAACATAGAATTATGGAGATTTTTAGCAACCATACATTAGGAAAAGAAAATAGAAAGATCTTCGAAAAACAAAGGCAATATATTGCAACTATTATATAAAGAATTTTAAAGAGGCAAATGTTGTAATAAAAAGATGGAGCTAATATTCATCGATTTCATCCTCAATAAAATGAATTCACATTAAATAATATCCTTTAAATTGACCCTGCTGATAAGAAAAATCACCACCATCATTATTATTTTACGTGATGAACTATAATCCAATGTTTCACAAAAAAAAGAATATCGTTCCGCTATAGATATGCAGTTTTATGCAAGAGGAGATAGAGGGTAAAAATAGGACCTTATGCTATCTATTTTTTAAACTAGGGCTTGGTCTCTTCGGTGAAAACAACTAAATTTAACTGAAGTGAATTAACTAAATTGGTTTGAACTGTACATACGAGACTGAAAATAAGTTGTAGAGAATAGACCGTTAATGTGAAGGAAGATAAAAGAGTGTGATATTTGCAACTAGCCTTGAATACTTACATTAAGAAATGAAAAAACAAGCATTGTTTACTCAATTGGTAATTTTTGTACTATCACAATTATGAGGTTTTAGGATCAAAATCCATTAAAGGCACTTTGGGGATGCAAATTCCCTATACCTTTCTCTATACTCCCAAAGGGTCTTATTTGTGCAGTTATCTTGGATTGATCTTAATGGGTTTCTATTCGGTAGAACAACTCATCTTCTATGCATAAAAAGAAAATAAATATGTTAAGATTGTTGTTTTTTATGAACAACTAGTATTTTTGTCCCAGGCGATGCACTGGGAAAATTCATTAGTGTTATCTTTTGTATATTTCATTAGGTGTGTTGTTCTTGCCAAGATTGTATGTGGTTTTTGTATGGTAGTATTTGCTAGAAATTATTTTCTTGGATTAGTTCTTTTTTTGACCGTATGATTTTTGTTCATTTTTTGAGTTTGAGATCCCTTTTCCTTAGGAGATGAGTGTTTATAAAGTATGTGTCTTACTCTTGCTCGTCGGCAATTGTCAATGTCTTCCCGATGCAAAAGTCATCCTTGCAAATCCATGCCCTCGCCACCAATCCACCAGTATATGTCTTACTCTTGCTCGTCGGCAATTGTCAATGTCTTCCAAGATACAAAAAGTCATCCTTGCAAATCCATGCCCTCGCCACCAATCCACCACCAGATTGCCTCAAAGGTTGAGTCAACTGATAAAAAAGGATGGTAAAGGGGACTTTTTTATATAAAGTATAGAAAGAGGATAAGATAGAGTAGTTAGGGGGAATTAGAAACAAACAAAATCGAAAAGGGATTGTGATGAGAGCTTTTTTTTAATAATAACTTTTTTTAAAATGTAATATAAAGTATAGGAAGAGGATAAAGTAGAAATAAGGGGAGAATTGGAATGAACAAACAAATTACAAATCGAAAAGGGATTGTAATAAGAGTTTTTTTCTTTTCTTTTTTAATATAATTGTAGAAAGAGAATAAGGTAGAATATTTAATGTGGAATTAGATTCGACAACTAAAGCAGATGCGTATTGAAAGAGAAAAAGTTTGAGGAGGTTATATTTTCCATAACAAAAATTAAGGTGATGGGATATATAACTTAAAAGCGAATGTAACAAAAAGAGGTGTAGCCTAGTAGAAAAGTCATGGAATTCTACTTGATAGGTCACAAGATCAAATCTTGTTGAGTTGTTGTATGCATTTTGTAAACATTTCCATGTTCTGCGCAATAAATGACATAGAGTGACATGTGGCGGGTAGCAACGCGAGCTTACGCCTTTTAATATATATATAGATTATTAGGAGGGTTGAATAGTAGTTGTGAATTTGCGTTTAAACTTTGCGGAACTTAAAAACAAAAAAAATAGCACTTAAAGAACACATGATTCTCTAGAAAACTTCATAGACCCACATTAGTAAGAAAACCCCAGCCACATGGCACTTTAAACACTACTAATTCTTATTAATAACGGATAACCTCAATACAATCCTAAAATTACACTTGGGCTATAGCAGTTTCCTCTACACCTCTATACACACACATCTCACCACTGGAAGCATAAATAAGAACGACTTCACCACTAGAAGTCTTGATCTATCCACAAGAGATCTTTAGATCAACCCCTATGTTTTTATCAATCAACCCGTTTATAAAAATTACAAACTAAACCTGAAGATGTATATTAAGCCGCTTGAAACTTAAAATGTTACTATATGGAACCGACACTAAGACTGACTCTGAAATGAATAATATTCCTTATGCACGAATTATAGCTCAAACTTAGGTGAGTACTAGAAATGATCTTTGCATATTTATAGATGATGAAATCGTTATTTAACCTAGAGAATAGGCGGTTAGATAAAGATAAAGCTTTAACTCTTTGACCTATGTCAAGTCTACCCTATCCTCTTAAAAGATAAATATGCATTTTATTGTAATTAAACTTAATCTTATCTTTTTGTAACTAATTAATTCACACCTAACTAACTTAGTAAACCCTAGTTATGATTTTACCACTGCACGTGAAAGGCAAAGATAAGATGCTAAGGTATCTAACAAGATTATTGATAGGATTAAGTCGTATCATCAAAGATAAACCTACAGTCCTCTAATTATGGTAGTCAATGGAAGCAGGGTCGAATTCGCAGGGAGACAGAGTTTCTATATTAATATTCAATCAACTAACTACTTCTGATGAAATCAGGGAGAATTAACTGAACTAATAATTAAGCTAAGGAAGACGAATTAAACCGAGGATTTAACTATGGAATAAAAGCCTAGGGTATTAGGTCGGTCCACCATGCTTATACCAATCAAACAAGGTCAAATACTATCAAAACCTAAGTCAAGAGTCGAGGGATTAGAGCATGTGTTGAGCTATGGTTAAGACTCAACGCTCATAGTTCAACATACGCCGTGTAACACCCCGAATTTTCGTGAAAATTTCGCGCGTTTATTATTACTATGTTAGACGATAAATTATGTTTTGTATATATATTTTCCGTTAAAAACTTATATTATAGGTCTACATTTTATTTTGAAAATATTTATATATTTTATTTGTGAATTTAAATGTGGCATTGTGAAGTATACGAACAATGCTTGTATTTTGCGTCAATTTCTTTAACGGGCAATGTAGCGCTCGTTTATGTGCGAATCATATAATGTGATAGCTTGGTAAATGTGCATTTATATTACGTTGGTAATTATAATTTTTATTTATAAAAATATTTATTTATAATATTTATTTTAAGCATTGTACTTCATTTTATAAAACGTGCATTGTACTAGTGTTTGCGCACATTTTTGCTATTGAGCTTACGAGTCCGAAAATCTGATTTTCACTTGAGTTTAAGAAGAGTTTTGGACAGCCATGACATCCTTTTTGTAACGTTAATATGATCATTAGTTGTGTCCTTTCACTCGCCCCCATTATGCCCCTTATTCATGGCCATTATGAGTCCATTAAGCCTCCATTAAACACCATTTCTTCACTCACCTTTGCTATGATTAAAATCAGATTTTGAAACCCCCTTTGCCATCCCTCACTCACACGCCCCACACAAGAAAGAAAGAGAGGAAAATCTTCCTTGCTTCCTTCACATTTTCTCTTCCAAAAATCATTTTTTCTTAGTGGTTTCAAGCCATTTTCGTACCGGTTTTCAAGCTATTGTTGAAGTTCTTTGCCGTTGTGATCGTAGGAGACGAAGTTGGGGACGTTGCTCAAGGTGTTTAGACTACGGTTGAAGCGTTCCACTAATTCCCACGCGAAGATCAAGGTAACTAGCGTTATTCTAGCACGTTAGGAAATAGGTAGTGATCTTAGGATGTTTAGAAGCGCGTTGAGAACTTAGTATCATGTTTAGGTGGAACTTTTAGTATGATTGCATATGTTTTCTTTGTAGTTCCATGATAGGTTTAATTTTCGTTGGCTACTTTGTATGTGATTTGGAGTATGTCATGTTGTACCTTGCGGTTGATGGTTTGATGATGGATTAGTGTTGATGTTTGTTGATGGATTTGTGTTGGTTTGATGATGGATTGAAATTTGGTAAGTTGTTGAGTCGGATTGTGTGCTATGAATTGAGTTGTGAGTTCACATTGGGTCTTGTTTTTCATGTATATGCGGTGTTGGTAACGTCCTAGGGGCTAGGTATATTGTCTTGGATGGTTTTGTGTTGACGGAGAAAGGGAACGAAATGGCACGCAAGGACAGGCAGCACCTGCTCGCGGCCCGCGACAGAGCTCGCGCCCCGCGACCTGTCCCTGTTCCCAACTCGTTCGAGTTTTCGTCTTTTGGTTTATTTTTATTTACAGCATGTTCTCTTGTCGTTTAATCCTTACTTATATTATTAGAGAGCATGATTAAGTATGTTTGTTGGTTTTTAAAGCACTTTTGTTTGGAGTTGAATTGGGTTGTGTTTGGGTAGTTTGGTTACCGTTTTTCTTGAAGCATGTTGGGGTGTATTGAGTGAGTTGTCGATGTGGGTATGCTCGGGGGATAATATTACTGTCCTTAGCGTATCTGCGCCAAGCGTTATGTACGGGAAATATTATGAGATATCGTAATAGCTTTCATACCCAAACTCAGATGACGGTTGGTTGATTATGTGTGTAGCATGAGTATATGTTTGAGTGTGTTGTGTGATTGTATGACTTGGTTGTGGATGCTTGATGGTGTGTTTGATAACCTTGGGCGGCATGGTCCAAAGGTTCACTCACAAGCGGCATGGTTCGTTGAGTATGCCATTCGGTAAGGGCGGCATGGTCCTCGAATGTGCATTGCTATTCGGCAAGGGCGGCATGGTCCTCGAATATGCATAGGTATTCTCATGGGCGACATGGTCTATTGAGTTTACTGGGCAGGCGGCATGGTCTGTTTGGTTGAATTGGATGCGTGTGTATTTGGTTGTGACTTGTGCTTGTGATTTGGTGATTCTTTTCTTTATTTCATTCCGTTATAGTAGCATGTTTAGAGTTGGTTTTGAGCATGTTTGCCTTGTCGTTTTGTGTTGACTTAGAGTTGTTTCTTGCTTCTTAAAGTTTATTGCTTGTTTCCTATATTGGGCTGGGAGAACTGCTAGTTACTCCCCACTGATTGTGGAAGTTGTTGATATATTTGCAGATGGCGATGCAGTTTAGAGTTGTTACGGTTTGGACTGGGATTGGGCGACTTAACCATGTGAGCTTGGATGTAGTCTTGGTGGTTGTGGACGAGCATTATAGCTCGGGGATTAGGACTAGCTTCATAGTTGGTCTTAAGTAGTTGCTTTACTCCTTTTAGACATGTTTGTTGACTCTATTTGATTTTGGCCATGTTTGAGCCACAGACTTAGTTTTTGGTTCCGTTGCTAGACTTGTTTTTGGATCTTTTGGTTAAGGTTGAGGGTATGGGACCTCAATCCTTTTTATATAATATTTCAAGCTTTGTCGTCTTTTACTTCTTTGTTTAAGCTTAGTGTTGGTTTATCTCCGCTTTAGTAGTGGCATACCCGTCTTGCTGGTATTTCTTCTACCATCAGTATCTCTTTTAATCTTTTCTCTTTTGGTTTTGGACGGGATGCTACATGCCGCATGTTCACTAACGTAATCAGAACTACTGATGTGTCCTAGGCCTCTAGTTGTAAGACGGATCTGTGCAAACAACTATTAACCACAAGCAATCAATGAAATTGGCCACTAACATCAATCACTAATTAAGAACAAACCACACCACAATCACTCTAATCAAGCCCTAGGAATCAATAGGAATCTAAATAACAATCATGGTATAAACATGGCTTCCCTATCTAACACCCTAGAAAGAGAACTACTCAGAGATGATCGAATTGACAATAACAAAACTAATTGGAAACCCTAAGAATTGCATCATGAACTAATCGAATAATAAACAATGAAACTAAATCAATCGAGAGATAAGAATAAAGCAATAAGAAAGATGATTACCAAATTGACGGAAAGCGGGAACTTTAATCGAATTGAAATAGCATTCGAATCTCTTCTACAATGGAAAACTATGAAGAACTAGACTAAAAGCTCTCTAAATGTTCAATAGAATAAAAGATACCAATAAAAATAACCTCAAAAGTATTTATAGTTTCTAAGAAAGCAATAAGATAGAGTGGGAAAAAAATGCAAAATCGCGTCCTCGTGTCGTCCACCCGATCGGGCAAAGGGCCGCCTGATCGGGCAAAGGGCCGCCCGATCGGGTCTGGGAACAAATTTCCAGCAGCACAAAATATGTGTTCACCCGATGAGATCGGGCAACGGTCACCCGATCGGGGCCGTAACACCAGCACCCAATCGGGGAAGACCACCCGATGCCATCGGGTGGATGTCTTCTTCAGCTCCTCAGAAAATGTAGCAAAAAAGGCTAAGTATAACTCCGCCCGACGTGATCGGGCAAGGCCGCCCGATCGGGCGGAAAATCTCAAGTTTTGGCCTAAATTACTCGTACCTGATCGGGCAATGGTTGCCCGACCCGATCGGGCGAAGCTTCTTTCTTTCTTGCCTCTTCTTGGCTTCAGACGCCAAGTCTTCTGCATATTTCTTCTTCACAACGGGGTTCGAATACCATCTCGAGACCGCCAATATGCCTCATAACCTTCCGCTATAGCGTGGTGATCAAAACGCCAAGTAAATAGGGAGTTTTTCCCTAAAGTCCTGCAAAACGATATGGAACACACAAACCACAACTATATCGAAATAGTTAGCATAAATAGCTCCTAAGAGCGTCAATATCGCACAATTTAGCTTGTAAAGAAAGGGAAAACTCTATAAGAAATCAATATATCAAATTCCCCCAAGCTAAACCTTTGCTTGTCCTCAAGCAAATAGAACATGATCATGGAATAGATTGCCTCACCCCATAGATAAAACAATCCAAGCTCAAAAATATTTTCAAGACTAAGAATCGTTCAAGCAGGCATAATTCAAGTTCGGCAAATCAAATCCATCCAACCACTAATCATCCAAGCAATTCATCAAGTTCAAGTGACTACTAGGCATACAAATCCTGAAAAGGTACTCACAAAGGGTGTCACTCCTCTCAATTTTGTGGCAGGCGAAGAATATGCCCGAACACTCACCGACCCGACCATAAATGTCCCTTCCCACTCATACTCTCATGTGTTTAAGAAGGTAAAATGTCGCTCATCCTAATCAAGTCGACTCAACTAGCAGAGATACTCTTTAACTTTGACAAACTGACTCAAAATCAATCCAATAGACATTGTAGGCACAAGCTCAAGAGGGCTTTTCAGGGTTGTAATGGGGCTTAGGTAAGGGTAGGGAAATATTCTAGGAAATGTGGTGGAAAACCGAGCATGAGGGAGCAAAAGTAATTCATATCAAGGCCGAAGATGGCCGAAACAACTCCCAACAATATCAAGTACCCACAAGATGAATCCCAACTCTCATACAATGATGAAAACTCACAGCAACCCAATCTTCAAGCAATGAGGCATAAATTTTTTTTTCTTTGTAGACAACGTGAATGAGGGGATTTTATTGTCTTTGAAGCTTTGATTCCTCTTTTTTTTCTCTTTCTTTTCTTTTCTTTTCGAACCAACATCCACGTACCTCAAAACTCGAATTTTCTTTCATTTTTGACACACTCGAAGCCATAAATAATACACTCTTATTCCTCAAGCAACGCAAACCATAGAACAAATTTCAAACTAAACCCACACAATTGCTCCCCTAAGCTAGGCTTGGGAATAATAAATATATGAAGGCCAAGAGCACGAAACAAGTCATTAGGCTCAGCGGGGCTAAGGAGGATAAAAATATAATGAAATTACACTCTGGGGCTCGAGAGTAAGTCAAAAGAACGCCTCTATCATAGCAAATGTAACAAGTCACCAAACATCAGATGAGTACGAAGTCAAAGTCAAGATCAATCCGCTAAAGAGGAACTAACACACCAAAAATAGACTGGATAAAATATGAATCCAATAGGCTAGAAAAGGCCTCACAGTCTAACCAATTCAAGTATGCAGCACAAAGTAGTATAGTATAGTCAGAAATCGCTCGAAATCAAAGTAGTCGAACATCAAATCAAAGCCTCAAAATCACAAATGCCCAGAGTCAAATCATTTTCAATCAAAGCACAACGAGGGGCACAGGGAGGCAATCAAACCAGTCATGATCAATCATATTTTTTTCTTTCATTTTTTCAATTTTTTTCAAAGATGTAAACTATTCTGATATGCATGTGGATGGATAGATCTCAAAAGGCAACGACTATTGAGTTTGATTTTAATGGCAACGACACTAAAATGCAAGTTAACAACTTGTTTGAATCTCAACGAGAATTCTATATCTCAAAAGGCAACGACTTTTGAGTTTGATTTTAATGGCAACGACACTAAAATCCAAGTTAACAACTTGTTTGAATCTCAACGAGAATTCTCACACTCAATTGCTCAAGCATAAAATATTATTCATAAAAACTTCCAACTTCATTTTATTGATGTAAAACAACAATATATAGAGAGAAGACATGACTAATCCTAATCCTAATCCTAAACAAATAAGATAAAAAATAATTCTAGGCTAACAAGATAAAGATAAGAAAACCTAATATGATTAGGACAATCCCCTAACTCATATCTTGAAAGAATCATAATCTTATCTTTTAAACTAATCTTATCTTTTTAAAACAAACTAATCTAAATTAATTAAAGAAATACTTAAATTGAATTTTAAAAAAAAAACTAATTAAACTAAGCCTAAAATAGGAAAAACCCTTTCAAGTGAAAGGTAAAAACCTATAGGGAAAAACCCTAATTCAAGACTTAACTACTTGACTTGAACATCATCTTCAACCCAAGGCAATAAAGTAACAAAAACTTGACTGACAACCATGAAACAATTTTCTTAACTTGATTTGCAGAATTAACCATACCCAAATATTATAAAGATCAAAAGGATTATTTATTTTCAGTAGCCTTTTTGCGTCCACGTCACTATTCTAATCAAAGCTTTAAACTACACTAGAAAGCAGTAAACTACACTAGAAAGCAGTAAACTATACTAGAAAGCAGTAAAGAGAGTACTCACAGTGAGAGATCCTCCCCGAAGCTGAACGAGGCAATGTCCTCATTGCAACGAGGGAGAGGAGAACAAGGGCATCAGCCTCCCATATCATCATCCGTGGGGGCACCAAAGAAGCCACCACTAGAAGTACCACCACCATCTGTAGGATCACCAGAAAAACCACCCATACCTCCACCAAAACCGCTAGTACCTACATCAAAACCACCACCGAAACCAGTAGCCCCTAGGCCAAAGTCTCCTAAAGAGATGGACTGCCGAGCAGGCTCCTCCTCCTCATCCTCTTCCATGTCATCTGTCGGACTGGCAGGCTGGCCATAACTCGGGTTCCAATGGTACCACGAGGGGTGTTGAGCAGTCTGCTCAACAATGCCGCGCCTACAATAGTCGTCATAGAGAGGATAAAGGGCGAAGTGCTGATCTTCGGCCAAGGTATCTATTCGTCCCCCAATCTCATCAACACGGGTGTAGAGTTGATCAATGCGAGTGCCATATCCCGTGAGGGTGGCGGTGTTGGCGTTGATAATCTCTTCCATCCGTCCCATCCCCGTCTCCAAGCGACCTAGAGTCGACATCATAGAAGTGAAGTCAAAAGTGTGCGGGGGAGGAGGAGGGAGGAGCAGAAGTGGAGGCGCCCTCGTCTAAGATCGGCGTATGACGCCTATGGTAAGAACGACGAGGGGGCTCGGCGTCAGGGACAATAAGGTCAACTCCCTCTATAGGGAGTAGGTAGCTCTCCTGACGTGGCCGCAAGCGGGCTCTAGGGTCAGGGAAGATGAGGGACTTTTTTTATTTAATCATCCACTGAAATCTCTGGTCAGGCAAGCGGTTTAGGACTTTGAGGGTGTTGAGGTATGTGAGGTCGATGAGGGTAGGGCCGAGGACGGGGGTACGCTGGGTCTCGTCAAAGCCAGTAATGAGCCGGGCAAACAAAGTGATTAACCCCCCGTTGACTAGCCTCCTAGAGGTCCAAGTACTGTCATCCCTAGGTTTAGGGAGCGAATTCGAGATACGCTCGGACTGGATAGCTACGTGGTGTGCCAAATTGTACTGAAATGATTCCCTGGAGCCCTTGGCAATGTAGCTACCTATAGCGACTAACTCGGCGCCCCGGACCAAATGACCCTCATAACGCCCTTAAAGAGTCTGGGCCATGAATCTTAGCCAAATGCTAAAGATTGGGTGATGAAAATTCGCCCAATGACAATGCTGGATGTCAAAAGGCGTGGTGTCCCCTGTGAGCATAAAGTAGATTTGGGCCATTTTGAAATTTTTCGGTGGGTAATAGTCTCCCCGTACTTGTAACCTAAGAACCCCCACAAAGTCCCGAAGGGTGAGTGAGTGTTCTTGGTTTAACAGTCTATAGTGGACGTGGGTAACTGGACCGGCCCTAGGCTTGGTCAGACTAAAACTACTGAAAAATTCATAAACTAATGGAGGATATGTATTAAAATGCACATTATATAATAACTCAATGCCCAAAATTTTCATAAATTACTTGAAATCCTCAGTTAATACCATTTTAGATAAAAGTTCAAGATCGAGAAAACGCGTAGGAAGTACCTCACGTTTTTTAAATCGAAGGAACTTTTCGCGATGCTCATCATCCCTGAAAATGATTTCCTGGTACTGGGGATCTCGTGGAACTTGTGGTGGTGGTGGTGGTGTTGCTTCCCGCCTAGATCGCGAGCCTTCACCTCTAATGAGCCTTCTAAACTTGCTTGCCATGGTGATTTGTACCTTGAAACCCTTTTTTTAGCACAAAGGATGGAGTTTGGGTGAGTGGTGAAGAGAAAGGAGAGGGGAGGATGATTTTTGTGAGTGGAGATTTGTGAGATGGAGGGTGAAAAGAGAAAAGGAAAAGATTTTATGGAGTTTGGAGGAGAAAGGATGAAGAATTTAGTGAGAAAGATGGAGTTTTAATGGAGGTTGGGGTTTGGTTTGAGAGGTTGAAGATGAGTGAGGAGAGAGAGAGTGTTGAATGTGGAAAGATAAGGAATGGATGGTGAGAAGAGAAAGGGCGGAATTTTAATCCGCGTTTCTGTGGCTCCGCCCGATCGGGCACAAGTCGCCCGATCCGATCGGGCGGATGGATTTTTCTGAGCTTGATCGGGTGCCAGAGTTGCGCACCGGATCGAGCGAAGGCTGCCCGATGCCATCGGGCGGAGGTCCTTTTTGACCATTTTGACTTTGACTTTCTACTGTCCACCCAATCGGGCAAGCCATCGGGTGCTTAATTTTTCATCGGGTGCAGATGTTGCGCACCCGATCGGGCACAGGTGGCCCGATGGCGTCGGGTGCTAGTCTTCTCCTTGGCTCAGTAAGTTTTTACGCCCGCCCGATCGGGCAGGGATCGCCCGTTCTCATCAGGCGAGCTACTGTTCAGTAAGTAGCTCGCTTTTTTGCAAGTATGGGGCAAGCATGGCTCAAGTTTCTCCTCAAATAGCATATCTGCACATCGAAACACACAAGATCTAGGAACACATTAGTACCCTCACGCTCTCTCACATGCTACAAATTACGAAACAAAGGAAAAGAAAAACTAACTAAGGGATACGGGTTGCCTCCCGCAAAGCGCTGGTTTATGAAGGTCCCGCACGACCATATTACCTCTCTAGGCAGATGAATCAAGTGGGGAGGAATCAAAGCGGATCTCCTCCACACAGCCAACAAAAGCACCCTCATGGTACAGCTTCAGACGCTGTCCATTTGCCTTAAACTTCTCTCCTTTTTGGTTGGCAACCTCGATGGCACCATGTGCCTTCACTTCTGTCACCTCGAATGGTCCAGACCATCGAGATTTGAGCTTTCCAGGAAACAGTCTCAACCTGGAATTGAACAATAAGTCCTTGTCGCCAACCTTGAACTCTCTTTTTCCTATCATCTTATCATGCAACTTCTTAGTTTGCTCTTTGTAGAGCCTGTGATTCTCATAAGCATCCAAACGGAGCTCATCCAACTCATTGAGTTGAAGAAGTCGCGCTTCACCTGCAGCTGTCAAATCAAGGTTAATCTCTTTGACCGCCCACGCAGAAAGATACTCCATCTCCACTGGTAGATGGCAAGCTTTGCCATGAACCAATCGATAGGGTGTGGTACCCAAAGGAGTCTTAAAAGCAGTGCGGAGCGCCCAAAGAGTATCATTAAGTTTCAAAGACCAATCTTTTATAGCTTTAGTGACAACTTTCTCAAGGATCCTCTTAATCTTCCTATTAGACACTTCTACTTGGCCACTAGTCTGAGGGTGATAGGCAAGACTGACTTTGTGGGTGACTCCATGTTTTATCAATAGGGCCTTGAAGGTGCTCTTATGAAAGTGAGAACCTCCATCACTAATTACAACACGAGGGACACCAAAACGGGGAAAGATTATTTTCTTAAACATCTTCATCACAACCTTAGAATCATTGGTTGGTGATGCTATAGCTTCTACCCATTTGGTCACATAGTCGACAGCCACTAAAATATACCTATTCCCACAAGAGGTAGGAAAGGGTCCCATAAAATCAATCCCCCATACATCAAAAGGTTCGACCTATAAAATCCCACTCTGTGGCATCTCTTGCCTTTTTGAAATATTACCCGTCCCTTGACAAGCATCACAAGACTAACAAAAGGCACGGGCATCTTTGAAAATCGAAGGCCAATAGAAACCACTATGTAAGACTCTAAAACCAGTCGCTTGGGAACCTAGATGACCACTAGAAGGCATACTATGACGATGTAGCAAAACACCTTCTATTTCCCAATCAGGAATGCAACGACGAAACATCCCGTCGGAGCACTTCTTATATAGGAAAGGATCCTCCCAAAAATACATTCTAGCCTCGTGATAAAACTTTTTGCGTTGCTGATATGTAAGATTGGGAGGATGAGAACCACTAACACAATAGTTCGCAAAATCAGCATACCAAGGAGATTTAGAGGACACAGAAAACAAATGATCATCAGGAAAAGAGTCATCTATAGGAGGGTCAGAAGGTGATCCAAACCTCAACCTAGAAAGGTGGTCGGCGACCACATTCTCAGCACCCTTCTTATCTTTGATTTCCAAGTCGAACTCTTGCAGCAAAAGAATCCATCTGATGAGTCTAGGTTTGGCCTCCTTCTTGGCCATCAAGTACTTCAAAGCAGCATGATCAGTATATACTATAACTTTCGAACCTATCAGATAGGTTCGAAATTTGTCCAATGCATAGACTATGGCTAGCAACTCCTTCTCTGTCGTAGCATAATTAACCTGGGCTGGATCCAAGGTTTTGCTGGCATAGTGAATAACATGGAGTAGTTTATCCTTCCTCTGACCAAGCACTGCCCCTATCGCATAGTCACTAGCATCGCACATGATCTCGAAAGGGAGATTCCAATCTGGGGGTTGTATAATAGGGGCAGTGATCAAAGCTGTCTTTATCCTGTCAAAAGACTCCAAACAATCATTAGTAAAATCGAACGTGGCACCCTTTAGCAACAATTGAGTGAGGGGTTTCGCAATTTTTGAAAAATCTTTGATAAACCTGCGATAAAACCCCGCGTGACAAGGGAAACTCCTCACTCCTTTGACATTCATTGGAGGGGGAAGTTTCTCGATCACCTCAATCTTTGCTCTATCCACTTGGATGCCACGCTCAGAAATCAAGTGACCTAAAACGACACCTTCATTCACCATGAAGTGACATTTTTCCCAATTAAGTACGAGGTTTGCCTCAACACATCTTTTAAGCACTTTGGACAAATTATGCAGGCAAACATCAAAATCAGAACCATAAACACTGAAATCATCCATAAACACTTCCATGATATTTTCAATAAAATCAGATAATATGGCCATCATGCAGCGTTGGAAAGTAGCGGGAGCGTTACACAATCCAAATGGCATCCTACGATATGCGAAGGTGCCATAAGGACATGTAAACGTAGTCTTTTCCTGATCATCTGGATGGATGGGGATTTGGAAAAAGCTAGAATATCCATCCAGATAACAGAAATAGCTATGTTTGGCTAGCCTTTCCAACATCTGATCAATAAAAGGGAGGGGGAAAATGGTCTTTCAGAGTGGCATTATTAAGTCTACAATAATCAATGAACATACGCCACCCCGTGACAGTCCTAGTGGGAATCAAATCACCTTTTTCATTTTCAACAACAGTGGTCCCCCCTTCTTGGGAACCACTTGCACAGGACTGACCCACTTCAAATCAGCAATGGGATAAATGATCCCTGCATCTAACAGTTTCATAATTTCTTTCTTCACCACCTCTTGCATATTAGGATTCAAACGTCTCTGAGGTTGAATGCAAGGGCGGTGATCCTCTTCCAGATTAATACGATGCATACAAAAATCAGGACTAATGCCCTTCAGATCATCAATACTATACCCAATAGCCTTCTTGTGTATACGAAGCACAGTAAGCAAGCTTTTCAATTGGCTATCTGTGAGTTTAGTACTAACAATCACAGGACATTCTTCCTTATCATCTAAAAATGCATACTTCAAATGAGAGGGTAGTGGTTTGAGTTCCACCTTAGTTACCTGAGGAGTAGAACTAGAGCATACACTTTCAAGTACCACAGTTTCCTGTTTCTATTCAGCTTCATGACCCTCTAAATCAGCAAGGCAGGCATCAACATCAGTATGATGCCTAATGAGTCACTATCAGTCAATGCTACCTCCAATGGATCAGCATCACGTATCTGCTGAAATGCAGACATCACAGCTTTGTCTACCACATCTATCATGCAACAAGACTCTTCAAGCATAGGAGACTTCATAGCATTGGTTAGTTTAAAAGTGACAGTATCATCACCAACACTCAAAGTCAAAGACCCTGACTTGACATCAATAACAGCACCTGCAGTGCACAAAAATGGTCTGCCCAATATAATAGGAATTTGGGCATCCTCTTCCGTATCCAACACAACAAAATCCACAGGAATATAAAACTTTCCCACCCTAACAGGGACGTCTTCTAAAACACCTAGAGGGTATTTTATAGAACGGTCAGCCATATGCAAAGTAATTTGAGTGCACTTAAGTGCCCCCGTATTCAGTTTATTACAGACAGACAATGGCATGACAGACACAGATGCACCTAAATCACATAAAGCTTTATCAATAAAAGGTGCACTTACATGACAAGGGATGGAAAAGCTACCAGGATCTTTCAATTTAAATGGAGATTTATTTTGCAAAACGGCACTACACTCTTCAGTGATTGCGACTCTATCTACCCCACCAAAATCTCTCTTTTTAGTGATCATCTCCTTCAAAAACTTAGCATAAACAGGCACTTGAGAAATAAGTTCTGTGAAGGGAACCGTTACCTCAAGGTTCTTGACCATAGCCAAGAACTTACCAAGTTGTTGATCCACCTTGGACTTTTTCATTCGATCAGGAAAAGGCAACCTTGGTGTAAAAGGTGTATCAGAAACCTTCTCCTTATCCTTCTTCTTTTCCGCCTGTTCAGCTGTTTCAGATAGTTCGACATCACACGTCGAATTCTTCTCCAATTCCTTCTCTACTACCTCCTTCTCCTTGCTAGGGACAGTGTCATCATCAACGGGAATAAGAGGAGCAGCATAATCAGTGCCACTACGAAGAGTAACGACATTTGCTTGCTCCCTATGCGTAAGTTGCCCTGGCAATTGTCCGTGCTGCCTCTGTGCATTAGTTTCTGTCAATTGAGTAATCTGAGTCTCGAGAAGTTTTATGTGCTTCTCTTGGGCCCTCTCTGCATCCTCATTGGCTTTCTGCATAGCCAACAACTGTCTCTCTTGAGTTTTCTGTGCTTCCTCATTTGTCTTTTGCATAGACAATACTAGTTTCATCAATTCATACGTGCTAGGCTCTTGTGAGGTTGCATTTTGTGGTGCTGGCTAATAATTCTGATGGGCAGGTCTTTGGAAACCAGGGGGATTATGAGAATTCCCTTGGTTTTGGTAGTAGTTGTGTTTTGGGTTGTTATGTGGAGGCTGATAGGAATTTTGTGGGGGGTGGTAGAAATTTGTGGTTGTGGGTTCTGAACATTGTTGCTTCTATAGGAAAGAAGTGGATTGTCTTTTCAACCAGGATTGAATGTGTTGGAGTAGGGGTTATTTAGCTGTCTTTGCTGAAAAGCATTCGCCTGCTCCATCTGATTCTGACTAAACTGACAATCATGGCCGAAGTGGCCTTGAATACCACACACCTCGCAGTAAGATGAGGTGATGGGTGCAACTGCCGACATGGCATTGATGCTCATAGGCTGAGGTGTTGAACTAGAAGACTTCATTGTTTGTAGTTGTTGAGTCAGTTGAACCATTTGAGAGGTAAGCAATGAAATAGCGTCAACTTCAAGTACCTTCTTAGTCAAACTCCTAGATGATGAGTGGTCATTGGCTACAAGATTTGTTAGGAAGTCATAACCCTCATCAACTGCCTTGTCTAAAAAGACTCCTCCTGCCGACGAATCAACAATACTCTTCGTCTGAGGTTGCAGACCATTGTAAAAAGTCTGCGTCAGAAACCACTTGTCCATATTATGATGTGGACATTCCCTCTGTAAGTCTCTGAATCTAGTCCACGCTTCCCTCAATGTCTCATCTGGCTCTTGGAAAAATGTGGCCAACTTGTTTCTTATTTCTACTGTTTTTGTGGGAGGGTAATACTCATGAAGAAATGCAGCAGAAATCGCCGACCATTCTGTCGCAGTGTATCACTGAACCACCCCTGAGCCTTGTCTCTGAGTGAGAACTCGAATAACATAACTTTCAGCTGCTCAGGTGTGACTCCTTGATGTTTATCAGTTCTGCAGAGTTGTTGGAATCTCTGCAGATGGTTGGCCGGATCTTCAGAAGGATGCCCACTAAACTGATTCTGCTGCACCATAGTAATTAGTGCAGGTTTGATTTCAAAATTGTTTGCAGCAATAGTGGGCATTTGTGGACCTGTGGGTATGCCTTCAGGATTAGGCACCCCATAAGATTTCAGGGACTTCCACATTGGTAATACAGAAATCTCTGAATCTCGCTTCTATTGATCAAGTTCTGCTCTAAGATCCCGAATTATTGCTTCTGTGTCGGGATCTCTAGGAATAATATGAGTTTACTTTTGATACCTGGACATATAAGAGAAAACGACAAGATAACCGTGAGAACGGCCTCAATTGGAACGGGAGGTTCCAATGAGGCAAAAAGAAGTACGCTAATTAATCGAATAAAAACTAGAAAACTATCTGTCTCCCGGCAACGGCGCCAAAATTTGATAGGATTAAGTCGTATCACCTATTCAAAGATAAACCTACAGTCCTCTAACGATGGTAGTCAATGGAAGCAGGGTCGAATCCGCAGGGAGACAGAGTTTCTATATTAATATTCAATCAACTAACTACTTCAGATGAAATCAGGGAGAATTAACTGAACTAATAATTAAGCTAAGGAAGACGAATAAAACCGAGGATTTAACTATGGAATAAAAGCCTAGGGTATTACGTCGGTCCACCATGCTTATACCAATCAAACAAGGTCAACTACTATCAAAACCTAAGTCAAGAGTCGAGGGATTAGAGCATGTGTTGAGCTATGGTTAAGACTCAACGCTCATAGTTCAACATACGCTGCATGTTCACTAACGTAATCAGAACTACTGATGTGTCCTAGGCCTCTAGTCGTAAGACGGATCTGTGCAAACAACTATTAACCACAAGCAATCAATGAAATTGGCCACTAACATCAATCACTAATTAAGAACAAACCACACCACAATCACTCTAATCAAGCCCTAGGAATCAACAGGAATCTAAATAACAATCATGGTATAAACATGGTTTCCCTATCTAACACCGTAGAAAGAGAACTACTCAGACATGATCGAATTGACAATAACAAAACTAATTGGAAACCCTAAGAATTGCATCATGAACTAATCGAATAATAAACAGTGAAACAAAATCAATCGAGAGATAAGAATAAAGCAATAAGAAAGATGATTACCAAATTGACGGAAAGCGGGAACTTTAATTGAATTGAAATAGCATTCGAATCTCTTCTACAATGGAAAACTATGAAGAACTAGACTAAAAGCTCTCTAAATGTTCAATAGAATAAAAGATACCAATAAAAATAACCTCAAAAGTATTTATAGTTTCTAAGAAAGCAATAAGATAGAGTGGGAAAAAAATGCAAAATCGCGTCCCCGTGTCGTCCACCCGATCGGGCAAAGGGCCGCCTGATCGGGCAAAGGGCCGCCCGATCGGGTCTGGGAACAAATTTCCAGCAGCACAAAATATGTGTTCACCCGATGAGATCGGGCAACGGTCACCCGATCGGGGCCGTAACACCAACACCCGATCGGGGAAGACCACCCGATGCCATCGGGTGGATGTCTTCTTCAGCTCCTCAGAAAATGCAGCAAAAAAGGCTAAGTATGACTCCGCCCGACGGGATCGGGCAAGGCCGCCCGACGGGATCCGGCAAGGCCGCCCGATCGGGCGGAAAATCTCAAGTTTTGGCCTAAATTACTCGTACCCGATCGGGCAATGGTTGCCCGACCCGATCGGGCGAAGCTTCTTTCTTGCCTCTTCTTGGCTTCAGACGCCAAGTCTTTTGCATATTTCTTCTTCACAACGGGGTCCGAATACCATCTCGAGACCGCCAATATGCCTCATAACCTTCCGCTATAGCGTGGTGATCAAAACGCCAAGTAAATAGGGAGTTTTTTCCCTAAAGACCTGCAAAACGATATGGAACACACAAACCACAACTATATCGAAATAGTTAGCATAAATAGCTCCTAAGAGCGTCAATATCGCACAATTTAGCTTGTAAAGAAAGGGAAAAACTCTATAAGAAATCAATATATCAATTATTCGATTGTCCTAATGCTAATGCATTGACACAAACAAAGTTCCTTCCTTAGGACGATACCTTACTTTTATGTACAAGTTCCAAATGTTCTAGTATGAGCATGTATGCAACTTTATGATATTATTAGACTTATGAACTGGCTTAGATTTACAAAAGGACACCATAGGTTCCACAAAATAAACTTTGCCAAGTATCAAACTGATAACTTAATACTTACTTTGGTACAATACATCTAAGATACAAACTTTATATATATATATATGACTTTATTCTCCAATGCTGAGAGTCCACGAACTTTGAATCTTTTTTTTGATTGTTAAAGCTTGTATCTTGAACAATCATTCTTATGTAGCTTCTACTTGGTCTTTTATACCTGAAATGTTAGAAACTCAATTTGCTTTGTCATCACTAGAACTCTAATAATAATGATTTTAAAGATTGAGAAGGATATAAAAGTTTACTGAGTTGTTGTACAATATTCAAATGATGAGCATGCAACAAACAAAATACTTAACTTAATTTAAAACAACATACGTATTAAGATAAAAAATAAATTGCAATAATCTATACTCAGTCAAGGTAAATGAGATGTGGCTAACCATTGAGGAAGATTGTGCTATCTTGAATGTTTTTGCTTGGGAAGTTGTGGCATGACAAATTGACAAGGTAATTGAGAGTGTTAGTTAAGAATGATAAGATTTGATAAAATGTAAATGATGTTGATAAAAAAAGTTTTGTCAAATTAATTACTCTCCTAATTCCTAATTATATGACCTTTTAGCTAAATGGCATCCGTCTTGTAGCATGGGATAAAATTGGCAAACCTAAAATTTCGGGAGGATTGGGTCTCAAAATACAAAACATATTAACCAAGGCATGCTATCCAAATTAGTTTGGAAAATTCTGATAAATGGGCGAAAATGATGCGTGAAAAGTATCTAAAGCATAAATACTTCTTTGATTACCAATCTAAGCCAAATGACTCCCCAACTTGGAGAGCAATTTTGCAAATTCAACACCTAGTTTGACGAGGAATCTAGTTGAAAGTAGGGTCCGAGTAGGATATTTTCTTCTTGCTAAATAACTGGTGTGCACAAAACCAACCTTATTGAACTGATTAACATAGAAGCATCTACAATCCATACTTTGGACCTCAAAGTTAGGGATTTTATCAAACTCAATATGACATAAAACTCTACATTGGTGAGAACTATGCTTCCCCCTCTATTTGATCTATAATAGAAGGGATTCGGCTCCCTTCACAACCGAAAAAGAACGTCGTGTCAGAGCCTCACTTCCTTAGGAAATTTCAAAGTTTAGCCCGACACATGACTAGCTCATAACCCAACCTCCTTTCATACTCTAAAGTGGTTGAATTTGTGAATTTGGAACATTTAGACATGCATCAAAAATTGAAAGTCTTTCTTTGGCAACTCCTCTAAAACGAATTACCAACACGGGATAAACTTGCACGCAGGAAAACTTATTTCCTTTTGAATATCCCCTCTGCCAGACTGTGGCAGAAATTATGAACCATATATTTATTACATTAATCAAAGATCTGAAAAAAGAGCCTAGGCAAATTCTTTTTGCTACTTTGGAGTATTATATAAAAAGATATTCGATCATCTTCCTTAGTAGAACTTACCAAATCAATCGAATCCTCTATACAGAGAAATAGTCAATGTTTGAATGGAATATATCATTTATTCATATGACATACATCATATAGTATTATCTAAATTTAGTTACATATTTTACCAATTTTATTTTTCGAAATTTTTTATTAAAGAAGAATAAAATCTGATTTTCGAAATCTTCTTTTCGAAATCTTATTTTTGGACTTATTTCAGTATTAAAAAAATCTGATTATTTTGTTTGAAAACCAGTTATTAGATCTTCGAATTTGATGTTTTAAAATTCAAAATCAGAATAAATCAGTTAGGGTTGTTATGAGAATCAGATTTCAAATGGAAAAATATAATAGGTTGTTAGGATACAAACGCTAAGTAATCCCTATATAAACCCTCTTAATACCGCACGAAAATTAGCATTTGCTCTCCTCATTCTTCATATTTTTATTTCTTCTTCCTTACTCAATTTCACCATTAAAGAGACGAAGACTTTGTAGGGGATTACACAGAAAGCCAGTAATTTCTAAGAGTACGCTTATCAAGGTAATTCGAAATGTCCTTCTACTATAGTAGTCCCGTTTAGGAATATTATGTGCTATCTTTTTGTAAGTGTGAATTTGTACGATTCAATATGTATTGTATAGATTATATTGAGTTAATGATTGACCTTTAGACATAATCGATTATTAAGTAATTTGTAATGGGATTTGAATATGGACGTTGTGAAATCTACGAGGTTTTAATGAATATGAAATTCGTTGTTATGTGCTATGTATTTTGTAACATTGTTAAAATCCATTACTTATTTAAAGTGGAATATTAAGAAGGAAATGTAGCCTGTGGAATTCGATCCTTCATAGGTGATGGACAGACTGCCATGCTTAGTAGGGAACCTAATGGCGTTTGATCATTAGGCTGCTAATGTAGGCAGTGTTGTTCCTGACATTTTTGGTGCCCTAGGCGCAAAATAAAAAATATAGATTTTTTTTTTCATATATATGATTTTTGAAGTTGTGTCTCGAAATTATGCAAAAACAAATATAATATTTGTCTTTTAGAAATATAGTAGTATTAGTACGCTTTAGTTCATTTTTTCAATAACTTCTTCTTAAGAATGGCAATTGTATTGAACCCCATCATCATTGCCTATAATCTAAAAGTTTTTATCATGGTAAGGTCATCATTTATCACCAAAAATAGAAAACTATATATATCCATGAAAAATACCCAAATGCCCATATGAAAAATAAGAATTTGGAAAGGAAAAAAAATGTTCAAACAAAAATGGAAAGAAAAATTAATAGAATGAATAAAGATATTACGAAACAATGACATTTACAAATAAAATCAAGAAGAAATCAAATATCAAATTATACAGAGACTTAAATTTGACAGTCTATCCATGAGTACATGGTTAGACAGTATGATGTTTAAGTTAAAATGGTAAGGTTTGAACTCAAAGCTTCAAAGTTTTAAAATTTTAACACTTATGCTTTTAAGTAAAAACCTCAACGATTATACGATTATGAGCTAAAACCTTTTTACTTTAGATTAAAACTTTTTGGTCTTAATGGTCTATCCCAAGACTTACTCAGGCTCTGTTCTTTTCAACTTATTGAAGCACTCTAATGCTTATTTCAGAAATGATCAGATCAGATCAGAAAAATTTAGATCAGATCAGAAAAAATCATATCAGATCATAAAAGTTCAGATCAGATCAGAAAATAATAAGAACAAAAAACAACAATAATAAGTTCAGATCAGATCATATCTAAAAAATTCAGATCAGATCAGATAATTCAAACCAGATCAGAAAAGTTCAGATCAGGAAAGTTCAGATCAGATCAGACCCGATCAGAAAAATTCAGACAAAGAGAACGAACCCTCAGTATAGATAATAGTTTTTCAATTAATTTCCAAATGAGAATATTTTTTTAATTGAAACTCATATGATTTCCAACCGTATAAGCTATTTTTTTCCCCTATATGACATATTTTCTAATTTGGGCCCCTTGAAGAGTTGGGCCTTAGGCGGTCGTACTCGAGGCTTACCCTCAGAACCGACCCTGAATGTAGGTTTCGATTTCTTTATATTGTTAAAATGCTGTTTTGTCTTCCTCCTAATACTGAACCTATGGGAGAGCTTTTGCTTTAGATCATTAGGTTGTTAGTGAAGGGTGTGCACACTAGGGAGTTTCTATCAAATGATTAGGCCATGTTACATGATTTCAGTTTGGGTGACGACCCAATGATAAGTAGGTGGAGACTGGGATCAGCCCCGGCCTACTAGCATTCCGTTTCCCTTTCTTGATTAATAATGAGCTATGTGAATTATTATGAACTGTTGATCTATGAATTATGTTTTACGTATAGTTGCACTACTCTGATTGTTAAATTATTTTCGAACCAAAACTATTATTATTTTACAGGATGGAGTTGGAATCACTTAGTTTTTACTATTTTTTATATTTTTGTTTATTTGTTTTTTCGATATTTTTGCAGGTTGTTGACGATGGGATTACGTTGGTCGTATGAGAGGAATATAGCTTAGGATCATCTAGTTTATGGAAAACATTAGTTTCAATTTTGAATATTATCCTATTTTTGACTTGGTAACTTTAGTTTTATGACCTAACATTGGTAACTTTAAATTTTTTTAGCAATGGGATGATTAAGTTATTTAGTTTTCATTTTTTTACCCTTACATGTTTATGCGGCGGTAACACCCTAAAGGTTTGAACGAATGAGTTTTAAAGACAAATGATGATTTCCTAATCAACCCCTTATATGTCACAAAATGCAATCCGAGTATGTGCTGGAAACCTCCACCCCCAATATCATAAACTCAATTTTGACGGCTGCTCTAATCAAGACTCCGCCGTTGTTGGCATTTTCCTTCGTAGATATACCGGGCAGATTTTTAAAGCTCTGAATTATGATATTGGAAAATCTTCTCCACTTATCGTCGAAGTTACAACCCTTTGGAACAGGCTTATTTAAGCAAAAAATATGGAATTTAAAGATCTTATTATAGAAAGAGATAATTTTGTCGTCATTGATCGATGCGCTAAAAAGGAAATTCCGAGTCTCCTTGGTGTATTTAGACGCTTGTAGATGATATTTGCCACCTCTTCCCCTATATCCGTTCGACGTCATATTTTTCGAGAAGAAAATTTGGTCGCTAACTACCTCTCTAAGTAAGGATATCAAATTGGTAAAAGAAGTCAAACATTCGATGTCCTTAATGATCCTACAATTGATCGTTTTTCTTTATTAGATAGCTTAGGGTTCACGTTTGAAAGAAGGGTCCCATAAAATTTTCTTGTACCTCATCCAAAACAAAAATGGCCTTTTAGCTAAAAAAATTGTTTTAAGATATGATACATTCTATGATAAATGTCACTAATTATATGATGATGACAATATTATAGATTATTTTACATTATTAATAGAACGTACACTTGATGCCAATTCTTATTATCAATGCAATTTGAACTAAAATTAATTTAAATCTTAATATACGTATAAGTGGTTTAATGTCTTGTATATAGAAACAAAAGAAGTATTGAATTTGAATAGAGAAAGATATAATTTTTGTATCTCCTCGGTTAAAGAGTTGCCAACTATTGTAAGATAAATATATTTTTGGTGCATAAAAAGCCATGAAGTTGGGATGAGAATCAATCTCAATATATACCTCTTAAAATCGAGAGGAATGCTTTAACCAACTGAGCTATCTATCACTCTATGTAAGATAAACATTTTAGTTTTATTTAAAGGATTGATTGAATTGGATCTTGCCTTAAAATACCGACCATTTGGACTTGAGAGATAGGGGAAACTGAATTTGGACTTCTCGGACCAACTATGTAAAAAGCCCATTTTTTAGTTATTTGTAGACTAAGGACCCGTGTTGCTCATTGCTCAACATGTTGTGGATAGAAAATAGGTGAACCACGGTAACTGGTTTGACTACCAATACAATTAGTTGATTTGATCAACTATTTGTATTAGGAAAAATTGACTGGAATAATCCAAACTATTGCCGTTCCGCCAAGAATAATCCCAACTATGAGTTATTCCTGTATAATCCCAACTATTGGGGAGGTCCGCCACAAACACCCCCTGATGACTTGCAACCTGTTAATCGGGTAATTTTTTATTTTTCTTTTATTTTTCCTTTATTATATGAGAAACAAGACCATCCCCTCCTCACCACCCTTCCCCTGTTTCTGCCACCTAAAACTTCCATAGAAATCATTCATTTCTTCATTTATTCACAAACATACAACCAAAAACAAAATCTCACGCACATCATTCAAACAATATAAAGAAAACATAAATAGTAAGAATCAAAATAAAATGCTAAAAAAAGCACAAAAAAATACTAATATCGTAAAGTGCCTTTATATTATTCAACATATTTTACTAATTTACATAAGACCATTCAATTAGATTTGTATACATATATTTCATACTCCATATAAACATGTATACATATATTTAATTTAAAAAGATTAAGTCACTAAGAAAATTTTGCTAATTTACATAAGACTATAAATAAATAAATACTAATAGAGGTAAGTATTTCTAGGAACTCTTGTCAACCCAACCCATGTAACAATATTATCTTTACTCCTTATTAATTTTTTTGGAATTTTTATTGTAGCAGTTTTACGATATGACACACACACATCTATATATATATATTATGAAATTTTATTCATATCTGACCTTCTACAACACAATTTTTAAAAGTGAGAAAAAATAACGTTTTAAACTTTGTAATTTTCTTAATTAGAATAGCATGTTGCTACTATGTACTGTCATATGAATCTCCATCAAATGATTCATCCTCTTTTTACCAATTTCACTCCAAAGAAAAACATATCACTTACAATTTCAAGAAGCACAAAGAAGCATACCAGAAATCAAAAAACCATAAAAAGGTGAAAAATTAAGAATAGGAGCGGAGCATTTTGAGAAAATCAACCTACGACACACATCAAAAGGTACAAAAATTTAAAGCAAATATCCAATATTTTGATAAACTAATGAGCATTTCTAGATGCATAGCATCAACATATAGAAATTGAAGCAAACATATAAATTTTGGTTGGTTAAAGAAAAGCAAAAAGAAGAGGAATTCGAGAGAGTCATATGTAAGGCCTTATGGTACACCCAAGGCTATTTTTTGCTCAAATGGTCTTGGGTGTACCATGCTCATACGGTCATACCTCATGATACACCCAAGACTATTTTTTTCTCAAATAACCTTGAGTGTACCATGCTCATGGTGCACTCGCGTGTATAATGCATAATCTCATAAGGCGTGGAGGCCGGAGCAAGATAAACTGGAATAGAGTTTGTGGGTGTGAAATTGACAAGTTTACGAGAGTAAGAGAAACAACATGATTTTATTAAGTTGCGTTTAATAATGAACCATGACTACAATATATATAGCTGTACAAACGAACTTCTATAAGGAAGCTAGCTATTCTGTAAATATATCTTATTCCTAATATTAATCTGATACTTGGAAATAAATCATAGGATAATAATATATTCTAAAGATATTGACCATGTCTTTAGTATCCTAACATATCTCTAACAGAAATCAATGTTGTAATTGAGAATACTAGGCTTCTCCAATTTGTTGCACCAAAACGTTGCTCTTAGGACCTGTCCTCTTCGGCATAAATTTGGTAAACTGAACTGAAGTGAATTGAAATGAATAATGATGTGGGAGTAAAAGTATTGTTCAGAACTCACTGAATTGAATTGAATTGAACTGGACTGAATTGAATTGAAAATAAGTTGGGGAGAACAAACCCTTTGCAACTTGTTGGAAATGAGAGGATTAGGGATGATCCTCACTTTAATCCGTTTACTACCAAACACTCTTAATAGAGGATCGGACAATCAAACTCCAAGTTAGGTCTATCTTCTAATTTAAACCCAAATATTTTAACTAATAAGGCTTTACATAAAAAAATAGCAAATAAGACCTAATGCTTTTACACTAAGGCTATGTTTGGCAGGGTGTAAGAGGTTTTCCTTGAAAATTACTTTTCCCATTTTACATCGCTTATTTGGGCCGAAAATTTAAACTGAAAATATATAGTGTTAAATGATTTTACACCCTTAGGGCATGCTTGGAATGAAAGTAGTGTATTATGTGAGTAATAAAGTCAAATATAGAGAAATTAAGACAATTAAAGGTGATGATAAGGGGATAGAGTGGTAGTGGAGAGGACAAGTTAGTGTTAGTAGGAAGGAAATGGAAGAAAGAAGATAACTATTACCCTTGATATGGGTGTAATAATTATCCACCACCACCCCTAGGTAACTATTACCCTCATTTAAAGGGTAATAATTCCTCTCTTTCTTCAATTTCTTTGCTACCAACACCACCTTATCCTCTCTAGTGTCCAGTACCACTCTATCCGATCCCCTCTATCATTACCTTTAAATGCCATAGTTTTCCTATGTTTGAATTTTATGATCCCTTAATACATTACCTTCATTCCAAGCATACCCTTAATGAAAATATTTTACCCCAATTTTGTGAGTAAAACATTTTCCAGAATCCAGCTTGTGCACACGGGTGGAGTAAGCTCATTTTCAACATATTCTCTAGATCGACCTTCTCTCTCTATACCTCTTTTGTCTCCTCCATTTCCAGTTTCTTATTTCTCTCACCTCTTCCACCTTCCAATTCCTCTCTATTCTCTCACTTTTTCATTAGAATATCATTTTGATTATATATTATCGCATGATTTTTTTGTGTATAATACTTATTTTTGCTGGTTAATGTCTAATTTTCAGCTTATTTATTTTAATTTTCCTAGTATTGTTGGAAATTTGATGATAGATATGAATTTTGGTTTGAGTAAAGAATGAGAATCAAGAAAATGTAAACCAATGAACACCGAATAACTGGAAAAATTGAAATGATCGTTGTACCTTACCGCTTTTGTGTTTGAGAGGAAAAATCTACTATCTGATTTTTGAAACTCGAAGAACACAAAGAAAATAAATTAAGAGAAAAAAGTAGTAGTTTGATGATGAGAAAATCCAAACTAAATAGATGAAAAAGGAAATTAAAAACACTTTGGGTGCAGCAAGAGAAAGAAGGAGAGAGAGGGGATTTTTGTGAGAATATTGTTTGTGAAATTTTTAGGGGTGGGTTATAAAATCATATTTGTCTTAAAAAAGTGACTATTATACAATGAAGAGTATCAATTTGAAGATTTAATTGGAGTGTTGATTTTTCGTCCAACCGAATATAGGAAAATGTTTATAATTGAAAATCATTTTTCATCCAACCAAACAAAGGAAAAATTACATGAAAATGATTTTTTCATTGTAAAAGATTTTGTATGTAAAACCATTTTCAGTTGAAAATATTTTATACTCTAGTCTCTACCAAACGGAGCCTAAATAGCTAAATCAAACTGGTTCAAATGGTTTTGGACCATTTAGATACCATGCTCACATCTTAATATTGGGAATAAAACCCAAAAATGCAGCCAACAATTGACTCAAGAGTAATGACTTAAAGACTCATGATTGATCGAATGTTGCTAGAATTACTGAGCATGCCGTCATCCATCTCCATCCTCTTAAAAGAAGGGTAAAAAATCTCGGCCATATATGTCGGAACGACAAAATGCCTTAAAACCCTGAATTTTAAGGACAATCATCCAGCAAAACAGCTAAGCCCAAAATAAATTAATCACATCTACAAATCCCAATTACTAATAAAAAAAAGAGAGGGAATTCGTGAACTTACAAAACACTCTCAAAAAAGTCGGCTTCACAAATTAGAATGTGGGACACCACGTACATCACATTACCAGATACCACCTGTAATTTTATTTTATTTTGTCTACCATAATTTTAAAATTAAAAATTTAACAATTAGTCAGAAAAATTCACATTGCTTCCCTCTATTCTTCTTCTTCTTCTTCTTCCTCGTCCCCCACATTCCAGCTTAAAGTTCATCACTTTTTTCCCATTATACTAATCAAAACTCATATTTACTATTTTTTAATCTTTATTTTTCTGCTTTTTGACTCTTGATATTCATTCATTTTTTCCATTTCAAACAATCATATTGTATACTACTATACACTACTTTATTTTGTTTCTCTTTTGCTTTTTCTTCATCATCATCAATCCAGAGGTGTTGTGTTGAATCGATCAACTTTTTGCTGTTTGCTCTTCCGATCTCAAGTTTGCAAGCTCGCCATTGATTGTAAAAAATAAATTAATCACAAATGGTAAGTTTAAGCTTGGTTTTAGTTGAATTATTAGACTTTATGATATTTTGTTTGTTTTTTTGAATTTTGATTAGTTTATTTTTTGCTGAATTATGAGTTTAATTTTGTTGATGATTTCGTCTGATGCGTGAATTTTAGTATAGTGAATGCTAAGGGGATCTAGCAGCTTTTTATTTGAACTTGTTATTGATTGTTTTTTGTTTTGATTTTGAATTGTTTTTGAGCTGATTTTGGTGAAGGTTGATGAATTTTGACTTTTTGGTTGGATCAAGTTGGAAAGATGAGTTTAGTGATAATGAAGTAATGATCAGCTGGAGTAAAGCTAGTAATCTTAGTTGATTTATGAGGAATTTTGGAGAGATTGTTGAATTTCGGGGATTGCGGCTGTGAAGTTGTTTGGAGATTGAGTTTGAACTGCTTTCAAGGATTGGTGTATCATCATAGGCGTTGAATTGAGTTTGGAGGAAATTTTTCGAGGTTACCGAATGGTTATTGATTACCAAGGGGGAAATTCCGCTTATTGATTAGGGTTGGTTGAAAATGGAAGATCGATGTGTATGAATATTCTCGCTGGGTTAGATGTACTTTTGATGTGTTAATGGATCCTTGGATTACGAGGTTGAGGTAGGGGTTGAAGTTAGAATGTGTATTTGATGGCAATACAATTTATTTGATGGAGGCAAGGTATATGATGGTTCAATTGGCTTCTAAGGGAGTGCTGTATCATCATAGGCGTTGAATTGAGTTTGGAGAAATTTCGAGGTTAGGAATGTTTTCAACAAAGAGGGGAATTCTGCTTATTGATTATGTTTGGTGGATCGATGTGTATGTTTGATAACAGCAGCATTTATTTGATTGAGGCAAGGTTGATTGTGGTTCAAATTTGCTGTGAATAAAACCTTGGCAGCAAGTTGTACTGAAGATAGGTCCTATATGATTGAACATGCGGCAGTTTGAATTTCAGTTGAAAATCTTACTGGGTTTTGAAGTTGGTTATTTTGAAAGATACACAAGTGGTGCAGATTGGATTGTTTCTGCTTTAACTAGGGAGATGCTTGAAATGCTGCCTAACAAGGGACCCGATTGGAGATGTGTTTTTGAATATCTAAAGTTCCTTGTCCTTGATGCCACTTCACTTGAGTAAACCAACGGAAAATAAAAACTGCGCCCTTTGAGACCTGAAAATGTGACGCTCAATATGAAGTGAAAGTATGTTTATTTCAAGTGAGAGTAATGGTGCATTTCCCATTCTTTTTATATGTGTGTCTGTAGTGGTGTCTTGTCAAGGGATGCAAAGTATTTGCTTGTAAGATTATGCACAAAGGTGTTCTTTATGTGTGTTTTGCATAATGTCCGAGCTTGCTCGTATTTTCCTCTAGTTTGCGGCTGTCTTTGAGTTTGCATCTCAATACAGTATATTACTGAAAATGTAGCGCGGTTCACAACTCTGTATTCATGTCTTACGGTAGTTTGTTTGTAGTATGTTGTATATATGAACTCATTCATGCATGTCTTGCTGTATCTTTCTTCCTCTTTACAGGCGACCTCGGAAAATGTTATAGTAGGTTCTAAAGTGTGGGTTGAAGATCCACAGTTAGCATGGATAGATGGAGAGGTCACAAAAATCAGTGGTCAAGAACTTCATGTTCAAACCACAGATGGAAAATCAGTAAGTACAAATCAGCTTGTGTTTTTTCAAATCCAATGGTGAAGGAGAACATGTTTGTTAATTCTCTCTCTTACTAGATGTGCTGTTGGTTTTGTTGATCAGCAATCTCAGCATCAAACATTTGTAGCTTTTCAAATATCCACTCTGTGAAAGATTTTGTTAAACTAGCCATAGGCAACTGCTAACTGTTGCTAACTAATACTTCTATAATTCATAATCGCATTGTTCGTTACAACAACAACAACAACAACAACAACAACAACAACAACGACGACGACAACAAAACCTTATGCCCAAAATGGTTTGTGGTGATAATGATCTGAAAACCGTTGGGAAAAGAGAAAATCGCGTTGTTGATTATATAGATGTTTTGTCTTATATTTTACTTGGAGGTAAGGTTTTGACATTCATTCAAAGCCTCTGTAAGTAGGGAGGGCAATCGGGCGGGTTGGATGCGAATCCCCCACACCTATACCCATACCCACATAACCACCCACTACCCTTGGTGTGTGCAATTCTGACATCCATACCCACCGCCCCACGTGGCTGCAAATCTAAATCCATATCCACCCCACCACGTAATAAATAATAACCACACATGTATTGCTGCTCACCTCCTGCCTTACATCCGCTTAACACTACCTGCCAACTGCTCTAAAGATAACAAAATTAAAAATGTTCACAGTAATGAAAATAAATTTGAAGAACAATTACAATACAAACTACGAAGTACCATTTTAGTTATAATTTATTTCGGCTCGGGGAAAAGCTATTGTAATTTACAGTAATGAAAATAGTAATATAGATTTAGAGTTTGGCGGGTGGATGCAAATAAACGTGGTGTAGGGATGTTTGAGCTGAGGTGGGCGAGCTATCAAATCCACAACCTACCCATTAACCATGGATTGAGTATTCACCTATCATCAACCATGGATTGGGTATACTTCTACCCACTACCCACATAGTCATACCTGCTCCAACTGGGGTGGGTCCGTGGGTGCAATGTGGAATACAGGAGTTTATACTCGCCTGCCATCCGTATCTCGTAGTATTGTTGTGCATCTTTTGCCAGTAGCCTAGGCACTCAGATATTCTTGCTTGTTACTTGTTAAAGTGTTTCTTTTTATGATGGATGTAATTATCTTCTAGTTTATGGAAATTCTTCAAGTCATTGAAATAGCTCTTATTTTTAGGTTGTCACAGAAGTTTCAAAGGTCTATCCTAAGGATGAGGAAGCTCCTGCTGGTGGTGTTGATGACATGACAAAGCTTGCATATTTGCATGAACCAGGAGTTCTGTCCAACTTGGCCATCAGATACTCAATCAATGAAATTTATGTAAGAAATTGATCCCCCCCACAAAAAAACACCCAGCCACACACAAGATAAAAAGATAATTCAAGTGTGGGGATGAGCTGATTTGACTATCTTTTCTTCAGACATATACAGGAAATATTCTCATCGCAGTAAATCCATTTCAAAGATTGCCTCATCTTTATGATTCACACATGATGGGGCAATATAAAGGTGCAGGATTTGGGGAGCTAAGTCCTCATGTTTTTGCAATCGCTGATGCTTCCTACAGGTGACACCCATTACCGATGTGTCATCATCTTTATTTTAAGTGTTGTATCTTTAATTGATAGAGATTTCTCTTGGAATAAGGGCGATGATAAATGAGGGCAAGAGCAATTCCATTCTGGTTAGTGGAGAAAGTGGTGCTGGTAAGACTGAGACGACAAAGATGCTTATGCGATACCTTGCATATTTGGGGGTCGAACTGGTGTGGAAGGGCGTACAGTTGAACAACAAGTTTTAGAAGTAAGGCTCTCTGGTCTCTGTGTTTTCCAATCAAGGCTGTCAATTGATATGTTCTGGTTATTGAAAAAGCCTAATACTTGTTTGCAACAGACATTATGTGAAATTTGAAGTGCCCATCAGGCCATTAATATATACTTGGCTGTTTATTTAACATGAACACATGCTGAAAACTCGCCTTCTAAATTTGTTGCCTTGCTTTGATCATTGACAGTCCAATCCTGTTCTGGAAGCATTTGGCAATGCCAAAACTCTAAGAAACAATAATTCAAGGTTAGTACCAATTATCTTCCTTATATCTTCCGTGAATTTTTGGTTACTGTTTGTGTGATCGATATTGTCCAATCTTTAGTTTGGTCTGAGTTTAGTTTATCTGATTATTCGAAGCAAGTGATCTTATATGTGATTTTCATCCTACTGTATAGTCGTTTTGGAAAATTTGTTGAAATTCAATTTGACAAGCATGGTAAGATATCTGGTGCTGCTATCCGGACATACCTGCTAGAAAGATCCCGTGTCTGCCAGGTTTCTGATCCTGAGAGAAATTATCACTGTTTTTATCTCCTATGTGCGGCACCTCAAGAGGTATGATACTTCATATTTACTTCATATTTACTTCATATTTCTCTACTTTTAGTTTGATCCACCTTTATCCTGGTACTCATGAGACTCATGACTCATGACATAGAAAACTCACTTAACATTCATATACAAGAGATCCTCTAATTTTTCTTCGATGTTTTGCAGGTTCGAGAAAAGTACAAGTTGGATAGCCCTGATAAGTTCCATTACTTGAATCAAACCAATTGCTATAAATTGGATGGGGTTGATGATTCTGAGGAATATCTAGCGACCCGAAGAGCTATGGATGTAGTTGGCATAAGTGCAGAAGACCAGGTCATTATCGCTTGGTAATACAAAATGACTGAGACTTGTTATGCTAATGGTCTAAACATAAAAGTTTGTTTCAGGAAGCGATTTTCAGAGTTGTTGCTGCAATACTTCATATTGGTAATGTTAACTTCTCCAAAGGAGCAGAAATAGACTCTTCTGTTCTTAAGGACGAGAAATCAAGATTTCATTTAGACATGACTGCTGAACTACTGAGGTAAGGCTGCTTTACTGGTTTTGTTTCTTGATAGCTGGTGGGTGTCTATACTCTGCTAACAATGTGCAATGGCAGGTGTGATGCCAAGAGCCTGGAAGATGCACTTATTAAACGTGTGATGGTGACCCCCGAAGAAGTAATTACAAGAACTCTTGATGCTGAGTCTGCGACAGTTAGTAGAGATGCATTAGCTAAAACTATATACTCGCGTTTGTTTGATTGGTAACAGTCTCTTCTTATCATGTCTTCAGATTTTTCTGATTATCAAACTTTACTTAACTAGAAAATGCATGCGCATGAACTTTAGTCATTTCTCGCATTTTCCAAAAGAAGGCATTTGTTCCTTGTCATGACCGATATTGAAGCTAAATACTAACATATAATCTGTTTTTTTTTTTGTTTCTCGGGAGAGAAGGGGGTTTGAAAGTATGAAATAATCATGGGAGCGGTGCTCATACTCACCCTTTTCAGTCTAGTTAAGGAAAATGTTCTTTGTGTTCTAGAGACTTTTTTTTCGGGGGTTTTGAACTGATATAATTAGCTAAATTTCTTGCTACAAAGTGGGGAAAGAAACTAACTTTAAACCCCTATATTGCCAATTCATAACAAAAAGTTTAAACTAATTAAATCAGTTGCAAACCCTAAAGTGGCAAATAACTCATATAACATCTCTCTAAAGAAATTTGTCCACTAAAAATAAGGTAGGGGGATCATTAACACACTTTTAAAAACACAAGGAGGGGTATAGTGTAGAAATTCAATAAACACAAGGGCACCACGTAGAATAACCCATTTTATTTTTTAAGATCAAATCTTGTTGGGTTCATTTCAATCAAAATTGAAATTAATTACTTTTCATTTTCACTAATACATAATTAAAAAATATTAGTGGTCACAGATGTGCATTTTAGAATCCTAAAGGAAATGGAGGGAGTACTGGAAAGTACAGTTTTTAGTTCCTCTTTTACTTTCGGAAAGAATTTGAGGTTCCAAACTTTTGTGATAACTAAATATTGGGTTTGACACCGGGTTTGGGACTCATTTTAGTGTACAAATCTGTAGAAAAGTAATGTAAGAAGTATTCCACAATTTGCTCAAATAGCCTTTAAAGTATTCTCGTTTTGCAGGCTCGTGGATAAGATCAACAATTCGATTGGGCAGGATCCAACCTCTAAATCAATTATTGGGGTTCTTGATATTTATGGTTTTGAAAGTTTTAAATTCAACAGGTAAGGGAAGTGGTTTAACTTTTCTATTAGAAACTTCAGAAATATCTTTGCTTACGAATTTGGTGCAATCTAGTTTTGAGCAGTTCTGTATCAACTTTACTAATGAAAAGCTGCAACAACATTTTAATCAGGTAAGGTTACCTCCACCAAAGTTAGGCCACGAACTGCTCAGTATATTTTTCGCTCACTATAATGTTTTGTGGTACTTTTTGTTTCCTGCAGCATGTCTTTAAGATGGAGCAGGAGGAGTATACAAAAGAAGAAATAAATTGGAGCTACATAGAATTCGTGGATAATCAGGATGTTTTGGATATGATTGAGAAGGTGTCTTGCTGTTTTCTAATGATTTTGTTTTGCATTTTGAATTGTTTTACTATATATTTGAGTTTCTTTTCTTTGTTTCTTTTGTATGTACGAGTGTATGACTGTCTGTGACAGCCCAAATTATTTTTATTTTTATTTTTATTTTTATCTTTATCTGATCCATTATATTCTGCAGAAACCTGGAGGAGTCATTGCACTTCTTGATGAAGCATGGTATGCGGCTTATTTTTCGCTATGCTAAATTTTGTTGCCCGTACCTGCTCCTTGTACAGGTCAACAAGGTCTTCGGCTCTATAGTCTGACCAATCTAATACAACTTTTTTTGGCTCATTTTTGTTTTGCAACTGAAAATCCAGTATGTTTCCCAAATCTACGCATGAAACGTTTGCTCAGAAGTTGTACCAGACATTTGCTAAACACAAACGGTTCCAGAAACCCAAGCTTTCTCGTACCAGCTTTACCATCTGTCACTATGCAGGGGAGGTAAGCAGAAGTCTCTATAGGACCCATCTACCAGGCCACCCTTTGCCACCATTCTTATCTGTTATCCATCTTCTTTAATTCAGGTGATGTATCAAGCTGATCAGTTTCTGGACAAAAACAAAGATTATGTTATAGCAGAGCATCAAGATCTTCTTCAAGCCTCAAAGTGTTCTTTTGTAGCTGCTCTGTTCCCTCCACTTCCAGAAGAAACATCAAAGTCATCCAAATTTTCTTCAATTGGATCTCGTTTTAAGGTATTTTTATAAAGTCTAAAGCATAAAACAATATATTAAATTAACAAAGCTTAAGTTATTCGGTTGCGTGAAGGAGTACATGTGGAAAGGGGACTTAAATAAAAGAAATATTTTTGTATCGTCTAAGATTCTCTCTGCTCCTACTAGGCTTTTTATGTATAGTTCATTTCGTGTGTATGAACTCTGAAGGGTCACTAAAGGATGTTATATCTGGTTGGTCATATTTGTCTTCTGTTAAAGGCGAAGTTCATAAGCAATCGGGCCAAGTTGGACGTTGTATGGAGTACATCTTTTTGTTCAATAAGACAACATTTTAAGCTCCTCTTGCTAACATCACTTTTTTTCCTTCTACCTTTGCAAGTCATTAGTACCTGATAATCAGGCTTGAGATAACAGCTTATCTTAACTCAGTTTTGCTGCATTCTCAAATAGATTGACAGTTAAGGGGATTTCCCCTTCCTTCTGGTTTGCTGATATAGAAGATTTGTTTCTAGAATTCTATTTACCTCCTCACTTTGCAGTGCATATTTGATTACTAACTTGCGAATTGTGACCTCAAGTTCTAGAGTATAACTTCGTACATTGAGTTTTGTGCATTCTCTAAAGTGATTGGATTTGGGTGCATGGATATAGAAATCCATTTGCTATATAGTACTGCAGAGTCTGTGCAGACTGCCTTCATACATGAATATGTTTAGACTCCTCACCATATCAATCTACTATCTCTTAGTTTCCATAGGAATCTTCTGACTTAAAGTAATACATTATACCTTTGCAGATACAACTCCAGCAATTAATGGAGACTGCATATTTAACACTAACTTGTGAAATGTGTTCTATAACATCGTACATTGAGTTTTGTGCAATCTCTAATGGCCCGTCTGGTTAGTGGCTCTAAATGGTGGTAGTGGTAGTAAAATCATGTGTAATTTGGAGGGAAAATCCTTTATTCATGACCATGATATTGAAAACACATTCTCAAACATGTGATTTTCTTCATAAAATTTCATTACCACTTAAATGGTGGTATTCAGTGGGAATGAAAATTTGTGAAGAAAATCACGTATATGGAGATGTGTTTTCATTACCATGGTTGTGTGGGATATTCTCTCCAAATTTCACATGATTTGAATACCATTACCACTAATTTAGTACCACTAACCAAACAGGCCGTAAAGGGATTGGATTTGGGTGCATCGATATAGAAATTCATTTGTTATATAGTTCTGGGGACTGCCTTGATACTGTATCTTAGTTTCCATAGAAGTCTCCTGACATAAAGTAATACATGATACCTTTGCAGCTACAACTCCAGCAATTAATGGAGACGCTAAATTCAACGGAGCCTCATTACATCAGATGTGTGAAACCAAATAATGTCCTGAAGCCTGGTATATTTGAAAACGTTAACATCCTCAACCAGTTACGGTGTGGTGTAAGTATGCTGGCAAAGTTTTAGGTTTCTTCATTTCATGAACTGGTTATTAAGTTGTGGTAGCAAAACTCACATTTGCCGTAATGAATTCAAGTCATGACTAAAACTTGTGTGGCTTTTGTTGTCATCTTGCTCAGGGTGTTCTTGAGGCAATCAGGATTAGCTGTGCTGGATATCCTACCAGACGAACATTTGAAGATTTTCTTCTCCGATTTGGTGTTCTTGCTCCAGAAGTTCTGGATGCGAAGTAAGTTGCTCCAAATGCTTGGCATGTGCTGATTTCAACATGTTGCCCTTTTCTCTTTACTCTTTCTCAATAATCAGTTCTATGTTATACTGTATTGTTATGATTATCAGTCTGCCTGTAATTAACCTTGCGCAAGCATTTCTTCTCTTGATTTTTCTGACATAGCTCTGCAACCTATCATATACAGATGTGAAGACAAGATTATATGCCAGAAGATATTAGATAAAATGGGATTGAAAGGCTACCAGGTGATTGATGAATTTTCTTTCATGTGAAAGTTTTAATCATGCTGCTGCTTAATTAGAGTTTGGCCTGGATTGGATGTTTTTGTTAATTTATAAATGTTTCCGATTAGAGACTTTCCAATAATATTCTGGATGACATGACAGATAGGGAAGACAAAGGTTTTCCTACGAGCTGGTCAGATGGCAGAGTTAGACACAAGGAGAGCAGAGGTTTTAGGAAATGCTGCGAGGAAGATTCAAAGACATGGTCGTACATATATAGCTCGCAGAGAATTCATTTCAATTCGAAATGCAGCTGTCCAAATTCAATCTTGGTGTCGTGGTATGTTTTTTTATTTACTTCCTCCTAATTAAGAAAAAAATTCACTCAACTTTTACCTTTTCTACAGACATTTGTCTACCCCTCCGAGGCCTTAAGTTGTTTCGATGTCAGTCTTTTGATGGTTTATGGAACCTTTCAAAATTCATATTCTTCGTAAATAAATTACTATTCAAGCTACACCCCTCCCTACCTCCAAAAAAAAACCATTGTAAATATTTCAGGGAAGTCTTTGGAAGTGTTGCTTCTCCCACATTGTCTATTGTCTACAGTTGAAAATATCTCTCCTGCTCCCCCTTATTTTTCTGTCTTGGATCCTGTTCTTGAAAAAACTAGGATTTTCCCCATTGAAGGTAATGGATACATGATGTCTGATGATGACAGTTGGCATAAATATGGATTTGGTACTTGGAGCCTGGAGGATACTTTATCCTACATTTCTATCGTCTGAATCAAGAGATTAATGTGGCAGGATTAAAAAATGAGATTATTTGTCCGATTTCATTCAAACTACGGAAAAACAGTTACAATTGTAGAAGAAGCTGTGTTGATTTTCTTCTTTCCTTATCTATTGCTATGAACAAAAACCATATAAAATAAACTTGATGGTGTCATCGAGTACATTATTTTATCAAGTGGATCCTATGATTCTATTTCGACGTTCTATATGTATCTGCATACTTACAAGTTTAAACTGAACATATAAGTAATTGATTTTCATTGTTTGATATTCCTATTGCAAAATTTTAAATTCAATGAACAAGCAAAGAGATTTCAAGTTTCAACTTAGCTATATGCTACCAGTTTTGAATCTCACCAAAAATAAACAACAACAACAAAGTTGTAGTCCCAAAAAAATTTGGAAGTGAAACAAGAAAAGCGAAGGAATAAATTTAAACAGACAAAATGCGAAAGTGAGTGAAGTAAGACGAGAAAAAATAAGGAAAAAGAAAATGAAGTTGTAAGGTAAAAATCAAAATTTAAATGTATAAAGATAAAACTTGAGAAGTATAGAAGTGGGCTAAAAAAGATGTAAAGAGGGAAATTTATGTGGAGTAAAACCAGTGAACAATGTTTAGACAATTTAAGAAAATGACAAAATGTTTGTTATTTGCAAAGCACAATAAGTAAAGTAAAAGGAATAAAAAGGAAGAATCTCAACAAAATGGGGTATAGAAAATTATACTCCCTACGTGTCACAGTCCGAGTGTTCTGACCTCGGATCGTGCGGCACACCCTTGCCTTCTGTGGGCAAGTGAGCTTTCCTTGTGCGGAAATGAGACTCTTAAGGCTCGTGAGGCACTCTTGCCTATTAGTGAGAAGAGCACGAGAAGAGGGTCGATCGGGGCGCTCGTGTGCACAAGGCGGGCACGAGCGGGGCGGACGGGATGTACCTGTTTTGAGTTTGGGTGGGTGCTTTGCAAATTGCAATATGCGGCGGCACAAGCTCTACGTTGGCCAACAACAACAACACAATATTTTAAGGCAAGCAATGACTGATAGGAGGTCTCAAGTTTCATTCATTCACTCCTACCCCTTAAATAGGCCTAAGTGTGAGATAATACAAATTTCCAACAAATTTCCAGTGAACACTAGATTTGCAGTAACTCAATAATGAAAGCTAAAGCCTATGAAAAATAACTAAAGCATAAATAAAAGACTGGAGAGCATAAACAAAGGCAAATACAAGTAAATGTAGGTTGGATTCTAACACTACGTCCCAAATGTATCTTCACACTTGCTATGTTTAGTGTACCAAAATCTTCTTCAAACTTCCTTATTTTTACCTTACTTTGCCCATTTTTTCTCAATACCATCATTCTTTTGCTCTCTCTTTCCAGACACTTGTACTTCTTCCTCTGCCCATTTCAAATTTTATTAAATTCAATGTAACTATTATTTTGAATTCCGTGTCAATCCCAAGTGTTAAAAACATTTGGGGGGGGAGGTAATAGTTTCTAGATAATAATAGACGGACTTTATGCAGGATGAAACTTGGGGAAATGACACTAGGCACTAGTTGCAATCTCAATAAGTATGTGTCTGTCATGAATTTGAACTCTCCATAACAATAAAGGTGAAAACGCTTCTGTGGAACTTGGGGCGCATTGGAGGGAGCTGAGAGATACTTCTTGGTCATATTTGTGAAAGTTTGCTGGCGTTTAGTGTATTCTGCATATCGTTATAAGTTGAATATAATTGTAAAGACTTAGTTTTTCAGAATCTATTGCCTCTACCGTTGCCATATGAAGGTTTTTTGGTGTCTGTTTAGCAACAAAAATTCAGATGTATCTGTTTAAGGTAATGAATGGTTTCATGTATGTAGCTGAGAAATGATAGGGTGTGACCTTGTATGGATGGCCATAGGCCATATGTTAATTTTGGTCTTAATCTGCTTGTTTTTATTTGATGAAACTATTTGCTTTAACCGGCTAAAGTAATACCGTTGCGTGTTGTGTATCACTAATAACCTTTATTGTCCTCCTTGATCTTAGGTGCTCTTGCCAGTAAGGTTCATGAAGAATTACGCAGACAGGCAGCAGCTATTAGAATTCAGAAGAACTTCCGCTGCTACAGTTCTAGAAAATCCTATTTGAGAGTACGGATGTCCGCAGTTGCACTGCAGACTGGATTGAGGGTGATGCATGCTCGGAATATTTTCAGATACAGAAAAGAAACAAAGGCTGCCATCATTATTCAGGTCCTTGTTTGTTCTATCCTTCTTCATCTCTTTTTAGCATAGATCAAATTTCCTACATGCATAATGATGTAGCTTGATTTGTTTACTAGATTTGAACTCTTTGCTATCTTGCAGACTCGTCTGCGTTGCTACTCGGCTTATTCTTATTACAAGAGCCTTCAGAAGGCTGCTCTTGTAACTCAGTGTAGTTGGAGGCAGAGAATTGCTAGGAAAGAACTCAGACAGCTTAAGATGGTTTGACAATCAACTTGCTTTAACATTAATATTTTAAATTTAGAGTTAAGGCCCAAAGCCACATTTTAATGCCTGTCATGGTCTTAGGCTGCAAGAGAAACAGGTGCTCTGAAAGAAGCAAAAGACAAGCTGGAGAAGCGTGTGGAAGAGCTTACGTGGCGTTTGCAATATGAGGGTCAACTAAGGGTAATTGCTTTGGTTTGGGCTTTATTTGTCCTTAATCTCCTTAGGTAGTTGGTTGCTAACTGCATAATGTGAACAGAAAAACTTGGAAGAGGAGAAAGGTCAAGAAGTTGCCAAGCTACAGGAAGCTTTGCAAGCCATGCTAAAGCAGGTTGAAGAAGCAAATGCTCGTGTAATTAAAGAAAGAGAGGCAATTAAGAAAGCAGTTGAAGAAGCTCCTCCAGTCATCAAAGAGGTTCCCGTTATGGTTCAAGATACGGAGAAGGTTGACTCGCTAACTGCTGAAGTAGAGAAGCTAAAGGTAAACTACCTCCTTTTCAATCTTCTCTTGTGCTCCTTAATTTGTATTGAAGGTAAATTACTGAAACTATCTACCAAGGCGAAGTTAAATTCTTTCTGAAAGCTTTTCTCTATTTTTTCTTTTGTTTAAAACAGTAAAATAACCAATGATAAACTTGTGACCTGTTATCTTGCTAGTTTTTGGAGGTTACTGTTGCACGTGCCGTGTCTTCCATCCTTTTTTTCACACCAAACCTATAATTTCAATCTTTTTTTCGCATTCCATTTCCTTTTTTTATAGAGTTTTCACTATTTCTTTCGTTTCCTTTTACTTGGGGAGTGTCAGAATGTTGTTTATCTTATCTAACTTTTTCTCTTTTTTTTTCTTATGTTCTAAACATTCTACATATATGCGGTCATACCTCAGTTTACTGCCAGCTCTTTTTTTTTTTTTAAGTTCCTAAGTTTGTGAACTATGATATTTTTCATGCCTCAGTTTTTGACAGATATGTCCACTGAGATACCTTTTAGTGACTATGGTTTGAACTTGTGCATATTGTAGCTTCGGAAAGAAAATTATTTGTTAGAAAAGTCTTGCTATGTCTAATCCTTTTTCATGACCGGATAAATTTAGGAGCTCGTTAGTCATTGTTGATACCAGGTATCTGATGATCAATGATACCTTCATAAAACAACCGTTAACATTGATTTTTTAAGATTCTATTTGAGCGTTTAAGGTAGTTATGGCTTTCTATTTTATCGTGTAATTCGTAAAATGAAAAGTAACCAATATATTGATAAATGAAATCTCATACTTCCTCCGTTTCAAAATAGACGCCACATTGTACAAATATGGGTGTTTCAAAATAGATGCCACAATGTTTTTTTTCCTTATTTAGTAAGTTTTAGTGGATGAAAGGACAACTTTACCCTTACTAAACACATTAAACATGTTTAATTATCCTAATTAACTTACTTAATTATAAATTAAGTTTACCCACCCACCCCTCTCTCTCCTACTTTACCCACTCACAGCCCCTCTCTCACCACTAAACTCACCACCACCACCCAACCTAGCCTTATCTACCACCCAAACCAACCATCACCAAAAAACCAAATTTGCCAGCACCACCCGCCATATTTCGAAGTCGCCAGCACTAACCACCACTCAACCTTGATTCGCCAGCACTAACCACCACCAACCAACCCCGATTCGCCATTACCAACCACCACCAACTAATCCCGATTCGCCAGCACCAACCACCACCAACCAAACCCCGATTCGCCATCCCCACCACCAACAAAACCCAGTTTCGAAGTCGCCAGCCACCACCACCAAACCTACCCACCAACCAAATCAGTTTCGAGATATTGGTTAGGGTTAGCGAGTTTGGGGAGAGAAAATGGAGATGTGAATGGTTGGAGGTTGAAGAGGGAAGATTTCAGTGGGTTTATGGAGTGTGGTTGGAGGTTGAAGAAGTCGCGCGGGTTTATGGAGTGTGGTTGTGGTGGTTTTGACATTGTTGCACAGGAGAGAGAAAATGGAGGTGTGAATGGTTGGAGGTTGAAGAGCGAAGATTTCCGGTGGGATTCAATTAGTGGAGGTGGCCTGTGGTGGCGGTGGTTTATGTGGTGGTTTCGTTGGTGGAGGTGGCGGTGGATGGTGGTGGCAGTAGGTTCCGTGGCCGTTTCTTGGTAGCTGATTATATTGCTTAATTATGTACTTAAACATGCTTTAGAAATTTTGCCTAGGAGTCCGTTTTAAACACAATGTGGCATCTGTTTTGAAACAGAGGAAGTATATCAAAGCCAATGATTGAATTTTGACAATTAAGTTTTGCAAAGTAATACTTATCAATTGTGAAATTTGGGAGAGAAAAAGGAGGCTGATTATCTTGGTGATGAAATGTATGCTTTTCAATTTTGGCGAAGTTGGATTTCATGTTAAATGCGTAGGTCTTCTTTTTGACGATTATATGTCAGGATAAGCATAATGTAGAGGACGTTTTACTCCTTATATGAGCTAATGGCAATTCCTCTGCATTTCAAGATGTATATAATAGATGCCCTGAAGAACATCACTAGTACGGTAGCACTCAACGTTCCTGGCAACAAAGCTGGAGTTACTGTGTATTTACAATTGTGATGATTTAACTAGGCAACAAGATAACAATTAGATTATATATTAGGGATGGTGGTGTAATTCGGAATTATTCTGCAGAAGCTTGTAGTTGTTGCAGCATGCTTGCTTGATAAGACATTCCACTGACTTTTCTTGGCAACATACAAATCTTAGCCGATTTGTTTTTCTGGCTGATGTAGATGGACTATTCTTAATCATGCAGGCCTTACTAGAGAGAGAGAAGGAGGCTGCAGAAGCTACAAGAAAGGCTTCCTCTGACACCACGGAAAAGAATGCAGAGCTTCTTAAAAAATTGGAAGGTTCAGACGACACGATAAATCAACTAAAAGATTTTGTTCAAAGGTTTGTTCCTGCTGGTACATGTTTGCACATTTTGACTGATATGATGGACAAAATAGTATCATGTAAACATTAGCAATGCTGTCCATCCTCTGTTTTCTCAATATTCAGTCATTAACTGACTATCGTCACTGTTCTTACTTAAAATTTAACTAGCTTCTCTTGTATATCACAAGTTTAGTAGCGAAACTCATACTTCCTAATTTGCATATTGATCTTTTATTGGCACTCCAGTAAGTTCAACCAAGTTTTTTATTTCTTGTCAGGATTGAGGAGAAACTTTCCAATGCTGAGTCAGAATCTCAATTACTACGCCAGCAAGCACTTGATATGACGCAAAAACTATCTAATGCAGAGTCTGAAATCCAGGAGATGACAGAAAAACTTAAGAAGGCAGAGTCAGAATTGCAAGGACTCCGACAACAAGCCCTGACGATGACACCTATAGCCAAATCAGCTCCTGTCCGTTCAAAGACAATGGCTGTTCAGGTGCGCCTGTCCCATAAGTTTGATTGAGAAGCCTCTCTTTACTCCTTTGTTTGGTCTGTTTACTTCAGCAAAACTTTTTTGGTCATCATGTGCTTAATATTATTGTCAAATCGCAGAGGAGTCCAGATAATGGACATGCCAATGGTGAAGCCAAACCCTTACCTTCTCCGGTAATTTAACCTTTTCTTTACTCTGTTGGCTTGATTATGATTGTGGCATGGATTTCCCTTATACCAGGTTTGTATGTCCAGGTCACGGCCATTGCTGAATATTCACCTGAAGATAAACCACAAAAGTCTCTTAATGATAAGCAGCAGGTCTGCAACTAGCATTATTATATGAAATAATTTAAAAGTCTCATAATTTGTTTTGTCTTCTAAAAGAATGCACAATGTACTATAATGTACTCAGGAGTATCAGGATTTGCTGATCAAGTGCATAACAGAGAATCTTGGATTTTCCAAGGGCAAACCAATCGCGGCCTGTGTCATATACAAATGTCTTCTTCAGTGGAGGTCCTTCGAAGTTGAAAGAACCAGTATTTTTGATCGTATTATTCAAACAATAGGTTCAGCCATAGAGGTACTCAGTTGACTAAATATGTTCTCTCTAAGAGCAAAGTGCTGTGCTTATTTGACCCCTAATAGATCAAACTATGAATGCATCTCTCATGCTTGATTTCATTGTATTCAAGGTCCAGGAAAATAATGATATGTTGGCCTACTGGTTATCTAATACATCCACGTTGTTGTTGCTGCTTCAACAAACGCTTAAAGCTACAGGGGCAGCTGGCTTTACTCCACAGAGACGTAGAACAATGTCGACTTCTCTATTTGGAAGAATGTCATCGGTATGTATGAAAGTCTTTGGTTTCTTTCTTTCACTTTCTCAGGGGAAACTTACTGCTTTTTGGTGCTGTCGCTAATATTTCTCAAATTGGTTATGCAGCTGAGAGCATCTCCTCAAAGTCCCGGCCTATCTTTTCTCAACGGTCGCCTCAGCAAACCAGATGATGTTCGCCAAGTTGAGGCGAAATATCCTGCTTTGCTCTTCAAACAGCAGCTTACTGCGTTCCTGGAGAAGATATATGGCATGATAAGAGACAATTTGAAGAAAGAGATCTCTCCATTGCTAGGGTTATGTATCCAGGTAAATGTAGTTCTCACTTAGACACCTAATACTTCTTCCTGAAAAGCAGAAAGGATATTGCCTTCATAAAATTTCTTGTAAATAACTTTCTCAGAAAATTAAGACTCCTGTATACCATGTTTAAACATTGAACAGGATAGAAATATGGTTTTCCTCATTCCTGGTATTTCACAATGTAAATTTGAGCAAAGACTATTAGCGTGATATCTCTGAATCAAACATCATTGGAATCCTTAGGGTTACCATGTTGCTGCTTCTTCAGTAACTTTTGTTTTCGTAATAACTTACAGGCACCTCGGACATCACGGGCTAGTTTGATGAAAGGGCGTAGTCATACTAATACTGTTGCTCAACAAGCTTTGATAGCTCACTGGCAAAGCATTGTAAAAAGCCTAAACAGTTACTTAAAGATGATGACAGCAAACAATGTGCGTTACAAATTTCCCATCTAGCTTATCATTCTTGTCTATTAGACTGCAAGTCTCAGGAGCTTCTAATCTCTTTTTATTAACAGGTCCCTCCTTTCTTAGTGCGGAAAGTTTTCTCTCAGATATTCTCGTTTATTAATGTCCAGCTATTCAACAGGTATATTACTGTTTCTACTTCTATTTTGTCTGAGGAAGTCCTGTCAACCTTTCACTGATAATCATTGATTAAAAATTGCAGTCTTCTGTTGCGACGTGAATGCTGTTCCTTCAGTAATGGTGAGTATGTTAAAGCTGGTTTGGCAGAATTGGAGCAGTGGTGCTATGATGCAACCGAGGAAGTAAGTTCTATTATTGTTGTTTTCTCATCCTCCTGCAGTCAAAAGCACAGTTTTATTGATTAAGAACTATATCTTTCCTCAGTATGCTGGTTCAGCATGGGATGAGTTGAAGCATATTAGACAAGCGGTCGGATTCCTTGTAAGTTTGGATTTGTTGCTGTTCTTCTGAGACTAGTTTTTAGTAACTGCCTTCTGATCTAATTGATTTTGCATTTTCATCATGTCCAGGTCATCCATCAGAAGCCCAAGAAAACCTTAACTGAGATTACAAAAGATCTATGTCCTGTACGTCTCCTCTATCTTCTATCTCTGCACAAATTTCAGCCTATTCACCTGTCTGCTAATATTAATTGATTTTCTGGCACATTCTTCAGGCACTCAGCATACAGCAATTGTATAGAATCAGCACAATGTACTGGGATGACAAATATGGAACTCATACTGTATCTTCTGATGTAAGTCGGTCTCTGTATTCTGTCTTTTTGTCATGACCCATAGGTGTTCATTTCTGGAAACTCATAAACTGATATGAATTACCAAGTATGCTGAAAGGATTTTCAATGTAAAATCTGCAATGTAACAAGAATTGAAGAGATGGAATGGCGCATCAAGGGGAGGGGGTAAGAGAAGAACTGCACTGGATACAAGATCCTCCTCTCTTCCACTAGACGATTTTGGGAGTACTATTTCTAAAAATCTCATCTCCCATTCTATCGAAATGACACGATGTTAAGAGTCGTGTAGAGGATAATCCACAAAACAATATCTCCTAGTCATTATGTTGTCTCTCGATTCTTGAATGTCTTGGCTAGTACATAATTCATATGATATGTTTGTCATCGATTCTTTATGCACATAGTAATCACTTTATTATAAGAATTTTATAACAGTGTAAGCTATTCAGGTTATTTCAAGTATGAGAGTTCAGATGACTGAGGATGCCAACAGTGCGGTGACTAACTCATTCTTACTCGACGATGACTCAAGGTAGGATATGTACAATTTGGGATCAAAGTCACCCAATTTTCAAAATTATTATTTTTCCTTCTGATTTTTTTTTTATATATTAATTCCTATGCATCCTCCAATCAACGCAGCATTCCATTCTCTCTGGACGACATCTCTAGCTCACTGCAACAGCAGCCAGGGGCAGGCGAAATAGATCCTCCGAGATTATTGAGAGAACACTCAGGCTTTTCATTCTTGATTCAGAATACAGAGTGAGGAAACAGGGTATATCTCACAGCAAGTATCCCATCTCAGACCTCGTGGCCTAGGGCTTCA